>QJPP01001790.1:0-24389 GCA_003996215.1 Jaltomata sinuosa | reverse complement strand
ACGAGGAGTATGGTGGTGTAGTTAAGATGTGTATATGACCCCTAGATGAATTAGTAGATTTTGACTAAGTCATGAGATAAAGAAGTGCCTTAAACATTACAAAGATAGACGTGTACCCATAGTAGTATGTTATTGCATGATATTCAGGGATCTTATGGTACTATGTGTGACTAGTTTAGAAATTCTCAGGTTGTTGATTTTGGATGTGGCCTTATGTATATTATAATGGTATTCCTAAGAAATGAATTTAGGGGAGTAAAGATCTACGATATTGAGACCCTTAGTGTGGTTTTAATTTAGTTGTTTTGGGTGGATATTGTAACACCCAAGCATTCAGACCAACATTTAAGACCCAACACTCAGAAAATTTCATCTCCATTCAAGTCCCACGGGCAGACCCACGGGTGTCGGAGGTCTGACAACACATCAGGGTCACTGTGGGAAGAGCCCAGTGGCTCTTTTCAGCCAGTAGCAGCCTCGACGGGCAGTCATCACGGGCATCAGAAGTTCGACGGGCCATGGGACCCATCATGAGAAACCTCTAGTGGCTTTAAAGCTACTCCCCAGCCCTATGGCCAGGGCCACACATTGTGGGAGTTGCCACAGGCCGTGGGCCTCACCGTGGGAACTCCCCAGGGAGACTAGCCCACTGTACCTTTCCGACGGCCAGCTCCGACAGGCCGTTGCAGGTCCGACGATCGTCGAGTAGCCCGTCCAGTTGGAATTTTTTTGCATCTTTTCTTGTAAGTCAGGGACTTCCTAGTACCTTCCCTACTCATTTAAATCTTACATTCCAAACTTAGAGGGGTGACTTTTAAACTAAGGGAGAGATGACGGAATGAGGAACCAAGTCGAGTCTTGCAACTCAGCTAGTGTAGAATTCTAGAAAGATCTATGATGGGATATCAATCCATTCTTATTCTAGAGGATTCCATAGCACTTCAGTCATGATGACACTATACTCAGACGTATTTTTTCCATATTCATGACTAAGTTCATGCACTCTATCCAGATTCATGTCCATGCTCAACTCCTAAAATAAATAAAAATTGCTTCAGACAGCAATCCCAGTTTTACTTTATGATTCCATGAATTTCAACTTTATGTCAAGAGACTGATTACATATAATCCCATCTCTTACAGTATATTCAGTTCTGTGCCCTCAGTCCTCAAGTTATGCCTTAATGGCTAATAGCACCAGGCTACATCATGTAGATGCTCAAATCAGATCTTTGGAATGACTCATGCTTATGATTTCCTTCCTTAAAGCTTTATGTACTTACACCCAAACTAGTGATGGGTGGTTATAACATGTATGTTCAGAATAATCATCTATCCAGGCCTTATGTGCTAAGTATGTGAAGTACTTATGCCCTTTGCACTCATGTCCCTAAGTATCATCTTAAGTGACTAAGTATCGCTATGTACGAGTCAAGATTCAGCAGTACCCCTTATCCTTGTTAATGATGCTCAGTTTAGATTCAGTGTTCATAACCAAGAGTAGGCCTCTAGTTGCAGGTCAGGTATCAGACTAGCGTTACCATGCTAGGTGTAGCAGTTTGTGCCTCCAAGTTTGGTTTAAACATAGTGAAACAAAGCAGTTAGACTCAGACCTCAGTAGTTACATGTTCTAGTTTTATACTTATGGTTTGTGCTTAGCCGTCTCTTCATGATTTTATGAGAGTCCTCATAAAAAATCATTTCAAACCTACTAGTATCCATTTCCTGAGACAAGGAGGCTTTCCATTCAACTTAATCCACACTAGTAAGTTCAGTTTAGAAGAGAATAGCTTTCTCGTACAGTTACTCCTCTAAGTCTTATGTTCCTTTCAGATAACTATGATTTCTAAGAAAACATTCATTCTTTATGAGTTTTAGTTGAGTCCCTACTCTCACTCTAGACCAGTTATCATGTTTAACATTTAGTTTCATGTTCTATCAGTGTTCTTATGCTCTCAGTATGCATATATGCCTCACGAACCCAGCTCAGCTCATGTTTAAGTCAGAAATCAGTTACCATGTCAGTACTCCAGCTTTTAGAACTTAGTCAGTGGGATTGTAGCCCTTTCCCCATAACTTCATCATAGTTAGGGTTCATTCGAGGATGAATGATCCCAATGGGTAGATATTGTAACACCCCAGAAATTCTAAGCTAAGATTTAAACCGTGTTTTATATATGGTTAGATCAGAACTGATGAACTTTGTATGAATATAAGTATTAAGATCAATTCTTGAGTTAGGGGGTGTTATAGATTTGAATTAAAGTTATAAAGAAACTCTAGCTCAAAGTTAAGTTGAAAGCTTTCCTACCGATTAAGTTTTCATGTAAGTTCTAACTAGGGTCAACTTCAAATAACCATATCTCCTGGAATACAAAGCTTTAGGTGGCCTTGTACCCACAAAATTAAAGGTATTTTAATTATCTTTCCAATGCTACTGACCTTTTATTGATATGAGTCAGGAGTAACAAGTTATGGGTATTTTAGTGAAGCACTATCAACTGTCAAAAGCTGACGCGCTGGCCGACAGGCGTGACCCATTTCGACGGGCTGGCTGACGCCCATGGATCCCATGATGGCTCGTGGTGGCAGCCCATAGGAACCAACTAGTGAGACCTTTTGTCCCCCTTTAAGGGCCACGATTAGGTCTAACGGCCCATGGGGGATACGATGGCCCATGGGAATCCCACTCCGATAACTTTTCTACCTTTTTTTTAGCATTTAAGTTGGGGGTGATTTGGTCCTTTTATTACCTCAGGTCTTTCCCCACATGTTTTAAATACCCAAAGGGGATTATTTCTCAGAAAAACATTGATCAATCTCTAGAATTATTCTCTCAAAACTCCAAGGCAAGATACCTAGGGTTTCAAGCAAGCAAGAGCATAAAAGCTCAAGCAAGAAAGACTCTCAAGGGTTTTCCTTCAGATTTCTTCTCCAAGTTTGCATCCCTCATTTCTAGCCCTAGAAATTCTTCAGTAATAAGGTATATGGGTATTCAATGAGGATCTTCTTCCATCCTCATGCCCAAAGATCAGGTTTCAGTTATGATTTCTATAAATTATGATTCTACGGTTCATACCCAATTATGCATATTTTTACAGAATTAAATTCCTTATGATACTATATATTTCCCGTACATGTTCACGGGATATTTCATGAAGTTTTACAGATATTTTTTTAAATTCCTTTGAATTTAGATGAAATAGACTTAGCCTAGATTTACAGTATTTTCTGCATGAATTATCTTTCTTTTCAAGAACTTAGCATGAAATTGTAGTGTTTTCACATGAAGTAGCTTTTTTTCAAGAATTCAACCTAGTCTACTAGCACTCAGTTTTAAAGTAGGAAATCAGTTAGTTTTTAGCCCACAACTTTTCAGAAAAATAGAATTCCTTCAGTCTAAGCATTATGTTGCATTCTCAGATAATTCAGTCAGTTATACTTCAGATTAAGAATGCTATTAGTTTCACTATCACTATATTGCATTCTCACTTGATTATCAGTATTAAATTTGAGCTATCCAGTACTTCAGTTTGTATTCATCGCTTATACATTCAATTGTGAGTAGGCTTACTACCGAGCGGACGAAGGGATGAAGGCTTAGCTATTAGTTTAGGCTAAGACCTTTAGTAGCAGTCCCCAAGTCCCAGAACTACGATACCACCGTAGGTATTAAAGGAGTCAGCTGTCAGACTATGCTGCACCTCCTTGTCCCTTGTGGACATCAATAGTGGATCCACGTCAGATTTATTTATACCCTTGGCAAGGTATGAACGCCTTTCCATCTAGGGTTACAGGTTGGCCCTACAGTTAGCTCATCTTAGGGTATGTCGGTTAACAGTAGCTCCCACAGTTCATACTCATTATTGCATGACCTTTTATTTAGTTATCTAGTTCATTCCAATATTATACAGTTACATGCTTATATACTTGGTCATCGTATCAGCTTATATCTTTCAGCTTATATTCAATAAAGTATATCAGTATTTTCAGTATGTTTATTAGAAGAAACTCCCTAAGGATTTACTTCAAATATGACTTTTAGCATGACTCATGGTTTTCAGCTCTGTTGCTCTATATCATGAATTTCAGACATCATTCATCCTTTCAGTCTTTGGATCCCCCAGTAACGGTTTTACTTATCTTAAATTATCACGATCTCACTGTTACAGTTCAGAAACATGATTTACATCCTTTTTAGTAAAAGAGCTTATGTTCTATAGTTTGACTTATGCATTTTCAGATGTTTATACTCAGTCAAATATTCAGCCATGCTTTCAGTATATATATGTTTAAAATATGATTTTAAGTTAGTGCATTATCTCATATGCTTAGTACATTCAAAGTACTGACCGCATACATTCCTTGTGATGTATCGTCTTATGATGTAGGTTTCAGTGCTAGCTCCTAGGATCATGATCAGACAGATCGCAGTTTCCAGTCAGCAGTTGAGGATGAGTTTTCCTTATTCGTGTACTCCATTCAGTAGTAGTCATAGCAGCTTATTTTTAGCTTGATATATTGATTAGTGATAGTTGGGGGTCATGTCCTGGCTAACTATAATCAATGTTAATAGAGGCTTCATAGACAGTTAGACAGTCAGTCAGTGAGTTGTATCAGTTTTCAATCACTCTTGTATCTCAGTTATGAAAGTTCATTTTGTTATAATATTTTTTTAAGAGCTCAGCATATTTCAGCTTCCACATTTACTTTCAATCTATATCTCAGCCATATACTAGAACATGGGCTACCTTGGGGTCACTGGTGACTCTAAGTACCTTATCGCATCCAGGGTGTAGGTTCGGGGCGTGACAAAGACCATATCCTATAAGAACTAGGAGAGCTGGAATGCGGAAATTCCAACGAGTTGGGGTGACGATCCGTCGTGGTTTCCATAAACATTGTGGGCAAACCATAAGCCAAATCATCTGATGCTCTAGTAGTTTTGTCTCATTTTGATGGGCATGTACAACATCCCATCGTGGATCTCATGGGTGTCATGGCAGGAGATTAGACTTACTTATTTACTTCAATTGTCTGGTATATTTCTACGGGCAAGTGTGATAGCCCGTGGTGACTCCGATTCCCATCCCAATTGGTTGTAGGATGGGATTTTACCTTTAAGCCTTATTGTCTCATTTCAACATTCCTTCCCATGGGCCATGGTGGATCTCACTCCTGTGGAGCATGACTTTTAGCCTAGAAACAATAACTTTTATGTCTTTTTCTCTTTTAAACACTTCTCCCTGCACATGTAGTAAACGAGCATCATATCTAACAAAACACACTTAAGAACTCCTAAAATCCTTTGTTTTAAGCATTGAAAGTTCTGTGATATCTCTGCATAGTAATTATAGAAAATATAAAACCAGGACACATTAACCTTAGTGCTTAAATATCATCTACAGTCTATGAAAGTTCAAGTACAACAATTTGTTGATCTTTGCAAAGACTTAGTACGTTTGAAGCTTAACAAGAAATGAGTTAAAAGTGCACCTGAGACCCTAACACATTCAAGGAAAATTATAGTAGATGAAGCATCCTTGAGCATCATAAGTACCAATAAGCAAAATCACCTTCAACAATAAAGAGTTCGTAAATTTTTAAAGGTTTAGATATCGATGGTGGTATTAAACCCACTTGGGGTTCAACCCATTGAGATTTAGATCTAAGAAAATGGATGGACTTACTCTTGAATAGTGATAATGGAAAGCTCCACGACTCTAAGACAACACAGAAGGAGACATAGTGAGGCATCTTGAATCAAATCTGCAACTAGTAGAAGGTTAGACGATCTACCTATTGAAGCAGCCCCATCAACACCCGAGCTTATTATGAGCTTCACTAGTGGAGAATTAAGCTATTTACAGGGTGAATTTCAAGCTTATGGTGCAAACTCATCAGCACTTGAGAAAAAATCAGCAAGTTACCAAGAGAGGTTGAGCAAAAAGAGCACTGGGGAAGATAAAGAGAAGCTTCTACTCACTTTTCTAAAGTGATTTTGATGTTTTTATCTATACTTGCACCAATTTCATTGAGCCAGGTCACTTTTGGGCCTGGTCTTCTACCTAACTCATTTTCATTTATTAAAGGGCTTTATGCCCGACCTTTATTTTAAAAAAAAGAGTAGTGGCATAAATGATGTAGTTTCGAACCAAACCCTATGAAGTGATTCAGATCTTATTTTCATTTATGAGTAATCCGGGCTTCAATTTTTCTACTTTTTGATATCTATCCATTATTGTAACAACAACATCCATAAAACCCTTTTCTACTTCTCTATCTATGTGAGTGTGTGAGTGAGAGAGAGGAAGGAAGAAGGTAAATGAAATAAACTAAACCATTAACTATAGTAGCAGCAAATGCAAATCAGTAACAACCACATGGATTAAACATATTAAACATGGAGTTTTAGGCCTAGTGAAGCCCATTTTTGAAAGGCCTAAATATTAGGATCTTAAAAATTTAGCACAATGTTTTTCCTAATCTACCCAATCGGTCAAACTAGTTTTCCTGATGGTATGCATACTTCCAATTTTCATGATTGTATTCACACTAAGTACAATATCCTTATGCACCCATTTCAAATGTTAGGCTTAGTTTGTGTATTCAACGACTTCCTATTCAGTGTTATGCATAATTTTTTGTTAACTTATAGTTTGATCAGGGAAACCACAAAAATTGAATCTTCTGATGAAGGTTACAAATTCGGTGAAAAGGAAGAAACTTATAATATAGTAGCCGTTCATGGTTATTTTGACCATTTGATCTTCCAATATTCTAGTTTCAATAACTTTCGTTCGTTATACTTCTTCCTAGCTTTTTGGAATGTAGTAGGTATCTGGTTCACCACCTTAGGTATCAACACTGTTTCAACCTAAATGGTTTTGATTTCAACCAATATGTAGTTGACAGTCAAAGTCGTGTAATTAACACTTGGGTTGATATCATTAATTATGCTAACCTTGTCATAAACATAATGCTCATACTTTTCCTCTAGACCGAGATGCTATCGATGCTCCATTTACAAATGGATAAAATTTTGGTGTAGTCTATACGAGGTCTTGAAAATAAAGAAGCGATAATTATTTTCTTGTTCTAGCAAGATGGTATTATTGCTCCTTTCTTTTTTTCTTTTTATTTACTCCCTTTATTTCAATTTGTTTGGCCTACTTTTCTTCTTAGTACGTTTAAAAAAGAATGTCTCTTTCCTTTTTAGCAACTCTTCAATTTTAACTGTACACATGTCATGTTTAAGACCACAAGATTAAATGGTATTTTTGTACATTTAACATATCTTTAATTTTTAACCACAAGATTTAAAAGTCTTCCTTACTTTCTAAACTCTGTGCCAAGTCAAAATAGTCCAAACAATTGAAATAAAGGGAGTATTATTTACCAGTATTTTACTTACATAGACTTTTTTGTTTACATTATAGAAAAAGAAGGAGACGGTATTTGTCTTTATTTATTCATGGTTGAGTATTCTATTTTGATTTTGTATTTATTTAAAATTGTAGAAATATAACTTGTCCCTCTTATTTTTTTGGGTAACAGTCAATTCTACTGCACCAAACAAAGTGTGCATTACAAAGCTTGGTGATTGCAGACCAGTAACCTCTATCAAAACTTAACTACAACCTAGACATACATAACTAGCTATAACTAAGGAAAACACAGATTTACAATAGAAAACTAAAACACAAAACTTTTAAGGAAAACATACGAGTGCTACAAGATGTCTTTTCCATCTGGGAATGTTATTACCCCTGGTATGAATATGTACTGCTCTCCTGCAAAATTTGTTTGGTGAGCTGATTCCACCCTGAAATCTGAGCTTGTTCCTGTTCCTTCAAATTACATAAATCAACATGTCTTATACAACATTTACAAGCTCTTAATGTTTAGATTTCTTCTTAGCCCCTGCATTTACCCATTATGTTTCAACTTTCCAGTTTGCAATAGGTCTAGGGTGACAAAGCCATACCAACAATCTTGACCATATCCCTCTAGTCACATGACATTCAAAAAATAAATGGTCAAGAAGATAACACACAAGTTGGAGGAACCTGCATCCCAATCTTCAATAATATTATTTCCAACCTCCCTTGAATAGCTAACCACAAGTTAAATTTATGTCTAAGATAGAGGTGAGGTTGAAATATCAAGTTCATCCAAGAGACTCTAGGATGTTGAGGGGTATGTAGTATATATAGTCTCTTGATGCTAAATTTCTCTCATGGTACTTATAGTTGAGCCAACCTACTAACTAGTTCATCATGTATGTCTTGAAGCACAAGAATGAGCCTCCTAGTGTCGAATATTTTTCTCACAATCCAAGATGCATTGTTAAGTATAGGAACAACCTCCATATATTGGTATCTTATATAGAAACAGTGAATCCACTTGATCCAGAGACAATCTTTCTTTATAGCTATAGCCCATAAATATCTAGCCACTATAGCCTTGTTCTAAATATATAAATTCATAACATTCAGGACACCAGTTACTTGAGGGAGATAATTCCTTTCCCATGGAACTACACCCTTTTTTTTAGATTTCAAAAGTTCCATACCAAAGGAATGACATGCAGGCAACTTCAATCATCTTCAATATTTTTTGGGGTTTAGAAAGGTTTGTGCCCAATAATATTTCACCCCAAAGAGAATTGATTTGATTGACTGTAGTCTTCATGTACAAGATAAAATCCTAGATGACCAATATTTAATCTTGGCAGTGATTCTTTCAACTATAGGCCATTACTGGAGAATGGGCAACTTCCTTGCAGCAAGTGGTACCCCTATGTACCTAAATGGTAAGAAGCACTCTGTATAGCCCAGTTCCTCCAAGATATACTATTTCACGTGTGAAGATATGCCATCTAGGTATATATAACACTTATAAACTTTTTCTTATAACTCTGAAGTTAAGAAGATCTGAAGAAAAGGATGTTGTAGAAGTTTAATTAAGGGAAGGTGAAAATAAATTTTCTATCCTTCATCAGCTAATTCAACACCCTTTGCAGATGTTCCATGGCTATAACAGACATGTATGGGAATTTAGGGTCTCCCTGCCTTATAACCTTTTGCCAAAAGAAAGGGACTTGTAAATCCTTTACTGATAGCAATGAGTAGGTTAATGCAATCCATTATCTATATCACAAACTTTTGAGGAAATCCAGTTCAATCAATATTCTTTTCAGGAAGGACCAATCTAGATTGTCATAGGCTTTTCAAACATCAATCTTTAACACACACCTAGGTGAGATTCCTTTCCTAGTATAACCCTTAAAAAGTTCATGAGTGAACAAGATGTTGTCAGTTATGAACCTTTCTTCAATAAAATAAAATTGTGGTCCCCCAATCAAGTCTCCAATCACACCTTTAATTCTTTCAATTAGTATCTTAGTAATGATTTTGTATATAGTGGTACAACAAGCAATGGGTATGTAGTCTTTCACTTGAGTAGTTGGGTTCTAATGTAATTTCACTATAGTTAATAACATGTGCCATCTTCTCAGTGTTGAAAAATCCTAGAACATTCTCAATTATATCACCTTTAATGCATCCCACCATCTAGTAAAGAACTCAATTGGGAAACTATCCACCCCTGGTGCCTTCTCTTTGTGCATGGCTTAACTACTTCTAGGATTTACTCATAAGTAACCTATCTAATAAGGCTCAATTGTTGGTCTCTTGTTAGACAATACCCTTCTTCAATTAAAACTACATCAGGACAAGGAAGTATAGAATTAGCTTGACCAATAAGCTTGGGAAGAATGATATAAACTCATTATCCTCTTGAATAAGCTTAGTAAGCTTGACTCCATCTTCAATGTGCACGATGATATAATATTAATACTATTCACGATCTTCTATTGTGCATGGAAGTATCTAGTATTAGAGTCCCCACACTTTATCCGGTTAGCCCTAGACTATTGCCTCAATACTTATTTCTCAATATTACTCCATTTCTCAACCTCAGCCAAAGCTACTCTCTCTTAATCTTAAGTTGCTGACATAGTAGTTGTGCTGAGATACCTGATTAGACTATCTCTATTCTCTATCTGACTAGGGAGAGCTTTTGTTGGTAGAAGGCCATATAATCGTTCAGACTCTTAGTAACCATTTTTACTACCTTGTGTTTGGACTAGATTCTCTACATAGGTTTTCCTGTAGCCTTCTGCTTCCATACATCTTGGACTAACTTTCCAAAATCAGGATGATCCATCACACTATTATAGAGATTAAAAGTCTTAGGATATATATTTCTATATTAAGCAACTGAGTGACATTTAATCCATATTGGAGAGTGGTTTGATACTGCTAAGTTCATATAATCAACTTTATATGACCATAGGTGAAGTAGCCACCAGTAATTTCACAATGCCCAATTAATCTTACTATATACTCTAGTACTCTCATCATGTTAGTTGCACCAAGTAAAGTGGCATCCAATACTCTTCAAAGGGGTTATTTGTGCAGTCTTATTTAAATCCTTGAATCCTTCTAATTCAGCCTAAGTGACTAGAGCAACAATTTTATCATTAGAGGATAATATATTGTTGAAGTCTCCACATATAAGCCACTCAAATTGGATTTGAGATCCTATCAAAGTGATATGATTTGATAAGTGTTGTCTCTCACCTAGATCATTACTTTCATAGAGCATAATAAGCATCAACTTGAATTGAGTAATTGTATCAAATACTTCGTAATGTATAAATTGATCACCAATTTCTAGGATTTGTACCTAAATATGAGCTTTTTATAGTAGCCAAATTCAACTATTAGGAGCATGGCTATAATTATAGCTTGCATCCCAATCTCTGGCCACCTTTCTTTTTTTCTTTCCTGAGTTACAATGTTTCACCCTGGTTTCAATAATCCCTATTATCTCTTTGTTCCTCTTGCTAATTTTACTGTATCTTTTTTATTTATTTTTAAAAAAAGATCTAATTTTGATTTCATATTCTTATCTTTGAAATAATAAAATCATTGAAACAAGAAAGAAGAAAAATATTCAAACTTGAATCATTTGTTTTTTAATTTAAATAATATAAAAATAGAATGTAAGTAGGCGAGGAGGCAGATGTAGCAAAGTGGATCAAGGATGTGGATTGTGACTTCACCATGTGCAGGTTCAATTCCTGCTATTCGCTCATAATTCATAATACTAGATAAATAATTGGCTACAAAGGATTTATTTTTTAGTGAATGTGTCACAAGCTTACTCCTAATTTTCTTTTGTAAAGTCTTTATGAAAATGAAGAATTAAATTTGATTTTTTCTCCTATTTAGTACGACGATAGAGAATCAAATTATCACTATATTTATTCTTTTTTCTACTTCTTCTTCCAAGTGTTGGATAACCCTAAAGGATTGTGGATCTTTTTCTACCAATTGGGGCTCTCTCTTCAACACCCTCATGGAGATGATCTACAGGTTTTATAACTACTCCTCTTACTATAGGACGCTTACCTATCCAATGTTTCGATCCAACTTACTCCTATTTTTTTGTAAAGTTTTTTGTACAAATGAAAAATTAAAATTGATTCTCTCTCCTATTTACTATAATGATGAAAAATAAAATTATCACAATATTTATTTCTTTTCAACTTCTTCTTCCAAGTTCAGGATAACCTTAAGGGATTGTAGGTTTTTTCTATCAATTGGGGATCTCTCTTCAATACTCCCATTGAGATGGTCTACAGTGTATAAGAAAAAATAACCTTAACACGTGGATGAATCAGAGACATGCCACGCACCACCAGCCAGATGGAATTCAGTAACATGCCATGATCATACATACCATTATAATGAAATCAAGTCACATAACGGTCATTGTGAAGGTTCATATACCACAAAGGATCATACACGCTTCAGGAAGATACCTTATCCTTAAGTAAAGTTAATCAACTCACATTAGCCGTTGGCAGCAGTTACTCAACTGACCCTTGAACAGCGCCAAATGTTACCTTTTTATCATTTAATTTATTTAAGTAAAAGTTAATTAAAGGGTTTAATATATAGAATTGAACCGTTGGAGGTGAACCCCTATATAAGGTTATGTAATCACCAGCGTAAAGGGACATAGAGAAAAAGAACAACAATATAATCATCACTGTTGAAACACAAACCAATCATCATTTTTAGTCTCATTGCAATTTTATTCTTCTCATCATCTAAATAGCTCATAAATCTGCTTAGGCCTAGAAGCTCTAGCCAAGCTCTTCTTAGGCCACTCACGATCCTCTGTAATCTCCACCAGTGGCTCTATTGTCCCTTGCTTCATTTACAACTTATATTTGCTCTTACTTTACTTTTTAATATTATATTTTATTTTTGCTATGACTGACCGCATTATGACCTCTTATCCTCTAAAACTCACTAACAAATTCTATTGTATATTTCTGGGGTAAATAGTTTGGCACCCACCGTGGGATGGAGGATTATGGTATTGATTTGGTCGCTTAACGTCTTTACTAACAAAAATTATATTTTTTTGTGAAGTGAAAACCTTTCTAGTTAGATGGTTAGAGTTGGGAATCAAATCAACATGAATGCCAACTCTATCCAGGGTAAACCAATAGATAGAAGAGTCGATCGAATCATTGTGGATGAAGGATAAGAGAGTTTGCATCAAAATCACACCCATCATGACATGATCAACAATAATCGAAGTGCCACCAAGGCAAAAGAAGCCAATTTTGCAAAACTCTTTACTATACTGGACTTTCACCAGAAATACATAATGAGCATGTAGGACAAAGCCACATTGGACCCATAAGCACCATATGCCTAGTCACCTCACCAAGACAGAGACAAAGACCAAGGAGAAACTGACATACCCACTCTTGCTAATGGGAACTTGTCTAGGATCCTAGAGCACTTGGAAATGTTTGATAGTAAGGTGGATCAAAATGAGAAAGAATATGATGCCTACATAGAGGCTCCACCAATCCTGAAAGTCCCAAACTCGAGCAGATACATACATTTGTCATTCTTTTCTAGTGTGGCCCCAAAAATGCTTCCTAAGCAGTTTAAAATGCAAGATATCCTGAAGTACAATGAGACCATCGACCTGCAAGAGCATGTAATAACCTACAAATGTGCAATAAAAAGGTAACGATATATAACCAGATGAGATGGAGTCAGTTCTACTCAAAAAGTTTGGGCATATATTAAATAATGGGGTTATGATGTGGTACTCCATGTAACCCAAATATTTCATCAAATCTTTTATGAACCTTATAGATTCCTTTGTGATAGCTCACACTGTGGCCAAAAAGGTGCAAGTGAGGAAAATTGTCATCACCAAAATCACTCAAAGAGATAGTGTACTGCTCCAAGAATTTTTGATACACTTTTATAAGGAAAGGATGTGGTTGCCTCAGATTTTAGATGAGTGGGCAGCAGAAGCCTTCACTAAAGGGATCAATCCTAGAAGTTTTAGTGTTTCACTGAATCTAAAAAAGAACTTACTGGAATTCTTGACAATACCCTGGGCAGATGTCCATAACACGTATAAGTCTAAAATCAAATTTAAATATGACCAGTTGGCTGCGCCTATGCATGCAGGGTCGATAAGCCAAAGTCACCAAAGAAAAGTGTGGACTTTGACCTGAAGCCATTAAAGATACATATCGGCCCTATGCTCCCTCAGAAAAACCCCAAGAATGGGTGAAATGAGGTTTCCCTATCTATTATTCTTGGTTGCCGAAAAAACACAGAAGCGACAAAAGGAGTGATAAAACTATAGATGAGGCACAATAAGTAGAAACGATGCCAGCCCATAAAGAATCAACAACATAGAAGCTATGCACTTGTAGGAATATTGCTTCAATGTAGATGTTGTTAACTTGGTAGAATCAATCAAACAAATCAAGGATGCAAAGTGGGAAAAACCCACCAAGAAAGATCCTAACGCATAAATTTTTGGGCTGATGTGTGAATTCCAATGTCCCATAAACATCACACTAGGGACTGCTACCACCTGTAAGAGGATGTGGAACTATTACTCAAAAAAGGACATCTCACAAAATTCTTGAGTGACCGGGCCAAAATAACTATAGGAGAAGCAGAGATGCCAAAGCTCTAATTCACTTAACTGTACCCAACCATGTTATGAACATGATCATCCAGGGTGTCAAAATAAACATAGTCACATCCACTATAGCCAAAAGACCAAGATAATGGTCACAAAGGAAAAATGAATGTGAGAGGAAGAAGAAATCAAGTTTGACAATAATAACCTAGAGGACACAATGCCGCCCCAACATGATGGCTTGCTAACTACTGTTAATATTTGTAATTTTAAAGTTAAGCGCATATTGGTAGAACCCAAAAGATCTACCAATGAAATATGTTGGATAGTGATAGAAAAAATGGGCTTGATGGACAAAATCATCCCAACTGCAAGGATCCTATTTGGGTTCAACATGGCTAATAAAAAGACAAGAGAAGAAATTACACTCTCAATCTATTCAGGAGAAATGATCAAACAAACCACGTTTTATGCCATAGATGGATATATGTGATACAATGGACTCTTTTGAATACCCTAGATTCATGATATAAAGGTTATCCCATCAACACTACACCTCTTACTAAAATTCCCCACTCCACGAGGAATCAAAAAAATTATAGGAAAGCAATTAGCAGCCACAGAAATGTTCACTGTTGATATGATATCACTCAACACACCTCTACTAAACTCGAGCTTGCCCGTGTTCCAGATTCCTTTCTCGTTCTTGGTCTAAAATAACATACAAGTACATAAAATTAACAAACAAAGCCTGCACATTACCTGGATTACACTGAATCCCAAAACCCCAGGCCACCCATGATCATTCCATCCTTTTTATGGGCTTTCCCACTGGTAATTTCCTAGTTCTATCACTTTTACGGTTAAAAATAGAGAATTTAACAACCTATGATCATAATATCTTACTTTTAACAATACGCAAGAACATTCATGCTTTGAATCTCCTTCTTTCCCCAGATTCTACCATTCCTAGGTTATTCAAACCTCCCCCCAAGTTCCCTCCTAGCAATTCTACCGCATAGGAAAAGTAGTACAAAGATTGGGGAGTAGAAACCTTACCTTAGGGAAGAAAATCAAAGGAAAACAGAGGAAAATCTCCTGGAATAGCCTAGCCCTTCACCCAAAACAAAATTGTGAAAACTGAATGTTTTGGGGAATGTTTCTGCATTAAAATCCTGTCGGCCCACTATAGCAGTCCTCGCTCCACTCTAGCGGTTCCACTATAGCGGATAACTTCCACTATAGCGGTCTTAAGAAGCGTTGACCACCTTGACCACCATTATAGCAGTATTTTCCACTGCTATAGTGGAGGTCGCTACGGTGGACCGTTGCGCTCGTCACAGACAGAATGTATAAAAATCTCCCAGATTTGGCCATTTTACAATACACTTGCTTCCCTCGATGACCCAAAATAACCCCTTCACATCAAACGTGATTTCAGGAGTTCTACTTACCCAAATTCTATTCCGAAAAGTCCCCCGAACTCCTTTATGTCTTGGATACATGGGAAACTAGCTCAAACCAACACACCTGACCCAATCCTTACCCAGGTTTTCCTAGACTCCACCTCACTCCAAAACCGACCGAGGCTAGCCTAACCCAGAATTTCAAACTCCCAAACTCCGAGTTTTCTAACTCTAAAACTTGGAACGATTGGACTACCTGTAACGACGGACCTGGTCATTACAACAGATACCAATTACCCAGTGTTCATCCCCGAACAATCAAACCCGAATTTATGGAAATAAAAGAAGTGAAGTGTAGTACCTGAATCCTTAAACAATTGAGGGTACTTGTCCCGCATGTCCTTATCGGTTTCCCAAGTGGATTCCTCAACCGGATGATACTTCCACTGAACCTTCACCATATCAATCACCTTTGTCCTCAACCTCCGAACATCCCGAGCAAGAATTAATACTGGTTCCTCTTCATAACGAAGATCCTTATCGAAAATCACCTCATCCCACTTGATGATGTAATCCCCATCCCCATGGTATCGCTTAAGCATGGATACATGGAATATCGGATGGACGCCTGACAAACTAGGTGGCAGTGCTAACTTGTAAGCCACTGGCCCCACAATTTCAAGAAACTCAAATGGACCGATGAATCGAGGGCTAAGCTTGTCCTTCTTACCAAACTGCATGACCCCTTTCATTGGTGACACTTTCAATAATACCCGTTCACCAACCTGAAATTCCATGTCCTGGACCTTGAGATTTGCATACTCCTTCTTCCTGCTTTGGGCAGCTAGCAACTTGGTCTGAATGCTCCTTACCTTTTCCTGCACTTCCTTTACTAAGTCCACGCCCAGAGGCTTTACATCTCCTTCCTCAAACCACCCAACCGATGATCTGTAGTTCCTCACATATAATGCCTCGAACAGTGCCATGTCAATATTGGAGTGGTAACTGTTGTTGTACGAGAATTCGCACAATGGTAGGAACTGGTCCCAATGGCCCCCGAAGTCCATCAGACATGCTCTCAGTATATCCTTTAATACCTCGATCATCCTCTCCGACTGATCGTTGGTCTGAGGATGGAAGGTTGTGCTAAAAGTGAGTTGTGTACCCAACTCTTCATGTAACTTGTCCCAGAACTTAGAAGTAAACTGCGTACCCCTTCTATAAACCTTCTGCAATACCCTACTAACCCCAAAAAGGTATGAACTTCTATCATGGTCATGGGTCTAGTCCAAGTCTTCATGACGTCAATTTTTTATAAGTCAACCTGAATACCAGCATCTGATACAATAAGGCCTAAAAGGCATATGATGGAACCAGAACTCACACTTTGAGAGCTTAGCATACAACCTCTGATCTCAGAGTACCTGAAGCACTTCTCATACATAGTCTCTATGCTCAATATCTGAACAAGGTATACCATAATATCATCAATAAACACAATGATAAAAAGTCTAAGAATGACCTAAAGATACTATTTATCAAGTACATAAATACTGATGGGGTGTTCGCCGACCCAAAAGACATCACAAGAAACTCAAAATTTCCATATCTGGTCCTAAAGGATATCTTTGAAATATCACTCTCCTAAACTCGTACCAAGTGGTACCCTGAACATGAATCAATCTTTGAGAAATATCGTGCATCGTGTAGCTGGTAAAAAAAACCCATCAATCTTTGGTAGTGGATATATGTCCTTTATAGTCACCTTATTCAGTTTTTGATAGTCTATACACTTTCGTAACATGCCTTATTTTTTCCGCACAAATAACACTAGTGCACCCAATGGTGACGCACTAGGCCTTATGAAGCCCTTATCTAAAATAACTTTCAGTAGTTCATTCAATTCATTGAATTCTTTTGGTGCCATTCTATATGGGGGAATTGATATCAGTTGGACATCTTTTAATGGATCAATAGAAAAAAAATCAATCTCCCATTCTAGGGAATACCTCAAAGCTCGTCTAGAAACACATCTGGAAACTCATTAACCACTAGAATAAATTGAAGAGTTGATGGCTTAGCATTAATATCTTAAAATTGGACAACATGATAAATGCAACCTTTGGCAATCATTTTCCTTGCCTGATGATAGGAAATAAACCTGTTTTTTGGCATTGCCGCATTACCCTTCAACTCCTGAACTACTTCCCCTAGAAAGTGGAATATAACAGTCTTTACTCGGCAGTCAACATTAGCATAATAATATGCCAGCCAATCCATGCCCATAATAATATCAATGTCAAGCATCTCTAAATCTATTAGGTCTACAATGGTCTGACGGCCAGTAATATCTACCATACAATCTCGATAAATCCTCCTGGCGATAATAGAGTTGCCAACTAAGGTAGACACAACAAAAAGGTCATTGCATTGGCTTTAGTGTTATAAACAACTTCCCAACAAATAATGGGGTAACATACGATAATGTGGATCATGGATCTATCAAAACATAAACACAATGGGAGCAACCACATAATATACATGTCACAACATATGGCGATGACTATAAATCTTGATGATATATAGTGCATATGTGTAATTCTGGCCACTACTGCAACAAGATTCTCCCTCTTAGCCTCGACCTCTACCTGATGAAATCTAGGAACCGTTCGATATAGGGTATACTAAGAAAGATAAATCATATTGCTGATCTGTCCGTCTTTCCTGAATCTTGTTGGTCTGTAAGCGGATAATATCTTTGTATATGACCCTCATAGCCACAAAAATAGCATGTTGTAGAGTCCTGAAGGGATATCTCGACATATGTTTATTGCATGTATCACAATATGGCACAGCTGACCTAAACTACTCTAGGACCTTATGTTGCAACGGGTCTGATGCTTGTGAGCTCTCACCTAGACCTGACTGCACCCGGCGATCCAACCTTCTACCTTGGGAATGCTGTAGTGGGGGACTAGGTGGACTGCCAAAATACATCGGTCTGGAGCTACCCTGGGCCTCTATCTAAAACCCATGGGCCTAGCCTTCTTCTGTTGCCCTCTCTACACTCTCTCAATTATATACTGTTGATGTCAAAACACCTTTATGTTCCATACAACAACATTAATTCATGTGATGTCCATATTTTCATAATGTGTTATTTGAGTACAAGCCCAATAACAATCATAAGTCAAAGAACTCAACCCTTATGACTCAGCTCAATTGTGTAACTTTCCTGAACAATGTATGTAGCTTCCTTCTTATAAAATATAGTGCACAACATATTTATAAACAAAATTCTACTAGACATAGCTTCTAGACTCCCTAGGATACAATTTTTCTCTGGTACCAAGTTTTTCATGCCCCAAACTCGGGGGGAACAACTGGAACCTAAATGCCAAAAATTAGGCCAAAGTCACCTTGCTGAATTATTTTCCAATGGCGCATGGAAGCCACACACAATCAAGAAAACAAACAAGTATATCTCGACTTAAAAATCAGTCCTCGGCTGTCAAGGCCCCTGTCAATAGCTCTATAAAGAAAGCATCTACTCCAAATAGTTCATATAAATCAATAAGCAGGTAGCACAGAAGTCATGTTTAGTCCGTCGAGGCCACCATGATATCTAGGAAAGTATAAACACTATGCAGACCATCAAGTACAACATGATATCTATATAAAAACTGAAAACATTTATACACAATGTAAACTAGGCCAATGAGCCGCTAAACTACCAACCAAACAATAACAAGGCCCAATTGGCTAACAAGCTACAACTAATAAATATACAAGGCAAAAATGGCCACTATTCGCTTAATTCACCAATTTTACTAACAACCACCAACTTTACTAACAACAAGGGCTCGAATAGCAATGGATACCATTGTAGCTATGCAACCCAACTGACTAGTCTTCAAGCCTCTATAAATACAATACTTGGTAGGATAGGGCCCTTACCTACCTAATAACTATAAATAGCAAAAAGGCAAACCTTTGAGACTCTGTCGATCCCTAGAAGGAAAGGATTCAACCAACCTATAGAAAGCTTGACTATACTCGACATGTCTCTCTAGTCATTGCTCAGAACCTGCAGGTATGAATACAACCCCCAGGCAATGGGGTGTCAGTACAAAATAATGTACCGAGCATTTAAGGTAAACTAAAAACTAAAACTGAAGTGTAAGGACTGAACAAAAAGGTTAGGAGGAACATAGAAGTACAATACTTTACTTTTCTACAATAATAAAGCATTTAAACACATAGCAAATAATAACCCAACCTAGGCCCCATAAGCCCGGCAGGTACAAATAGCATATGATAACGCTCAAACTACACCTCTATTTAAGAAGCGTAAGCGATCGTTGTCAAATATATAACCCAACAAGGTTGGGGTCGAATCCCACAGAGAATATGGTGATGATTAAGTCTTTGGTGAATTAAGTGACTAGTTGTCAATCGATTCCAGTAAATAAGGGGGGGTTTTGTAATCAAATTGTAAACAAAACAATAATAAACGTAGGGGGTTTAAATCAGTGGGAGAGAATGAACTAGGGATGTGTTCACCATGGCGTTGTAACAATGTCGATTCTAGGCTTAACCGGGTTCTTTCTATATGATTGTCACGATGTGATTGCGTCAATTGTATCGTCTAAACGTCTCTCGACCGAATAAACAAATTTCCTTTTCTATTCTTTCGACCTCGAAAAGATGTACTTTTTAGCTTAGCAATCCTAACATCAAGTAGAGTAATCCAGTTGCGGCATTATTCTTTAAGACGAGAGTTTGTAGTCTCGAATCCTTGTTGTTTAATCAAGTTTTCCCGGTTTAAATCTCTTTACTCAAGCAAACTAAACCTAGGCATGTTCTAATGTTTGCAACCACTAGAAAACGTGACATAAAGTATGATTAACAACGTGACAATACATATATCGAACCCAACGCTACCCGGAATCTATATTGCTACGTTTGCCATGGTTCCCACAACCCTAGTTGCGGGAGTTTTAGTTCCTCATGCTCGAAGATGAAAAGAAGAAAGTCATGTTCATAAAATAATAAAGAAACGAGATCCTTACAATATATTGAGAACAATCTTCAAGTATCCAAGAACAATAAAAACCAAGACTTCAAGAACGAATCAAGAACAATAATGTTAATTCAAGAATCGTGTTCTTGCTCTCGAAAACTAACTAAAAACGTGTTTGAAATAATGGGAGAATAATTTCTAACATAAACCTAACATAGGGTATTTATAGGAGTCAAAGAAACCAAATCCAAAACGGGCTAGGAATCCCCAAAAACGCGGGTCGCCGCCTGAGTCACTGCCTAAGCGTGACGGTCAGGCTGACGGAACGTCAAGGCAGTGACGGACCGTCGCCTGGACCGTCACTGCTAGGCAGTGGTTCAACCTGGAGGTCTGCCTTGGTGTGACGGTCCCAGTGACGGACCGTCACATGTGTGACGGCCCGTCACTCAGGCCGTCACTCTTAGGCAGAACTTCATTTTTCTCGTATTTTCTTCCGTTTTCGTGTTTGCTTCCATTTCCTACAAATACAACATAACAACATCAAAAACAACAATGGTTGCTTGAAAACGTACGATTGTTCTTAGTAAAAAGGAGTCGAAAGTGGCGTAAATTAGCGTCACATCAACACCCTCAACTTAAAACGTTCGCTTATCCTCAAGCAACATAACATAAAACAATAATACGACTCTACTAAGAACACAAACTCATGTCTATAGCAACTCATGTTCATTCAAACTTATTCAATTAAATCATGCTCCCTTGTAACACACGAATGTATGAAACACTAACTTGCAAGGATCCAAACATGTCATTCCGATATGATAGAACATTCTACATACACACGCGCAGCTATCCTAACAATCAATAGATAATACAGAAGTCTTGGTGCCCTCACCACAAAGAAATCCCACACACAAGATTTGGGACTAGGTAAGCGCTCACACTCACAAACGATTTCAAACAATGCACATGTGATACCATAGGCTTGCCCTTACTATTCTATTTCAGTTCTTCAGAAAGCCACTCAGGATTACTACAGGACTTGTTTAGGCTTGTAATGAGGCTTCAGGTGCAGGTAGGATACATTTAGGGGTTAGTGACTAAGCCCTCCTTGGAACTACCAACGTCTTATTATCACATAACTTACTTTGTCCATCCTTATTCACCTTTTTATTTCCTTGTTTCTAGCTACAGGTGCGGCCTCTTTATTTCGACAATTCTTTTTTTTATTTATTTTTTGATCTTTTTCATCTCTTTTTTCTTTCTTTTCTTAGGCACACACCCGGCTTTTCATTCTATTCACAACCAATTTTCACTATCCTCTTCTTATTGTCATTCACCTCTATAGTAGCCACCCTCAACTTAGGCTGATTGCCTGGGTTGAGGTGCACAATGTCCATGGAAGGACCAGGGCCAAAACAGGGTTTACCTCTATAGTAGCCACCCTCAACTTAGGCTGATTGCCTGAGTTGAGGTGCACGATGTCCAAGGAAGGACCAGGGCCAAAATAGGGATTCAACGTTGAACAGGAACGGTGACAGGTTATTGAAAGAACAAAGTCAATTATGGCTCAAACAGGGATCAAAGGGACTATTTGCATTTGGACGGTCTTATAGGTTAAGTGGACTGCACACAAAAAGGGCCTGTGATCCTTTCCTAAGCAAGCAAACTTCAAAACTTAACAAAATAGACCGGGCAAGTTCTAGATGCATGCACAGAGTAAGAATTTATAACAATTAATCTCACACGCTCTTGGCACCAAGAAACTATATCGCTACCAACTATCAAACAACCACTCGGCTTAAGCATACTCATTCTAATCATATTCACACAATGACATTCAAGGATCCAGACAGTCAATTGTTTCAACATAAGCTCAAAACCAGAAAATTTTTCAAGGGGCCTCGTTTTTAGACAAGAACAACGCATGCTTGCTATAGACACTAAAAAAAAAAATTTAAAACAACAACCTAAACATGCCGGTTCTACTAGATAGCACACCGGAGGGAAAAGAAATCGGCAACAAAAACCCTCGGTGGTGACTCACAGGTTCCCCAACACCCTCAACTTAGACTCATGCATTGTCCCCAATGCATACATATGAAAACTAAAAGCTGTGAGAATAAAGGAATACCTGTGAAGTCGATATGACTCAGAATCTGGAATGATGTTGGAGACCGCCTGGGTCTCCAAAACAAGCGAACTCAATGGAGTGTGGCGTTCCAGCTTCCTCTTTGGGCTCCATCGCTAGTCGCGACAACTTCTTCGCTCTTTCTTTGCAGATTCTCTTGCGGTGTTTTCGTTTTCTCGATTTACTTTCACCGCCTGCCTCCACATATCTACGCTCTCGCGCCATACTTTTTACAACAGCTAGAGTCTCGACCAAACACTTCTCCTCAAGGTGCACATCCGCAGGAGGTTCCTCAATGGCATTCATGACCGCGACCACTCTCATGTCACTTGGTCGCTTCATCAGCTTGGTTACATCAAACTTGACCAATTCATTGTTCAATCGGAAGGTCAGCTCGTTTTTCTCCATGTCAACCAACACTCTCACCGTAGCTAACAATGGTCGCCCCAAGATGATAGGAACTTCAAAATCTACTTCGCAATCCAGGATCACAAAGTCAGCAGGGAAGATAAGCTTACCGATCTTCACTAGCACATCAGACAATACTCCAACAGGTCGTTTTATCGAACGATCAGCCATCATCACTCTCATGGACGTTGGTTTAGGAGGTCCCAAACCCAATTTGTCATACACTGCTAGCGGCATCAAATTTATACTAGCCCCAAGATCACACATAGCTCGTCCGAAGTTGAGCTTCCCGATGGTACATGGAACAGTGAACGCACCTGGATCTCCTTTCTTTTCCACTAATGATCTAGAGGAAATAGCGCTGCAGTGATGGTCTTCCGGCTCAAAGCTTACCGTCCGCTTCTTTGTAATCAAGTCCTTCATGAACTTGGCATAACCGGGCATTTGTTCTAGAGCTTCCACCAAAGGTATGTTTATCGAAATTTCTTTCAACATGGTCACGAAGTTCAGGAACTTGCCATCGTCAGCTTTCTTTTTCAATCGCTGTGGGAACGGAGGTGGTGGTCGAGGCATCATCGTTGGAAGCTTTTCAGCTTCCTTACATTTATTCGCAGGCTTTGGAATGTCCTCTTCCTCTACCGCCTGATCATCTTTTGCAGCCTCACCCTGTGCATGAATTACCGGATGTGATTCCGGTAATATTTTTCCGCTTCTAGTGGTGATTGCCATGCAGCTTGCGTCATTTTTTGGATGGGTGGTGTCGCTCGGCAAAGTACCCGGTTTCCTTGGGTTTAGAGATGCCGAGATGTGACCCACTTGCTGCTCTAGTTGCTTGATAGCGGTTGAGTGTGACTCCACTACCAGACTCAATGATGATAACTCATTCCGCATTGCCTTTACCCCAGAGTCAGTCGATTCCACCTTAAGCAGCATCTTCGCCATCATATTCTCAAGGTTGGATGTCTCAGCCTCGCTGCCTGCTTTGTCCCGATTGCTAGGTGGTATATACAACCCACCTCTATCGGTGTTGTTCCTCCAGCTTCCTTGGTCGCGATTTTTGTAGCCACCATTCTCATAGTGGTTTGGATAGTTCCGACCTTGGTTTCCTTGGCCATTGGCCTGGAAACCCCCCACATAATTCACGTCCTCAGTTTCTATACCTTGGGAACTGGCAACCTGTACTTTCTCCATACTTCCTGACGTCAAGTGCTTTGTCAGGAGATCTAACTGTGTTTTCAGGTGCGCCATGTCTTGGTCGCGTTCCTCCTCTTTCCTACGCTGCTCAGCTGACATACCAACTGTGTAGGTGCTAGCTGCAACCTCTGACTCTCGTGTATGCCAGGCTCTGTTGGTCTTGGTGAGCCTGTCCAACGTA
>QJPP01001789.1:0-457233 GCA_003996215.1 Jaltomata sinuosa | reverse complement strand
AGAGGTATACGGGCAGAGAACCTTCCAGTGGAACCTACCTGCTGGGCCGGAATCGGCGCCGAGGAGGTAACATACAGAGAGTACTAATGGCACTTGAGATCTTCATGCAGTCATATCATTCATGGTTGAGTTCCACCTTGTTTGCTGTTTTGCTGATTGTACGCTCCGGTAGGATGGGATGCCGGAGGGTTTGTTCACTTGTTTTGTGTCCTCGGTTGTATGGGCGGCCGAGGGACTGTAGGTAGACTTTGTTATTTACGTACAGAGTTGTTCTCTATTATGGATAAAGTTGAGATTGGTATGCTAGGGTGTTAGGTTCTGGATTTGAGGTTGATATGATTAGTTGAGTATTGATTCATGTCTTGAGCATGCCTATTATTACTCTTTCTCTCTTCTCCTTACACTTGAGGTTACCGGTATACCGTCCATTCCGTAAACTTATTTTGTATACACTGTTGTTGCAAAGGATCCCAGGTGCGTTGTTTCTTACTTTCACCTGTGCCTTTGGTGTGTATATTCTGCTTACTAGCCTCATCTGTGGTTCTGTTGATTTCCCTCTGGGCTAGTTCCTGTGTACCTTTCGTTGATTTCTGTGACTACTTGCTTCTATTCTGTCTATTACTGCTCTTTTATCTTATATGTGCCCAGTCGGCCTATGATACCTACTGGGTACCTTATGCTTCGCATTTGGTGCTCACCCCTACCCCCTGCATCTTTGGGTGCAGATCCTAGTGTGGGCCATCGCCGGTAGATCGTTGAGATTCGTGCTTGGAGATCTATTGAAGACTACTTCAGACTGAAGGTGGGCTCTTGGCGATCGGAGTTTAGCTTTAGGTTATCTTTTGCTTCATGTACTCTATTTCCATTCAGAGACATCTGTATATATAGTTTTGGTTACTTGTACTCCATGTATGTAGTTTGGCTCTGTACTATGATACCAGGTCTTGGGGGTTTGGTTTAGTTTTCCGCATTTGTATATATTTACATTCATATTATCTATTTTATTCGTTTTATTCTCATGTTTGTTAGATAGTAGCCCATTACTAGCTGTTCTGGGCTACAGGGACTGGTTCACCTACCGGGGGGTGTAGGTGCCATCATGACCGAGAAATCGGGTCGTGACAACTACTTACTTGATCTCGAGAATGGATCCACTAAAGTAAATCTTCTAGAAGCCTATGCCTATCGGGAAGCTGGCTAAATGGCAGATTTTGTTGAGTGAATTTGACATAGTTTATGTCACTCAGAGGGCCATGAAAGCACAGGCGTTGGCAGATGTAATGACTCTTCCGATCATTTTTGCGTATTCATTTTTCTTGTACTGTTAGAGCTTTCCTGTAGCGGCCCCAAGTCATTTATGGCTTGCTGGGACCGGTGGTTCGGAGCCCTGGCCGTTCGATTGATCGTTATAATCATTTCCCTGTCTTAGAAGCTGAGTATCAAAATCGTGCGTATTTGGAAATGTTTAATTTAAAAGTTGAATGTGGTAGAAAGTTATATTTTTATTGCTTTCCTAAAATATTTTAAATGTCTATGAAAAATATTTGTGTTATGATACATTTGCATCTATATTTATTTTATAAGAGTTTTATAATTTATTAGTATTTTAACGGAGAAAGTAGACTTCGTTATGTTGGAAATTATTATTATAATATAGTAGGTTTTATTTGAAATAATTTTCTATTTATTACGATATATTCAAAAAGTATATTTATTATACCACAAATTTATGCAATACCCGAATATTTATATAACGGAATAAGCGATGAGGTGTTAAACAACCCCCACTTCCACGTGGAAGTGGAGGGGAGGGACACAAAATGTTTCATATTGGTAGGCTGCCTCGTGTCAATTAAGAATTCAATATTGATATGCATTTGCCTTTCTCCCATTATACATTCCATTCTCTCTCTTTACAAATCCAAAATCACATTTCAAATATTCTATAACTTCACCTTCATGGTATCTGCACGTATATGCTTAGTTATGTTGCATATGGTTTCGTGGAGAAATTACTTAGTGCTATAATCGATTATCTACATCAAGATATTCAATCCCGAGTTCAAGTTTAATTTCGTTTCGGAGAGGTTCGAGCTTGTCATCGGACGACAGGTAGGTTACGGTTTATTTTTCCTAGACTCCGCATATATAGGATAAAATTATATTAATGGGCATCCTTGGGTTGGATTTATTAGGTCGGTACCACAGACCTTGATCGCTTTATTCATGCCCGCCTACTTTTGTTCCTCCGATGCTTGCAGTACTTACCGATACATTTTATTTACCCTTGTGGTCCTGTGAGGCCTTGTTGACTCTGGAACATAGAAGGTGGGATATTGGGAATGTCTGCGAGTCCCGGGCATAGAATTATCCTTCTAGGCTGGTTATGCTTGCTGAGTAGCTTGGGCCTGTGCAGAGTCGATAGGTTGATTCTGAGCTGTTGGGCAGCTATTGTGTTTGATCATACCATTTTATCCATGTTTTACTACGGTTTGGTCTTCGGGCCTACTGGCACTATTTTCTAAATCTTGCATGGCCCCGGGGGCCCATTTTTGATGGAAATAAATTGGAAATGGTTTGATTTAACTTGTGAATATTCTTGGGTAAAAGAAAGTAAAATTATGATTTAAATCACCAGTTTTACGATTAACGCTAGACTCGGCAGGGCCGGGGTGCTAGTTGAGTTTTCTTGCTACTTGAGATAAGTTTAGCCTCGGTCGGACTGAGCACCTGAGATGACTTTATACTATTTAGACTCGGTTATGCCCGGGCACCCTTGGAGGGGTTTTTGAGATATTTTCCTACTACTTTAGTCATGGACAGGGTCTGGGCATGCATATTCGAGACTGGGTCTCTATCTTGAAACCGGACTTACCTCCGGATAACATGTTTTGATACTGAGTTTTAGTATGGGGTCGGGGACCTCCATTGACCTTGCCATCCGGGCCTGGGGCTTCGGCCTGCGTGTGCCGGAGGAAGGGTATACGGTGGAGCAGAGGTATACGGGCAGTGTCCTTCCATAGAACCAACCTGCTGGGCCGGATTGGCACCGGAGGAGGTACATACAGAGATACCATTTCACTTGAGATCTTCATGCATCATATCATTCATTGTTTGAGGCTCCACCCTTGCTTGTTGTTTGTTGATTGTACGCTCCGGTAGTATGGGATGCCGGAGGGTTTGTTTTCACTTGCTTGTGTTCCTCGGTTGTATGGGAAGCCGGGGGACTGTAGGTAGACTCTTGCTATTTACTTATAGAATTGTTCCCTGTTACGGTTAAGTATGAAATTGGTTACTGCTAGGCTGTTAGTTTCTAGATTTGAGATTGATATGATTACTTGAGTTTGATTCCTGTCTCTGAGCATGCCTATCATTACTCTTTCCCTCTTCTTACACTTGAGGTTACCGATATACCGTCCCTTTCGTAAACTTATTATGTATACACTGTTATTGCAAGGACCCCAGGTGAGTTATTTCTTACTTTCACCTGTGCCTATGGTCCATATATTCTGCTTGCTGGCCTCACATGTGGTTCTGTTGATTTCCCTCTAGGCTAGTTCTTCTGTACCTTTCGTTGATTTCTGTGACTACTTGTTTCTATTCTGTCTGTTACTAAGCTTTTATCTTATATGTGCCCAGTTGGCCTATGATACCTACTGGGTACCTTATGCTTCACATTTGGTGCTCACCCTACCCCCTGCATCTTTCGGTGCAGATCCTAGCATGGGCCATCGCCGTTAGATCGCTGTGATTCATGCTTGGGGATCTATTGGGGACTACTTCAGACTGAGGGTGAGCTCTTGGCGATCGGAGCTTAGCTTTAGTTTATCTTTTGCTTTATGTACTCTATTACCATTCAGAGACAGTTGTATACGTTGGTTTGGATCGTTTGTACTCCTTATATGTAGTTCTGGCTCTATACTATGATATCAAGTCTTGGGGTTTGGTTTAGTTTCCGTATATGTATATATATATATTCCTTCTATCTATTCTCTTCATCTTGTTCCCTTACTTTTGCTTATTAAACTGCTCTTCCACTTATTTGTTAGATAGTAGCCCATTACTAACTGTCCTGGGCTACGGGGATTTGTTCTCCTACTGGAGGGATTGTAGGTGCCATCATGACCGAGAAATCGGGTCGTGACAGCAGATCACCTGGCCAAGAACCCCGTAGATGATGGATACGAACCCTTGAAGGCTTATTTTTCTGATGAGGAAGTGGCATTTGTGGTAGAGGACATATCCGAAATATACAATGGTTGGAGGATATTCTTTGATGGAGCTGCGAACTTCAAAGGGGTAGGTATTGGAGCTGTTTTGATCTCAGAAATTGGTCAGCATAATCCGGTATCATCCAAACTTAGGTTTCCTTGCACCAACAATATGGCTGAATACGAAGCTTGCATTTTAGGGCTTCGACTAGCCATTGACCTAAATGTCCAAGAGGTATTGGTAATCGGGGACTCAGGCCTGTTGATTCATCAAGTACAAGGGAAATGGGCTGCCAAGAACAGGAAACTCCTGCCATACATAGATTGCATACAAAAATTGCACAAGAGGTTTGTCAAGATAGAATTCAAGCATGTTCCGCGAACCCAGAATGAATTCGCTGATGCTTTGGCCACTTTGTCTTCTATGATACAACATCCGGACAAGAATTATATTGACCCTATCCCTATTCATACTCACAAGCAGCCTGCATATTATTTCCATGTCAAAGAGGAGTTAGATGGCAAGCCATGGTATGTTGATGTCCAGGGATACTTAAAAAATGGAGATTATCCGGAGAATGCCACAAGTATTCAAAAGCGCACTATTCAGAGGTTAGCTAACCAATTCTTCTTAAGCGGAGAAATATTGTACAAAAGGACTCTTGATTTAGGACTGCTGAGGTGTGTTGATGCTAGAGAAGCTTCTAGTTTGATTGAAGAAGTCCACGCTAGAACTTGCGGCCCTCACATGAACGGATTTACCTTGGCCAAGAAAATACGGAGATCCAGGTACTTTTGGTTGACTATGGAGACGAATTGCATTCGTTATGTCAAAAGTGTCATCAATTCCAAACGCATGCCAACATGATTCGAGTTCCTCCCAATGAACTCCATGTAACCAGCTCTCCTTGGCCATTTGCAGCTTGGGGTATGGACGTTATTGGTCCTATCAAACCTACCGCATCCAACGGACATAGGTTCATTCTTGTTGCTATTGATTATTTCACCAAATGGGTCGAGGCTACCTCACATAAGTCTGTCACAAAGAAGGTTGTAGCTGATTTTGTCCAAGATCATATTATCTGTCGATTTTGAGTTCTTGAGTCAATTATTACAGATAATGGCACCAATCTCAACAGTGATCTGATGAAAGCAACGTGTGAGCAGTTCAAGATCAACTATCGAAAATCTACAGCCTATAGGTCACAGATGAACGGAGCAGTTGAGGCTACGAACAAAAACATCAAGAGGATATTGCGTAAGATGATTGACAATTACAGACACTGGCATGAGAAGCTACCCTTCGCATTGTTGGGATATCGTACTACGATGAGGACTTCTACAGGGGCCACTCCTTATCTTCTGGTTTATGGTACTGAAGCTGTGATACCTGCTGAAGTAGAGATACCTTCCCTAAGAATCATTCAGGAAGCAGAACTGAGTGATGCTGAATGGGTGCGAGGTAGAATGGAACAACTGGCGCTCATTGATGGGAGAAGAATAAATGCAATTTGTCACGGTCAACTCTATCAGAATAGAATGGCCAAATCTTTCAACAAGAAGGTCAGACCAAGGCATTTTACACCAGGGCAACTTGTCCTAAAACGGATCTTTCCAAATCAAGACGAGGCAAAAGGAAAATTTGCACCAAATTGGCAAGGTCCTTACATGGTCCATCGGGTTCTGACAGGAGGAGCACTCGTACTAGCAGAAATGGATGGTGAAGTGTGGCCTAAGCCTATCAATTCCGACGCTGTCAGAAGATACTTCATCTGAGAAGTTAAGAGAAAGTTATTTTTGTTATACTTCCTTCCTTGTAGTAATTGGAACTACATTTGACCTGATTCCCGTTTAAGAGGGATACGTAGGCGCTCCTATGGAGTTCGGTCTTATCATAATAAAACTTTTCATTTTCCCTTGTCAAGCATTATAACTTTGGCAGAATTTTTTAGAGGATCTCAAAAATTCTATCTGAAAAGCATTACCATGAATCGTAAGACTGGGGCAGAATTTTGAGGGAACCTCAAAATTCACAACAAGCGACCGCTCATTCTACAAAATTTTCTAGCCGAAAGTAAAGTTCTACACTGGGTCAGAAATTTTTGAGAGCCCTCAAAAATTTCATCGGAACTGCACTTCAAACGCAAAGATGATAAGATGTTGTGATGTCTCAAAACATGTCACGGTTTATGATTCAACAATATTTTTTTTTTAACATTTCCCTTCCCTTTTTAAAGCAAGTTATTTCAAAATATGATTTCAAAGCTTATTTATTTATTTGCTCGAGCGAGTGCCCGAAGAGAGTGCAACAGCCCGCAGACACATAACAAGGAGGACAGACGCACCCAAGAGCAGATGCACAAATCAACCTCCCTATTTTACAAATTAACAATTTTTCTTTGAACGCAAAACTAGTAGGTACAAATCCGAGAATTGTCTCAGCAGCATCAAGACAAACACCGTCATCAAAATATGGCAAGAAAGCTAAGCTACTCTATCTCCTCAAAGAAGAATTGCATTAAGCCCGACAATTACATTTGGCTCGAGAATTATATTTGGCCCGAGATTGCATTATGCCCGAGATGACTTTGGCCTGAGATTGCATTATGCCCGAGATGACTTTGGCCCGAGATTGCATTTGAGCCCGAGAATTGCATTTGGCCCGAGAATTACATTTGGCCCGAGATTGCATTATGCCCGAGATGACTTTGGCCCGAGATTGCATTAAGCTCGAGAATTACATTTGGCTCGAGAATTATATTTGGCCCGAGATTGCATTATGCCCGAGATGACTTTGGCCCAAGATCGCATTTGGCCCGAGAATTATATTTTTCCCGAGAATTGCATTTGGCCCGAGATAGCGTCAAGCCTGAGAATTACATGTGGCTCGAGAATTACATTTGCCTGAAAAATGCATTTGAGCCCTAGATTGCATTTGGCCCGAGATTGCGTTATGCCCGAGATTGCATTGTTCCCAAGAATTACGAATCGCATTGAGCCCAAGATTGCATTTGGCCCGAGAATTGCATTGTGCCCGAGATTGCATTTTTGGCCCGAGAATCGCACTGCGCCCGAGAATTTTGATTGAGCCCAAGATTGCATTTGGCCCGAGAATTGCATTATGCCCGAGATTGCATTGAGCCCGAGATCGCATCGAATCACAACAAGCTACCATGGAACAAATTATTCAGAGGCTACCAAACGTCATGCTATGCCACGCAAAATAGATATGCTTTCTTTAATCATTCTTTAATTTTCCGAAGGCGTCATAGTCTAAAGGCATCATTTTTATGACCTGCGGATATCATTTCATGGCCTAAGGATTTAATTTATATTTATCATGATCCAAAGGCGTCATAGTCTAAAGGCATCATTTTCATGGCCTGCGGACATCATTTCATGGCCTAAGGATTTACTTTCTGCTTATCATGCTCCAAAGGCGTCATCGTCTAAAGACATCATTTCCATGGCCCGCGGACATCATTTCATGGCCTGAGGATTAATTTTACGTATCATGATCCTAAGATATCATCGCTTAAGACATCATTTTTATCGTCTTAAGCAACCTTCCATAGTCTTAAAAAGAACCTGCATCATGTTTTACTTTATTCTTATTTAAATGTAAATCTTTATCTAGTTATAATAAAAATTGCAGGTATCGAAAGCTGAACAAGCCAAGAAACGAGATTAACCATCGTCTTCGCTTCCAAAACACAACCTTTCTTATCCTTATATTACCAACACTGGACTGTTGCTCGCGTCCTATTCTCAGCTAATCGTTTAAATCTCATCAACTCGTGCCAACTGTGTCTTCATCCAGAATTTCAGTCGTATATCTTCTTTAGAAGCCTCATTCATTTCTAAATCTAGAACTACACACGACCTGATTCTCGTAAGACCCGAGATATGTAGGCGACTTGAAACTGAAGTCTCGGCCACATCATTTTCACAACCTCCTCTTGTTTTTTTTTAATTCCCAAAAGAATCGTCCCCCCGATCGGACAAAATTGGCTACTAGTCAACATTCCTTGCCCGTCAATTTATCCCTTATTCCCGAGCAAGGAAGGGGCAGCTGTTGACACCCAATTTTGACCTCTCTATACCTCCCTTGGGCTATTATTTTACTAGTTATTATTATTTTAAAAGCTTAATTTTTCTTGCGTTTTGCTTTTATCTACCAAATAAATCACTTATTTTATCATCGTCGTGATGTTTTTAAATTCGTATATAAGTTAAATATATAATTTATTCCTTATTATTACTATTCTATCGTAAATTTTGAATAATATTACGTGTCATTAATTTTACGTATATGCGTAATTTATTTATAATTTTAAATAATATATACATTTTGATAATTATCATTAATTATTTTTGTCTACTAAATTGTATATATGTAGTATTTTATGTACTAATTATCGTTAATCATTATTTTATTTATCAAATTATATATGGTTTTATTAATCAAATAGCAGCCCAATTACATTTGGTCTTCCAAATTTATTTAAATTCTAGCCCCTTCTATTCAATTCATTTCAATTATAGCCTAAATTTGAACTAATCTGGCCCATTTTTAAATCCAAATCCAATTTCAGTTGACCCAATTGTGTGACCTGACCCGCGACCCAGATCCGACCCAAGTTTCATCTGAATCTCAACCGTCCATCCAAGATGATCAACGGGTCAGATTAACCCTCTCCTCTCTTTCCTTTTTAATGATACACCTCCCCCAAACCCTCATTTTTTCCAACTTCTCCTCAAACCAACCACCGCCACCCTCAGGTCTCTCTCCATATCGCCTCCCTCAATCTCACCGCCATAGCCCCATCTAAAACCCCACTGCTTCGGCTGCCGCAAGCCAGAGAACCACCGACCGGCCGCCACCAGAAACTATCAAACAACCCCCCGTCACCCCTTTCTCTCTCCCTTCTCTCTTCTTCTCCCCTTTTCTCTCTCAACTACATCCACCGCTACCCTGCTCCGGCTACCCACAACCGGAGAACCTCCAAAAATCAACACATCTCCACCAAAATACCACCAAAATAGAAACTCAAACCTCCTCCCTCTGTCTCACTGTTTTCGGCTGCCTCTGGCCGGTGGACTACCAACAACCTCCATTAAATCAAATCCTCTTTCCCTTTTTGTGTTTCTCTGAGAGAAATTTGGTGTTACGAGGATCTGGTCTTCTTCGACGAATGTCGAACTCCGGCCAGGTGCATGTTGCTCGTGAATCATTGAACGATTTTTGGAGGATTATGTTATGATGGGTTACCACGCCGCTATTCCGGGTTTGATCTATCTCCTGATTTAAGTTCATCATCTTCTCTTGCTATTACCAGTTTGTGAGATGTGAAATTAGTGAAGTTTGGCTATAAATTTGTGCTTGAATCCTGTATTTTTTGTGTTAATTGCCCCTCTGAGACTATCATATGTACTTGGTTTTAGCTGTAAATTTCTGAAAATGTTCTAACTTTGTTGTTAGTTTTCAATCACTTTCAGTAGTTATTAGTTGCTCAACTTTTCTCAAATTTGTAAAGGAGCATGACTTCTAGCTTAGTCCGAATTTTTTGTGACTGTTGATTCTGTCTATATTTGTGCAAAAGATAAATGATTAAACGACTGTTGGGTGCACTGTGATTACTATTGAGCTTGTTCGAACCTTAAAATTCAACCATGATTGTTCGCTTTCCTTCCCAAACTGATTGTTTACATGCTGATTTATGATAAATGACATATTTCTTCATGTGCGAATTAACTCAAAAATTGTATAACAATTTAGCATAAGATCTTCTGCTCAAATTATATACCTATTCAGTTATGGTAAATTGTGCTTTGTTTTACCGTCCATAATTAATTCATGCTCATTGATTTTTGACTTTCTTTTTAAGTCTGGACAGATTTAGTACTAGTATATGTATGGTAAACTTAGCATGATTCTCTACCCTTAATTGATTCAGCCCATCTGCTTAAGTAAAAGAATTCTCGTGATTGATTTTTATAATATTTTTTCTTCCTTTAATAGCTCTACTTACTATTTTCTTTGTGATAAATTATGGCAAATTGATTGTCTTTGGTAGGGAAGATAAAATCTTTTCCCTGATTCACTCTGTGAATTACTTCTTTCCCTTAAGTGAGTTCTTTGCTTATAATATATAAAGACAATCTCTCCTTTCATTAGACTCAGACTTTACACTCATATTGACTACTCTCATATTGTTAAGAACTCTCTTCTGTGAACAAATTGTGGATTGCTAAGTGTTGGATTTCAAATTTCTCTTATTGTTTACTGCAAACCGGTATGTCTCTTAATTCGTATACATAATTTATGAGTTTGATAGAAAGCATGACTATAGGAGTTTAAAGCTAATAACTTATTGCCTACTTAATTATGTGATCCAAACTGCCACTACTTGTAGATCATGTATTAGTTATATATGTAACTGCCATGATTCTTTCTTGGTATTGTTCTGGTATATGTTGTATGGAACAGAGGGCCTTGAACATATCCTAAACCTTGACTTGGGCAATGCCTAGAACCCTTGAGGTTCTCATGAAAATTTGCGATGTCAGGGACTAGTATTAGGAATTGTTATAGGCTCCTTTGCATTTTTGTACATTTATCTTTAACAGGTTCTTTGCTAGCATTTGGTTGGGACCTTGAAGAGTTGCCGGGATTTGGGAGTCTCCAAGCTTTAGATCTGTTTATTTTATTTCTCATTCATTTATTTAGTCTGTAATATTTTGTATAAACTCTGACGATGTAATAAAATACTTTAGGGGTACTATGGGGGAGGGGCGAACTGCGTGCCACTTGCTTAAATATAAACCGTAGAAATTATGCCTATAGGACTTCTGTTAATTTCATTTATTAGAGATTATGCCTATAGGAGTGTATTAATATCGTTGGTTAGAAATCATGTTTTAGGTTTTAAAATCCGCTTTGTCTTTTAAAAAATCAGAAATTGTGCTTATATGATATTTCTGTTTCAACATGTTAAATATGATATTATTTACCTAGAAACCATGCCTATAGGCTTAAAACTATTTTCAGTTGGGAGACCACGCCTAAGAGTCAAATCCATTTTAGCATACTAAAATCATTTTCAGCATGTTTAAATCTGTTAAATTTAATTCAGCATATTAAAGTCAGTTTCAGCATGTTTAAATCTGTTAAATATAATTCATCATATTAAAGTCAGTTTTAGCATGTTTAAATCTGTTAAATTTAATTCAGCATATTAAAGCCAGTTTCAGCATGTTTAAATCTGTCAAATTTAATTCAGCATATTAAAATTAGTCTTAGTATATTAAATGGTTGACGTTTATGGACTTAAGTTAGTTTCAGCATGCTAAATAATTAGAAGCTTTGTTCATAGGACTTGATAATTTTTTTTCTTTCAAGTGCATATCATTAAACAACTTGCTCATAGGATTAATTAATAAATGTTTTGCACGTTTTCATCGCTAGATATCATGCTACATAAAGTGTTAATTGTACGAATGGTGAGGCCTATGTGAGATCATTTATGTGCTACTTGTTTTCCAGTCCATGTATGTTTTGATTGACGTTAACCCCGTGTCTAATTAGGAAACCTAAGATTTTATTTGTCTAGATCCACATCCGAGTTAGTAAGTCCAATGCCTCTTGGACATTAAGTTGGGACGGGTAAGCATCTTAAGACGCGTTAGATTTTTCTCATTTCTTTAGTACGCACTTAGGTAAAATATTCTTAATAACCAACTCAGGTGGGTAGATAGACGGATATGATGGAAATCGACCCGAGCAAAATACGATAATGTCTTTGGAATTGTCTTCGATAATAAGTCGGGCACTGATCCGAATAGGTTAAAAATAACCTAAGTTTAGCTCTTGTTTTATTATATGGTTGGGGTAGTTATCTAAAATCACTTAGTAATTAGGTTTCTTTTTCTATATTCTTGTGTTAATTCTGTCTTCTTGCTGATCTCCTTTTCATTTCATTATTTATTTTAATTGCGGTTTATATGCATGATCTTCTTTTTTTCTCACTTAGACTATTAGTAACTAATTTATCTACTTGCTTAAAATAAAGGTTTATTTATTTAATTACTTAGTTAATAATAGGGTAATAAAATTGTTGACCCTTTGTTTATCACTTAAATCCCACATAAATAACGAATCCGGAAGGGACCCACATTTGTGGACCTCGAAAGGTGCTTAACACCTTCCTTTTGAGGTAACTTGAACCCTTACCCGATTTCTGGTGACGTAGACCTTAAATTAATTTAGTCGTAGTTAGTTAGAATGGTGCCCTAACGCACCTTAAATTCGTTAGGTGGCGAGTCTTCACTCTTTTCCATCCAAAAAGAGTTGTCACGTTGATGGCCCATCTTTTCGCGAGAAAAATGGGGCGCGACAACAACTCTGTTTACATATTTGCGATATTAATAATTGATGGCTTGTTTTCTTTTCTCTGAATGTCATGATTTTGTTCCAAATCTTAATAGAACATCTGTCCAAATTGGTATAAATCTCAAGTCATATCTTTTATGATCTTATGCTCTAGTCTAAACTCATGTTCAGCTAGATCTTTTGAGCATCTTGAAATGACTATAATATGAGGGGTAGTTCGTGATCATGAAAAGGTTATTTTCGAAAGCACCTCGTGAAATTTAGAGTCCATTGATGCATTTTCTAAATCAACAAAGACCATCTCCCAACCTTTTGTGTATCTGCTGATTCTGAGTTATTTTTACTGATATATGAGTCTGTCTAGCATGGTTAATTTCTGTCTATATCCTAAGCAAACCATTTTGTAGTAATATGAATATGAAGTTGTTTACATTCTGCGAAAAAGAGCATGAACCTTCCCTGTCTCATTTTCTTTAGCTAACGATCTCAAGATAGTGTAAAAGAGATCTGTTTTGGATTGCCATGAGCATTAACGTATAGAGGGTCATGTTGTGTGAGTCAAATTAAAGTGATAACTTGTTATTTTCTTGTCGTTTATTAAGAGTCTTAACATTGCCTCCCAAATTTGTGAACTTGATTTCTTTGTTCCTATATAAGCATAGACCAACAATACTCATGTGTTCCTGTTTTGCTGCACCAAAGAAGGCTTAGTTAAATTTGAATCCGCAATATAGAACTAAACGGGTGTATCCTATTGCTTTACCAATCTAAATCAGTTTAATACTAGATTAAACAACTCAAGATACCAATGTACGTCATGTCCCCCGTTAAAAGTAAAAATGATGGCTTTAGCTTTGTCTTAAATTGTTTGTTGTTTACAATAATTTAATTTCGCTTTCCCAAGTATGCTGGTTCACTTTATGTTAAGTGTGAATTTTCATTTCCTCTCCATAAGCAATGCATAAAAGATCAGTCTCCTGTTGTGTTCGAATGAAGGCAGGGTAGTGATTGGTCGAGTTCTTACCTAAGGCTCAAACATGCCAATCTTGTTTTTTTTTTGCTCCATGGATATAGATGTGTAGACATTGTGTGGGAATTGTTCTACTGTCACATTGAGTTCAAGCCTTTTTTTTTGGTAAAAATAAGAATAAATTTCCATCTTGAAATACTTGTTTCCTTTGACATAAGTAGTTAAAGATTATCTTGTTTGACTTGTGCTAATTCATATCTTTTTCTTGTTTACATGTGACACACATCCGAGTCTGTTTGGACTCTCTTCACCTCCTTTGCATTATCGTTGGGTCAAGCCCAACCTTCATCGAGTTAATATCAGCCCAAGTCCGATAGATTGAGACGCGGATCTGGAAGCAGATATGCAAATATTCGAGAGAATAGGTTAAAAGGCCTAAAAGATGCAGATGTGGCAGTGGCCTGCAAAGGCCAGAATATGTGAGAACTTGAAAGTCCAAAAAAAGAGTAGCAAGTGGGCCGAAGCCCAACTAGATTTAGGACAGGATTTTGTTGAGCTAAAATCTCAATTAAATTTCTTCTCTCCCTTACTCTTTAACTCTTTAATTTGTTTAGTTTAGAAAATTATTATTGTATTAATTGCTCTAACAATTAACTTAGTGAATCTTCCCCAAAAGAGTAAACACTTCTTGTTTATTTTTTTTAAACATTGTTATGAAAGCAATCAAAATCTCATACTTTAAATTGTCAAAAATAAGTATGTTTTCCTTTTCGTGATTAAAACAAGAACTCTTTGTGTGTTTTGGCATTTCAAGAATATATCAACTTTTTTTCAAGTCATACCTTTTATATTTCCTATATCAAGAGTAAAAACAAGACGTTTCTTATCAAATACAAATCAAATCTTTGAAAAGTTAGTCAAAAATAAGTTATTTTCAAACAAGTCCCGATAACCGCGAGTTAGCGGATATCCCGAGTGCCTTTAAAACCTTCTCGGGATATTAATTTAAACCCTTACCCTAAATCTCAAAAAATTTCTAAAGTCTTTATCTGTTTTAGACTTTAGAACTTTTTTTAAGGTTTTCTTGATTTCTCCTAAAAAATTAAGTGGCGAGTCTGTTTAAATTAAGTTTGGAGATTTTATAAGTTTTCAAATTTAAATTCAAGTGAATAACCGTTTCAGAAACAAAGTTGTTTTTCCTTTGTTTCAAAAATGAAGAAAGTAAAAAATGTGATTAAACATATATCAGAAACACATAAGTGAGCTTAGAGAATCAAAACATCAAAAATACATCAATCATAAAGTACAACTAAGATTCATTATATGTACATATATCTTAAATGTCTTTGGTCGCAAACTTTCACTAATAAATCTACAATAATGAGATCATTTAGGTTGACACCATTTTAGTTGACACTCTTTATTTCTGAATCTTCTCTTTAATGAGCAAGTACTTTTATTTCATCAGCTTGGTAACTTTAGAGTATTTGCCACTCTTAGAGAAGAACATTACTGCAGAATAAAGAGGCTTGGTAATGGCGTTGGATAACCCCAATTTCTGGAATAAAGTTTTGTAATCATAGCATGAATAGTGACTCCAAACATAATGTCACAATTTTTCTTCCATAATTGATAATATAATGACAGTTTACTTTAAATTATTCCATATCACTTTTCCTTCACATAATAGGAATACATATTGAGTGTAATTATTTTTTTACTATTAAAATATTTGGTAAAACTGAATCCTAGTATCTAATCAACTTTCATTATATTGGATCTCATATACATAAATATTTATTACTTGCTCCTCTTAGGTACCACAACACTTTATGCTTTTTTATGTGATAAATTATAGTGAATACATATACATTTTTTCTAGAATTTTATGAGACACAATTTCCTAGACAATACATGAATTAATATGAGTTATTATGAAATATTTCATTCATGTCAGAAGATGTCCCATTTGCATCTTTTATTCAAAAAAAATATTGAGAAATAACTTCTAAGCAAAATCACCAAATCATTAGCAACAAGTAATATAGTATCAACATATGAAAAGAAAATTATTCCCACTGAACCTTTCTGAACCTTTGGTATATTTATGGATCAACGTAATTTTTCATAAAACCAAAGGATACTATGGTATCATTAAATTTTATATAACATTGTTATAAGACTTGTTTGAGTTCATGTATTGACTTTTTTAACTTACATATCATTTAGCTTTTTTCTTTAATTTCGAACCCTCTGATTGGTCCTTATAAGCTTCCTCTTCAAGATCTCTGTTAAGAAAGATAGTTTTCACAATAATTGAGTGGAAGTACTCTAAATCATAATAAGCCACCGTAGCCATAATAATTCTTAACAATTCCTTTATTGAGTCCGGTGAAAAAGTCTTCTTACAATGAGTTTCCCTTTTCTTAATATAACCCTTGTCAACAAGTTTAGATTTATATCATTCAATATTATTCAATTATGTCATTTGAATTGCGCTTGGTCTTAAAGACCCATCTACACTCGATTCTTTCGAATATGACAATTCAATGAGATCCCAAACTTTACTATATTCAATGAATTTTAACTCTTCTTTTATGGCATGAATCCATTTGTCTGACTCAATACTTTCTATGGCTTATGAAAATAAAATTAAATCTTTATTAAGTCCCAACGTTAAAATCTGAATCTTATAAATAAATACATATAATCATCTAGAATAGTCGATTATCTTTTTCTCTGAAATTTTTTAATGAAATTCTTTCTGGTTCATTTTTGTTAGATATCCCTGAGTTACTTTCTTTCTAAAGTGTTTCATTCTTTGTGGTTCATTTATCCTCACCTTATTTATTTCCACACTTTATCGTTCAACATTTCCACTAACTTTATAATTCTAAATGAATCTTGCATTATTAATTTTAACAATTTTTGAACTATGGTTGGATGATAAAACCTATATCCTTTAGATTTCTCTCAGTAACCGATAAGGTAACCACTTAGTATTCGAGAATCTAATTTATTTTCATGTGGAATAATGATTTCAGCTTTCACTATGAAACTCTAAATATGAAGGTGCATTAAACTGGGTTTCTTTCTAGTTCACAGTTTAAAAGGGGTCTTTGGTACTGCTTTACTAGAGAACCTATTTGTAACAACCCTCATAGTTATTTTTGATTTTTTTTATGTATTTTGACTGTTTTATCCCTTCTCATAGTTGTATTATGGTATTTGTAATCTGCGGGAGTGAATGACATGGTTTCTGAGGTGTTTGATTAGTTTCTATGTGAGTTTATCATTTTGAAAGGTTTTAAAATTGATATAGTTGACTTTGATCAACATTTAAAGTTTTAGGTGTCGTATGAGAATTTCGTCGATCCTTTTAGCTCCGGGATGTTATTTTTGGGTTAGTAACACCTTTGGTTCGGGTCCTGAGGCATTCAGATATGTTTTGACTAGTTGGTTGGAAAGCTGAAAAGTTAAAGTCTAGAGTTGACTTCGGTCAACATTCTTTGATTACGATCTCCGTTGATAATTATGATGATTCCATTGAGTCCAAAATATCAATTTTGGTCTAGTAGCATAGTTAAATTATGTTCACAAGGTTCCGAAAGTATTTTGAGAGTCCTTTGAAGAACTTTTGACCTTGAGGTTGCTATTAGTTTTTGTTTCTAGTGCAGGGTCATCTTCCTCTTCGCGTTCACAAAGGCTCTCTCGCGATCATGAAGGGCTAGCTAGCCTTGAACCAGGTCCGAGGTAGGGCGAGTTTGGTCTATGCGTTTGTGATTGAACCCTCACAATCGCAAAGGGTCTGGGCTGGGTAGGATTGTGATCGTGATGGGGGTCCCGCGATCGCGATGAAGGGATGTAGTTGGACAAATTTAAATTTTCTAATTCGGTCTAAAATCCCATAAGTCAATTTTTGAAGCTTTGGAACTCAATTTTGAGAGATAGAAAAGAGATTTTTTGAGATTTCTTCATTAGGTAAGTTTCTTACACTACTTTTTTACATTTTTCAATGATTATTTCATGATTTCATCTTCAAAACTTGATTTTCCGACTTAAAAATTTGGGGTTTTCCCTGTAGAGATAAAGTTTGATAAATTGATGATTTCAAGCTTGATTTCAACTCCATTTTCGATAAAATTTCATATTTCAACCCCTTAAGCTTTGGGTAAATTAATTTTTTTAATAAATTTCCACTTTTTCCTTTGGGGCTCGGGATTGACATTTGGTTGACTTTTTGGACTCGAAATCTCTGTCTAAAAATATGGGTGTCACTAATTTCGTATTCTTATGTAGAATCTATATTTGAATAGATTGGGCTCATTCAGAGGCTCTACGAAAAGAAACGACTTTGGTTTGACTTTGCGGGTCTTCTCTTAATGTAATTTTAAGACTTTCTTTGATTCTCCTTCGAGGTTCTTGTGTGCTAATTGCTTTTATGGGGAATAATAAGGATGAGGTCCTACATAGATGGAACGACGAGCATTTATGCGGGTACCGATGTGTTAAAAAGGGATTAAAATGGAATATTTGCCTTGATTTTCTTGTTTCCCTTATTTTAATTGCTGGATTTTAGCGTGGAAAGTGAATTAGAGATCCTATCAAACTTGATAGGTGTTGATATTGATAGTACATCCTCTTATGAGTGATGTTTGAGTCTTTTGAGTTGGACTGATAATTTTGGGCTTGTAGCCGATGTTTTGAGTTGAGTATAGCCTTTTGTGCCTGAATTAAGATATTGTGTTCATTTTATCATTGTGAATTGCATATACTCATTTATATTCATATCATGGCATTGACAAAGAGATATTTTTGAGAATGACATTTTGAAATAACTTGCATATTCGATGAGAAAGTGTTTCGGATGGATTTTTATTGACTTTTGACTTGCATGACCGATGGAAAATTATTCTGGGTGACCCGATGGGAAATGATTTCAAGAGGATTCATGACTTGCATACCTAATGGGAAACTATTTGGGTGGGTATATGGACCTAGTGAATCCACCATAGGTCCCAGCTAGCTATACAGGACAGCGGGTGTATACTGTAGCATACATTGCATCATAATGCATTCATCTCATTATCGTTATTGGACCGTTTTCATTATTCTTGTATACTGTGATTGATGAGTTGTTGTTACTGATCTGGAATGACAATATGAGGACTTGAATAGTGTTAAATTGATTTAAAGTTGTTAGTATCTTCTAGTCTAGGTGTTGCCTTCCTGTTTGCAGGTGTTTGAGGTTTTAGACAATAGTAGTATCTTAGGTGGTGTTCGTCGTCACTTTGAATTAGGGTCGATCGATGATGCTACTAAGTATATGTTACTAGTACTCACGCTTGTTTATTTCTGCACTTTATGTGCAGATATGGAGCTTATTTGTCACGACTCAACCTATTGAGCGGTGCGGACACCTACTCTATACACCTAGATAGATGAACCATTACCACCCGTCCAAACAGGTAAATGCGGAAAAGCCAGATATAACCATAAAATCTTCCTTTTGTTACATGAAAAACTTTTACAACCTTTTATTCAATAAAACCCCTTTAAGAAGAATACAATGAGGCAGTTTTACGATTTTAAATCACCCTCCTTAGGACCTAGTCTAAAACAGGTACAAGAGCTACTACAGGAATAATACAAAGAAAGTAAGATGACGCAGCTCCCACCATGGAACAAGAATAGAAGCTGCTGAAGATTGACGTCGTCCTGTACCTATGAAACATCATTAACCCTGCAACCAGACTATACCAAAAAGGTATAGCAAGAGTAGAATCAATATAAACACACGTACTGGTAGGCATCATCGGTCGACCCGAATCCACTCATACCATCATATAAGAAAAAATTAGGGAGAGCATGAAATTAACCAATGTAGTCCCATCCTCTAACATTCACCTTTATCCAGACCCACTATCAACACCCATCTACGTATGGATTCTACCTTAACCCTTCCTATTACTTCCACTGCTAACTCCCTTACTCGGGACTCTACACCCTGGCTCCTAGGAGTTCGCGAGTCACACCAACCTTAGACTTCCCAAGTCACCTTAACCTTAGACTTCCCAAGTCACCTCACACTAGTCTAACCCATATGGCTTTACATCCAGAAACAACCCAGTAACTGTCAATCCAGACCCACTACACTCATGGTACTACTCACAAGTATTCGGAACTCTCAAGGATCCCTGGACAACTCTCCATATGATAATACTAGCTAGTCACACAATGCCAGACTCTCAGTCATTCCCCTAGCTTATCAACCACATGTAATCCAGTTTATAACCATGATCAACAATCAAAGACAACAATAAAGCAACCCAGCCATCAAATCACCCGGCCTCTTATGGACCATATGCATAATTCACAATTCAAGAATACAACCCGGTCCACTCATGGAACCATCAAAAGGAAATAGTAATGCAATCAAAGCAACCCATACCAGACGTGGTACCCGAGTCAACCAGGAGTGGTACCAGAGCCAACCGTTAGTAATTCCCGTACCAGGCGAGGTACCTGAGCCAACCGTTAGTATACCCGTACTAGGCGTGGTACCCGAGCCAACCGAATGTCATAACAAGTCCAAATCAATCACAACCAATGAACAAATATACTTGTAAAACCAACAAGCAAACAAAAGAAGTTCATTTCATAAGACTGATTGCTGGACAACTAGACATTCACAAAACATTCCCTAAACATGCAACTCGTACACTACTACAAAATAGTACGTGAACACATAATGCATATTAGAATCAACAACGATTACCTACCCTTACCCCGAGTACGTAACTTAACCTTGGGTCCCATCCGAAGACCAACCCCCCATTCACCCCTATTTAACACACATTTAGTAGATATATTGATTCCCGAACTCCCCCTTAGATACTATTATCTGGGGAAAACGCCTTTTAGCCTTAGCAATTCAACCAGTCTTTACTAGTATATTCATTTTCCCAAATTCTTATCTAGGATTTCCCCTTTTTATCTAGCCATTTAGTAACCCGAGCATATCTAGTTCCCCGAACCTTCCCGACATCCCAGTCCCTGAATTCTATCATTTTTCCATACCTAAATAAACATGTATAGCCCGGAACATGACAACACGACCATCCTTTCCAACCAAAACCTAGTTCACACATAACCAACACCACACTCCACCAGACTCTGTGCCCGAAGGCCTAAGCATGGATTCCCCTTTTCAACTATACAATAAGTATAAAAATGTAAATAGGTCAATCTACTCGATAAGAAAACCTAGCCTACCTGGACTCCAAGCAGCTGCACAGTGCAATTTCTGGCTCCATGAAGGCATTCCCAGTTGGATAACGATCCTGAAATTCGTTGTTCTACATCCTTTCAGCCCTAATCCCTCCTCCTCATGGCTCCCAAACCTTAGAGCAGCCTAGGAGAGTTTTTGAAAAAACCCTCGTATGTTTTTCCAACTGAGGAGGAGAAATCTTTTATTAGTTTTGCGTTCCGAGGCTACTGCCTCCTATTATTCCGCTATGGCGGATGGTCATCCACTATAGTGCTACCGCAATAGCAAAATAAATACCGCTATAGCAGGGTGATGTCAGCCCGGACCAACTTTCAAAATTACAAATTTTTCGTCATGTCAATCCTGCTTAATACAAAACATATTTTAATCGTCCCCAAAATTTTATGATAACGTGATTTTTGAAATAACGACGGATCCAATCGTTACAACAGATACCAAGTTACCCATCCTTCATCCCCAAATGATCCTGAAATCAAGAAGATAAAAGGAACTAGCCCAGCACCCTCACTGTCCCAAGTGACCGCGTAATTGCGAACATATACAAAATATTGATCCTCCCCCTAATTAGTCGCACCAACTAAAAAAAACACAACACCGTGCCACTCTGATGAGGAAATTCCAAGCCACCCAAAGAAAATTTACACGTGACCTCTCCTGAGCACCCAAAAAATCTGGGGCCTCGGATAATGCCAGAGCAAAAGAAATTGAAAAGACCTGGGAGAACCTTTCCTTTCCTAAATGGACTGACACATCTGCTATAGCAGATATTATACTGCTATAGCGGTCTCGCTACAGTGGAGCACCGGCCGCTGTAGCGGTTGGCAATCGATTGAAATAGGGGAGAAACAGGTTTTCATCCCCATTCTCCTCTATTTCCTTCTAAAATACTCCCTTCTTCTCCCAATCACCCCGCTCCCGATGTCAGAATTTCCAGGCAATAATCACTTCTACTCCCTCTACCACTTCCTTGCATGAATTTAGACATGATTATGGTAGAAAACAAAAATTTAGGGTATACATTGTAGTTACCTTTTGAACTTGAACTTAGGTTGGATTTTTTTTGAATTCTAGAAGCGTGGTTGCTTCCCTTATGTTTACGACGCCTCCCCGGCGTTTTGGACGTAAGGATTAAATACTTTTTATCCAAAAATGGGCCAAGAATGGTGGGGGAGATGAAAGGGTTGTTTCTTGAATAACTTGTGATTTGGACAAAATTTAGGAGTTATAATGCCCAAATTCTTGTAGAAAACTGTAGTAAAACACTTTAGGGGCACTGATCTGATCTTGGGTTGTTAAAAACAAAATTTTAGGTTAAGAGGCGTCATTGTTGCACCTCTTGAGGCTGCTGGGATGATGAATACTACTTTAGCGGTTGGGATCTGCTATAGCGGTCCCGCTACAGCAGATATTTTCTGCTATGGCGGTTATGCTATGGTGGACGTTCATCCGCTATGGCATAAGACCGCAAAATAGTAGCACCTCAGGCTAACACTTAGGAATTTTTTCCCCCTTTTCTTAATCCCTTATGCCTTATCGAGTTCTAACCCCACCCCTTATTACATTGCAGGTTATCACACCCAATAGCTAAAGGACAATTACCCGTGTATCCTTATGAGCATTTTCCCGATGAAGCTAGCCTGGAAAGGTTCATGGATTACCAGAGACTGGGTTTTTGTTATGAGAGGGGGTGCAAAATGGTAGGTATAGAGGGAAAAGCAGTTGCCTTCCATAGAAGACTTCAAGAGTTCGACGAGGCTCGTTGGCAGTGGCTCCCCCTCCCGCTCATACAGGTTGGGTGCGGGAGTTCTACGCCATACTTCCTACCATCCTTTGGGATGATCCCAACCCCACTATATGAATTTGAGGGGTAGATGTCCCTGAAGACGCTCAGACTATCAATGAGGTGCTAGGAGTGCCTCACGTCTCCAATGTTGTATACGAGGCCAAGGCTAGGCTTTGGGATATGATAGGTTGAGAGATACCTTGGTAGATGCAGAGTTCAGAGATCAGGTCTAGTGGCCCAGTCCCGAGGCATCACTAGTTCTTACTTCTCTGCTGATGCTAAGAGGTGGTTAAACTTGGTATCCCGAAGAATCCACCTGTCGGGCAACACGACTGATGTGACTTATTCCCGGGCCCTCGTGATTGCTTGTGCCATGAAGGGCATTATCATGAATGTGGAGGAACAAATCATCTCTAAGTGGAAGGAGTTCTATCGGGGTCATAGGAAGGGCCCTTATCTTCGGGGCTTGGTTTCTGAATTGTGCAGGCGGGTTAGGGTGCCTGAGGATCACATCGACTTGGAGGTAGCTATGGATGACCCCTTTGACCCTCTCCGGGTGAAAGTGGCAAGAAGAAGAGGAAAGTGGATGAAGCAGGAAGCAGCCAGCCAGTTGAGAAGGCTGACGATGATGATGATGACTCCCCTGCCCCTTCCCAGCCTCAGCACCCAATTTCTATGCACCAGCTCGAGGAGAACCTGACCGTTTCCAGGAAGTTCATGGAGGACACTAATGTTGGAGGTGCAGCCCCGCCCCCTTCTGCTCAGGAATTTGCAGCACTCCGCAGGGAGTTAGAGGAAGAGAAAAAGAAGAGGCGCTCTTGGGATCGCATGTTTACCTGGATATGGAAGACCGTCAAGGTCATATTCTCTTGCAACGCCCCGGGTCAGGATCTTCCCACACTTGAGCCTGTAGACAGGCAGGAGTTCCCCTTCATGAGTGATGATGAGGTTTAGGACCTTCCCTTCCCTTCTTTATTAAGACTATTTATTGCTTTTTGGGTTTCGCCTCCATTTGGGGCTTGCTTTAGACAGTATTTTCCTTCCCTTTTCCTTTCATTTTAAAGCACGTGGATGCTAGTTTTCAGACATTTTTCCTTATATTTCTACTATATTAGCTATATAGATTATCTCCTTATTTCACATTGCAATTTACAGCTAAACTATTGCGTTTTAAAGCCCCGGGAATGAAATGAAAAACAGGGGATAACAGGGCAGGCATTCTGCCCCGCGCCCTTCCGCTATAGCGATTGCCACTCTGCTATAGCTGTATCACCGTAGCGATAAAAATACCGCTATAGCGGGATCACTGTAGTGTGCAGTTCCGCTATGACGGTACCGACGGTAATAGTCTAGATATTTATAATTTTTCAGTAAGTGCACACATCCCCTTCCCAGTTATCGTTGTTTAACCCCGTTAATTCCGCTATGGTCTTAAACAATCCCCAAGACCATTTTTGGCAATGCAAAGATCAAAACTTAGCATCCAAATATCACCAATTATAAATGATTCATAGAAGAAAATTATTCTCAACAATACATTCCCTCTATTACACACGAATAACCCTCGTATTCCCATGGTTCCCAACCAAGTCCCGACTGTCCTGAAACCGAAGCTTCCCTATAGTCACAAGCTCCATCCCCTTACCATCTTAACCAATGATAAGCCCCTTTCTGAAAGAAAATACAAAGTTTTAACTCCACACACATAGCATTTTTTCACAAACCAAATCATACCAATTCAAATTATGACGACCTTTAGACCCACAATTTCACAGTAAGGCAACCAATCACATACCAACCAAGTAAGTCATACAAGCACTGTAACACACAAATAATTCAGCTTCAGGCTACAATGAAATCAAGTCACAAAAATTTACTCCTTATTCGTCCCATGGATGACAATTAGCCGATCGTCCATGTCTTATTGCAATCGAAGTCCAATGACACCCTTCACTTTGTTGAGATACCAACTGGAATCGAGAGATACCAATTGGACTCAACCCATACAGGCAAGTAAAGGAACTGCATGAAAAGGAATGAAAGAAGAGAGATGTAGACCAGTAACCTAGGCTCTGATACCATCTGTCATGACACAACCTACCAGGCCATGGAGGTGCCTACTCTATACACCTAGATAGACGAACCATTACCACCCGTCCCAACAGGTAAATGCAAAAACGTCAGATATAACCATAAAATCTTCCTTTTTATTACATGAAAAACCTTTACAACCTTTTATTCAGGAAAACCCCTTTAAGAAGAATACAATGAAGCAGTATTACGATTTTAAATCACCCTCCCTAGGACCTAGTCTAAAACAAGTACAAGAGCTACTATAGAAATAATACAGGGAAAGTAAGATGACACAGCTCCCACCATGGAACAAGAGTAGAAGTTGTTGAAGCTTGTTGTTGTTTTGTACCTATGAAACATCACCAACCTTGCAGCCAGACTATACTAAAAAGGTATAGCAAGAGTAGAATGAGTACAAATACACGTATTGGTAGGCATCATCGGTCGACCCGAATCCACTCATACCATCATATAAGAAAAAATCAGGGAGATCATGAAATTAATCAATGTAGTCCTATCCTCCAATATTCACCTTTATCCAGACCCACTATCAACACCCATCTACTTATGGATTCTGCCTTAACCCTTCTTATTCCTTTCGCAGCTAACTCACTCACTCGGGAATCTGCACCCTGGCTCCTAGGACTTCATGAGTCACACCAACCTTAGACTTCCCAAGTCACCTTAACCTTAGACTTCCCAAGTCACCTCACACTAGTCCAACTCCTATGGATATACACCCGACAACAACCCAGTAACTGTCAATCCAGACCCACTACCCTCATGGTACTACTCATAAGTATTTGAACCTCTCAAAGATCCCTGGACAACTCTCCATGTGATAATACCAGCTAGTCACACAATACCAGACTCTTAGTCATTCCCCTAGATTATCAACCACATGTAATCCACTTTATAACCATGATCAATAATCAAAGACAACAATAAACATTTCCATTCCACATAGCTTGGATCCACCCTGGGATCCCCCTAACAACCCTAAGTGTTAAATATACAATCTTGGTCTACCCTAAGACCAACCTTACATTCACATAAAATCACCCGACCTCTCATGAACCATATGAAGAATTCACAATTCAAGAATACAACCCGGTCCACTCATGAAACCATCGAAAGGAATCAATAATGCAATCAAAGCAACCCGTACCAAGCGTGGTACCCGATCCAACCATTAAAAATTCTCGTACCAGGCATAGTACCTGAGCTAACCATTAGTAATTTCCGTACCATGCATGGTACCCGAGCCAACCGTTAGTATACCCGTACCAGGCATGGTACCCGAGCCAACCGAATGTCATAACAAGTCCAAATCAATCACAACCAATGAACAAACATACTTGTAAAACCAACATGCAAACAAAAGAAGTTCATTTCATAAGACTGATTATCGGAAAACTAGACATTTACAAAACATTCCCTAAACATGCAACGCATACACTACTACGAAATAGTACGTGAACACATAATGCATATTAGAATCAACAACCATCACCTACCCTTACCCCGAGTACGTAACTCAACCTTGGGTCCCCTTAGAAGACCAAACCCCCATTCACCCCTTTTTAACACACATTTAGTAGATACATTGATTCCCGAACTCCTCCTTAGATACTACAATATGGGGAAAATATTCCTTAGCCTTAGCAATTCAACCACTCTTTACTAGTATATTCATGTTCCCAAATTCTTATCTAGGATTTCCCCTTTTTATCTAGCCATTTAGTAACCCGAGAATATCTAGTTCCCCAAACCTTCCCGATATCCCATTCCCTGAATTTTATCATTTTTCATACCTAAATAAACATGTACTAACTGGAACATGACAACACGACCATACTTTCCAACCAAAACCTAGTTCACACATAACCAACACCACACTCCACCAGACTCCGTGCCCGAAGGCCTAAGCATGGATTCTTCTTTTCAACTATACAATAAGTATAAATATGTAAATAAGTCAATCTACTCGATAAGAGAACCTAGACTACCTGGACACCAAGCAGTTGTGCAGTGCAATTTCTGGCTCCGTCCGCTATAGCGGGATGACGGGAGGCAGTAGCCTCAGAACGCAATTTTAATAAAAGACTTCTCCTCCTTAGTGGGAAATCATACTAGTATTTCTCCAAAAACCCTCCTAGGCTGCTCCAAGGCTTGGGAGCCATTAGGAGGATGGATTTTGGCTAAAAGAATGCGAAACAATGGATTTCAAGCTTGTCATCCAGCATGGACGGCCTTCATAGAGCCAGAAAATGCATCGAGCAGCTACTTGGCGTCTAGGTAGGCTAGGTTTTCTTTATTGAGTAGATTGACCTGCTTCTATTTTGTATTTATTATATAGACAGAAAATGAGAATCCATGCTAAGGCCTTCGGGCATGGAGTCTTGAGGATTGTTGTTGTTGGATTGTTTGAACTAGGAAATGGTTGAGTTGGGATGATGGATTGTCATATTCTGGGTTATGTATGTTATCATGTGTAGTGCGATGACTGAATTCAGGGACTAGAGAGTCAGAAAGGTTCGGGAAACCAGAAAGGCTTTGGATAATTAAATGACTATAAAGAGGGAGTTCCAGAAATGATTCAGTATTAAAAAGGTAGAATAACTAGAATGGTTGAATTACAAAAGTTAGGGGAGGTTTTCCCATATTGTAATTCTATTGTAGGGGGAGTTTTAGAAATGGGTGTATCTACTAGTATGTGTTAAGGAGGCGAATAGGAATTTAGTCTTCGGATGGGATTTCAAGGTCGAGTTATGTACTCAGGGTTGGGTAGGTAATGGTTGTTGTTTTTCAATATGCATTAAGTATTCATTTACTACTTCTTAGTATGGTATGTGTTGCATGCTAAGGGAATGGTTTATAAATGTATGATTGTCCAGTTATCAGTCTTATGAAATGAACTAGTTGTTATTGCTTGTTGGTTTTACAAGTGTATTGTTGTTCATTGTTGTTAACTGTTGGATTTCTGTCTGACATTCAGTTAGCTCGAGTACCATGCCTAGTATAGGCTATTTATTGGTTGGCTCGGGTACCACATTTGGTATGGGATACTATTTGGTTGGCTCGGGTACCACGCTTGGTACAGGTTACAAATGGTTGGCTCGGGTACCACACCTGGTACGGGTTTGCTTTACTTGCATTGGTTGTATTCTTTCGATGGTTCCATGAGTGGACCAAGTTGTATTCTTGAAATGTAATTTCTGTATATGGTCCATGAGAAGCCGAGTGATCATAATTAAATGTGAGATTGGCCTTAGTGTAGGCCGGGATTGCAAGTCAACACTTAGATGGTGTTAGGGGGATCCCGGGGTGGGTACAGACTATGTGGTAAGATTATATGATATTTTCAATGGTTGTTATTGGGTTACATATGGCTGATAAGCTAAGAGGAAGGCTGCGAGTCAGGAGTATTATTTCTGGCTATTATTATCAGGTTGGGTAATCATCCTAGGGATCCTTGAGAGGTCCGGATACTTATAAGTAGCACCATGAGTGCAGTTGGCCTAGTCTGGCAGTTAGTTGGGTTATTTGTGGATGTTTGGTCATAGGGGTTGACTTGAGTAACGGAGTAGTAGTCCGAGTCTGGACTTAGTGGTTAGACTAGTGTAAGGTGACTTGGGGAGTCTAAGGTTAAGGTGACTTGGGAAGTCTAAGGGTCAGTGTGACTTGGGAAGTCCTAGGAGTCAGGGTACAAAGTCTCCGAGTGCGGGAGTTAGCAGCGGAAAGGATAGGAAGGGTTGAGTTTGTCACACACTTTTTTCACGGGTTAATGAGTGAAAGGGTTTTTCCAATTAAAATGATGGTATTGACTAGGGCTTATTTTATTTACAGAGTCACCACTTGGAATTGAGTTATGGTGTTTCAAGTCATCTTTTTGAATCCCTAATCAAAAGAAAATAACTCTTATTTTTTGTCTGTGAAAATGAAAGACAGGGTAAGAAATTCTGTTGACCAAGGGGAAGGCATGAGGCACCCCTCGAGTCTCGTGGTTCTAGTACGATCACTTTTATTGACTTATTTTGAATTAACTCTTGGATATGCGATGCTTGGTTAATTGCTTAATTTACCTAAATAATATGTCCAAAATGGTGACTTATATTTTTTTTGGCTTAGGAACATAACTGCACACAAAGCCTGAGTTAACCAAGGAGCGTAACCACACACATGGTCGTACTCAAATATTTTATTATTATTATCGCACCAAAAGCTCGCCTAACGTTAAAGGCATTTGTTCTTCTCTTATAAACTCGAGATAATTTGTTCTTTCTTTCCAAACTCTTTAACTTCTCTCTTTTAATCCTTTTTAATGAGTTTTAGATTAGTCCGCAACTCATCTCGCTCCCTCACAAATATTTTTTCCTCTTTTTTTTTTTCCTTTATGCAATGGGGTATTAGTCTGTGTAGCAGGCACGAAAAGTGGGTTACTTATCATGAGTGCATTTAGAAGGCGTACCGTGGAAGTTTCAGCAATGTTGGATGTATTAACATATGGGTTAAAATCAAGTGGGTAAAATGGGTCACTTGCCGCGATTGAAATGGGAGTCGACACAGTTACGTTCAGTAATTCAGGGGTTATAGATGGCGGGGCTTGTCCATTTATTCAAGCATGGTGTATTTCAGCGATTTGTTGTCTTACCATCCTTAATTCCTCTACCGATGATAGTTCTTGCTAATTCAATAGGCTTTGGTCTTCCTCATTGTCTGACTCTGTTCCTTTCTTGTGAGTCATTGTCTTTTTTCCTTTTGATCTGGTATTGTACGGATGAGATGTCAGCTTAACCACAAACCAACTAACTACCTTTTAAGTTAACTGTGTGCATGAATAATACAACTTGTTAGACATTCTCAAGTCATAACCACAAGTTACATGCCACGTATATAGGCGCCTTTTATTTTTTAGAATAAGCTTAGAAAACCTAATGTTTAAACCTGATTTGCTCAAGTGTGCTCTTTTTTTTCTTCTTTCTTTCTTTTTTATTTTATTTGAAAGTGCATTGATCGAACTCATTTTGGGTTGCCTACGAATCATGCTTAAGAACGTGAATCAAATCTTTGCGTAGTTCAAAAAAATTAAAATATAAAGTAATTGTTTTTGGATTTTAGAGTAAAGGATTTTTTTTTGTATTTTTGAATAAAGATAAAAAAAAAACTTTTTTTTTAAAAAAAAGATTGAACCTTTTGAATTATTAAATAAAGATCACTGAACCCGAAGAGGGTTGCCTACGTATCTCATCGAGACGAGAATCAGGTGTGCGTAGTTCGTCCAGATTGGACATTTAGAAAAACTTTGAAACATTTAAAACTAACTTAGAAAATGAGCTTTTTTTTCCTTTTTGTAAAAATTATATGAAAGCAAAGTCTGTTGGTTTTCTTCTATGAAATATACAAAATTAACTTAAAAATATTTTTGTGATTTTTGGGTAAGACATGTAAAATCTTTCTGAAATTTTCTTTTTTAAAGAAATGCATAAGAACTTCTATAACAAGAAAATAGTTTTATCCCTTTTTTTGAAGGACAACTATTTTTCTCATTTCACTAATCACTCTAAAATTGGTCAACATGCAAATACCTTTCGAATAATATCACAAATAGCACATAGAATGCACATGTTGGTCAAACAAAGAGGGATACCTGTCCTAGATAGACCCGGCCTCTGTGCCGAGTCCCACTAGGTCAAATGCACATGATGCAAATAAAGCGTAGCCTATAAGGGGTAACTATAGGTCATAGTTTTATCCAACTAGATTTAACATTCTTAAGATAAAGGTGTCTAGACTGGCTAACTCGAGTGGACAACTCAAGCCGGGGAGGGTCAGTTTACTAGTAGTAGAGCTATTCCGGTTTTACTGATGGTTCAGCCCCGCCTAATTATGTGTGACTAATATTTCTGATCCAGGAGCGTAACCGCACACAGAATCATCTTGGATAGAAGGTTTTGTGGAGCGTATCCGCACACACAGTAAACAGTGGTAGATGTAATTCAGAGACTCAGAGGGGTGCACGTGAGAAGACAGTTTATATATACAACCACAAATATCAAAGCGATAAATAAGTAATCAAAGAACACATCAGGTCAGCATACGCAATACATATATCTAAGAAATAAAGAAAGCCAAAAATAAGTTAGCATACAAAGCTCGAACTCTGTTTATTTTTCCAGCAGAGTCGCCAGAGATGTCACACTCCTTTTTCACGGGTTAAGGAGTGAAAGGGTTTTTCCAATTAAAGTGACGGTATTGACTAGGGATTATTGTATTTACAGAGTCGTCACTTGGAATTGAGTTATGGTGTTCCAAGTCACCTTTTTGAATCCCTAATCAAAAGGAAATGACTCTTATTTTTGGTCTATAAAAATGAAAGACAGGGTAAGGAATTTTATTGACCGAGGGGAAGGGATGAGGCACCCCTCGAGTTCCGTGGTTCTAGCACGGTCGCTTTTATTGACTTATTTATAGCTTGAATTAACTCTTGGATAAGCGATGCTTGGCTAATTGCTTAATTTACCTAAATAATATGTCCAAAATGGTGACTTGTATTTTTTTGGCTTAGGAACGTAACCGCACACAAAGCCTGAGTTAATCAAGGAGCGTAACCGCACACATGATCGTACTCAAATATTTTATTATTATTATCGCGCCTAAAACTCGTCTAACGTTAGAGGCATTTGTTCGTCTCTTGTAAACTCGAGATAATTTGTTCTTTCTTTTCAAACTCTTTAACCTCTCTCTTTTAATCCTTTTTAATGAGTTTTGGATTAGTCCGCAACTCATCTCGCTCCCTCACAATTATTTTTTCCTCTCTTTTTTTGTCCTTTATGCAATGGGGTTTAGAATAAATCCGCACCCCATCCACCCTTACTCTCATTAAAGTAATTCCTCGATTAGGCCTTATACCAATCTAGGCCACATAACACTTTCTAGCTTAAGAAACTGACATCTCGTGCTCATCATACTTTCACTCAAGGTAAAACCAAAACAGATGACTGGAAAGGGTGATTAAAACATCTTAAAACAATTCTAATATTTGCAACGGGGAACAACTGAACATATAACCAATATAATGACTAGCAACGTAATTTTTCTGCTTGATTACAACTCATTTAACTCAAATAAGACAAACTCCAATCCCAAACTAAAGCTAATTAAATTCAAACGAATGCAACGAGTTTAATCAAAGATATAATTTTTATATAAAGTGATAATCTGTTGGGCTTAATTAGAAGAGAAACTAAAGTCTAGTATTTTAAGGATGAACGAAACTAATGAAGAATAAATGTAACCTAGAAGACTATTTCCCAACATTTTAATGCATTTTGTCAGAACCATGCAACAATTTCAAGAGCAATATAAAAACCCATTTGAACTATACTTTGAACCAAGGTTAAAACTAACGGAATCTACATAAAATCAATAGTTTAAGATTAAACAAGTACAACTCCATACACTAAACAATACGTGAAAGCATTTACATAATTTTGTCTCACAATAAAATTACAAAATAAGTAGAAAGGAGCTGAATAAAAACATGTGGGACAAACGAAATTGAATATAGAATCAAGAGCACGTCATCGAAAACTCGAAACTAGGAACCGAAACTCGAACTCCAACCCAAGACTCTTCAAGAATACTCTTTGTTTTTTTTTCAAAAGAGAAACTCTCTGTCTCCTCTCTCTTTTGTTTTGCTTCCTCTATCCCTATTGTGTTGTCTCTGTGTTTTTCTCTCTCCTCTTTGCGTGCTTCTTTGTTTCCTATTGTTTTTTTTTCTTTCTCCGTTCTCCTCCTCTTTTCTCTCTCTCTCTCGTGTGCATGTATATATATTAGGGTGTGTGTGTCGTGTATTGTGTATGTGTGTGTGTCGTGTATTGTGTATGTGTGTGTTGTGTGTCGTGTGTGTGAGTTTGTGTGTTGATGGGGAAAATGTGGGGGGGGGGGGGGGGGGGGGGGGGGGGGGGGGTTAAGGGGAGAGAGATGTGAGGGGAGTTAGGCTAGTGGGGATTAAGGTAGTTTTATTTTTTTTGGTTTTTTAAGAAAATAATAATATATATAATATAGTATATATAAAAGATATTAGCTAATATAATAAAAAGTTAAACAGTTTGACTAAAAAGGTAATGAAGAAAATACTAAAATCACTAGATTATTTATTAAAAATATAAATTAAAAGAAAATATATTTTTTTTGAAAATTTTCTTTTCTTTGAAAAGTAAAAAAATAAAACTTATCCTAAAATGTGACTCTATATATTTTTTTAAAAATATTTTTTTTTACAATATTTTCAAACGAAACCTACTAAAAATTAAAATAAAGATTAGACTTAAAATAAATATTTAAAGCTAAAATTGAGTTAAACTCGGAGAGGGTCAAAAATCACGTGTCTACAGAGTTATGGGGTATAAGTAGATGGTTGGTTTTTGAGATTAGGTTTGGTAAAGGTGGATGTTGGAGGATGGGACTATTGTAGTTAATTACATGATTTCCCTTAATGTCATTATATAATGGTACGAGTGGATTCGGGTCGACCGATGATACCTACAAGTACGTGTGTTTGTACTGATTTTACTCTTGTTATAGCTTTTTGGATTTAGTCTGGTTGCAGGGTTGGTGATGTTTCTTAGGTGCAGGACGATGGCGATCTTCAGTAGCTTTTACTTCTTGTTTCCATGGTGGGAGCTGCATCATCTTACTTTTTCTTGTATCATTCTTGTAGTAGCTCTTGTACCTGTTTAGACTAGATCCTAGAGAGAGTTGTATTCCCAGTTTTAAAAAGGTTGTAAATATTTCACGTATTAAATGAGACTATTATATTGTTATAATTTGTTTTCCGCAAGCACCTGTTGGATCGAGTGGTAAGGGTTCATCTATCTAGGTAGTTAGAGTAGGCGCCCGCACAACCCGGTAGTTGGGTCCTGATAGATGGTGCATCGGGAAACTTCTTGGCGTCCAGGTAGGCTAGGTTTTCTTTATTGAGTAGATTGACCTGCTTCTATTTTGTATTTATTGTATAGACGGAAAAAGAGAATCCATGCTTAGACCTTTTGGCACGGAGTCTGAAGGATTATTGCGGTTGGATTGTTTGAACTAGGAAATGATTGAGTTGGGATGATGGGTTGTCATATTCCGGTTAATGTATGTTATCATGTGTTGTGCGATGACCGAATTCAGGGACTAGAGAGTTGAGAAGGTTCGGGGAACCAAAAGTCTTTGGGTAATTAAATGACTATAAAGAGGTAGTTCCGAAAATGATTCAGTATAAAAAAGGTAGAATAACTAGAATGTTGAATTACCAATGTTAGGGGAGGTTTTTCCATATCGTAATTCTTTCATAGAGGGAGTTTCAGAAATGGGTGTATCTACTAGTATGTGTTAGGGGGGCGAATGGGAATTCATTCTTTGAATGGGATTTCAAGGTCGAGTTATGTACCCGAGGTTGGGTAGGTGATGGTTGTTGTTTTCCCAATATGCATTATGTGTTCATGTACTACTTCTTAGTATGGTATGAATTGCATGCTTAGGGAATAGTTTATGAATGTCTGATTGTCCGGTTATCAGTCTTGTGAAATGAACTAGTTGTTATTGCTTGTTGGTTTTACAAGTGTATTGTTGTTCATTATTGTTGACTGCTGGATTTTTGTGTAACATTCGATTGGCTCGGGTACCACGACTGGTACAGGTTACTTATTGATTGGCTCGGGTACCACGCCTGGTACACGTTACAAATAGTTGGCTCAGGTACCACGCCTGGTACAGGTTTGCTTTACTCGCATTAGTTGTATTCATTCGATGGTTTCATGAGTGGACCGTATTATATTCTTGAAATGTGATTTCTGTATATGGTCCATGAGAGGCCGGGTGATCATAATTAAATGTGAGGTTGGCCTTAGTGTAGGCAAGATTGCATGTCAACACTTAGGTGGTGTTAGGGTGGATCCCGGGGTGGGTCCGAACTATGTGGTAAGATTATATGATATTGTCATTGAGGGTTGTCAATGGTTGTTATTGGGTTACATGTGGCTGATAAGCTAGGAGGAAGGCTGCGAGTCGGGAGTAGTATTGATGGCTATTATTATCAGGTTGGGTTATCTTCCTAGGGTTCCTTGAGAGGTTTGGATACTTGTGAGTAGCACTATGAGTGCAGTTGGCCTAGTCTGGTAGTTAGTTGGGCTATTTATGGATGTTTGGTCATAAGGGGTTGTCTTGAGTAACGGAGTGGTAATCCGGGTCTGGACTTAGTGGTTAGACTAGTGTAAGGTGACTTGGGAAGTCTAAGGTTAAGGTGACTTGGGAAGTCTAAGGGTCAGTGTGACTTGGGAAGTCCTAGGAGTTAAGTTAAAGAGTCTCCGAGTGTGGGAGTTGGCGGCGGAAGGGATAGAAAGGATTGAGGTATGGGGTATAAGTAGATGGTCAATTTTTGAGATTGGGTTTGGTAAAGGTGGATGTTGGAGGATGGGACTATTGTAGGTAATTACATGCTTTCCCTTAATTTCATTATATGATGGTACGAGTGGATTAGGGTCGATCGATGATGCCTACCAGTACGTGTGTTTATACTGATTCTACTTTTTCTATACCTTTTTAGGTATAGTCTGGTTGTAGGGTTGGTGATGTTTCTTAGGTACAGGACGATGGCAATCTTCAGCAGCTTCTACTTCTTGTTTCCATGGTAGGAGCTGTGTCATCTTACTTTTCCTTGTATCATTTTTGTAGTAGCTCTTGTACCTGTTTAGACTAGATTCTAAGGAGGGTTTTCTACCCAGTTTTAAAAAGGTTGTAAATGTTTCACGTATCAAATGAGACTATTATATTTTTTTAATTTGTTTTTCGCAAGCACTTGTTGGATCGGGTGGTAAGGGTTTATCTATCTAGGTGGTTAGAGTAGGCGCCCACATAGCCCGGTAGTTGTGTCATGACAGATAAATCAGAGCCTAGGTTACCGGTCTCCTAGTACAAGAGCAAAATGTTGAATAGAGTCCCGCGGATTAGTGTGTTGACATCCACATCTAATCTTTGGGAAGCTATGAAGCATTCTAGGAAATATCTCTCTTTTTTCATTCCTTTTCGTGTGGTTTGTTTACTTGGTTGTATGAGTTGAGTCCAATTGGTATCTCTCAATTCCAATTGGTATCTCGACAAGGAAAAAGGATGTCATTTGACTCCGACTGTTGTGAAGAAAGCAAGAGAAGTTGGAACCGAGAAGGTTCCAATTGGTATCTGGCATGAGAGGCTTTGGTAAGACATGGGTGATCGACTAACAATCATCCATGGGACGAATAGAGAGTAGTATATGTGATTTGACTTGGTTGTGCTGTGAAGCTTGAAAACTTGTGTGTTACGATGTTTGTGTTACCAAATCATTGGCGTAGGACTAAATTCCTGACTGTGAATATGTGAGTCTGAATGTAGTCATAATTTGAATGTGGTATGCCCTGGTTGGTGATAAATTACTCTGTGTGTGGATTTGAATTTCATATTACTTTCAAGGAGGGACTCATCATAGGTTAAATGGTGAGGGGACAAGACTTATGACTATAGGGAAGCTTAGGTTTCAGGAGAGTCGGGACTTGGTTGGGAACCATGGGAACAATGGGATAATTTTGCATGATATCGGGAAGGTGTGGTTACAAACAGCTTTATTGTGTATTTTGGGTTGATTTGGTGAGATATTGGGTGTTAAGTTTTGGTCTGTGCATTTCCATGAATGGTCTTGAGGTATTGTCTAAGACAATGGCGGGACGAATGCTATTAATAACAATGACCGGGAATGGGGATGAGTTATATCTACTGAAAATTTAAATTTTCTAGGTTGTCATCCCCGAGACCGCCATAGTAGAATAGTATCGCTACGGCGATCCCGCTATAGCGGATAATTCTCTGCTATGGCGGTATCACTGTAGCAGAGTGACCACCACTATAGCAGAAGGGGGCGGGGCATAAGCTCTACCCTGTTTTCCCCTGTGTTTCAATTCATTCCCGGGGCATTTAGAAGCGATAATTAAGCTACGAGTTGATATGTAAAACAAGAAAATCATCTATAGAACTAGAATAACATGCTTAAAAGGGAAATATTATCTGAAACTAGCATCCATGTGCTTAAAAATGAGGGAAAAAGGAAAGGGGAAATATTGTCTAGAACAAGCCCCAAACGAGGGCAAAACCCAAAAAAGCAGTAAATAGTCTAATAAGGGGGAAGGGGAGATCCTATGCCTCATCATCGCTCAGGAAGGAGAACTCCTGCATGTACTCGGGCTCAAATGTGGGAATCTCCTGACCCGAGGCAACACATGTGAACATGACCTTGACGGTCTTCCACATTCAGGCAAACATGCGATCCTGGGAGCGCCTCTTTTTTTTCTCTTCCTCTAACTCCCTGCGGAGTGCTGCAAATTCCTGAGCAGAATTAAAATTGTCAGTTCTTATAAGTTATAAATTATTGTTCACAATCAGAGATAAAGCAGGACAAACATCTTGATGATTATAGCACAAGAATAAATATAATATGATCTTAATTATGGGAGTGGTAATATTCTGACTTCTTATGCTAGTACATTTCGTATGTATTGAACTGACCAAGTAGAGATATTCTTTTATATTCTGAATATTAGTAAACAACTTCTCTAGTCTATTACATGTACTTATACTCTTAATCTTGATATAATTATTATGATCTATATAGTATGATTTATTATTTTAATCTATTAAAAGGTGAGACTCTATTATGGGTTAATATATTCCTAATAGATTGGATGTGTAATGACCAGGTTCATCATTACGGGTAAATCATTTATGCCAAGTTTCGGGTTAGAAAACTTTCGAGTTTGGGAGTTGAAAATTTTGGGCTAGGCTAGTCTCGATCGGTTTTGGAATGAGGTAGGGTCTAAGGCAATCCGGGTAAGGATTGAGTTAGATGTCTTGGTTAGAGCTAGTTTTTCTTGTAGCTAAGACATAGAGGAGTCCGGGGGACTTTCCAGAATCGAATTCAGGTAAGTAGAGCTCCCGAAATCGAGGTTGACGTGAAGGGATTGTTCTGAAATATCAGAAAAATAAGTGTGTTGTAAAATGGACACTTTTGGGGGACTTTACAACTTTCTGTCCCGTGCCAACTGCCATAGAGGTTGATACACCACTATAGAGACCTCCGCTATAGCGGAGAAATTACCGCTATAGCAGAAGTCAACGCGAGTCAGCACCGCTATAGCATTAGGGTCCGCTACAACGACACCACTATAGCGAAGCGGGGACCGCTATAGCGGAGCAACGTGACCAGAAAACCTAGAAAATAGGTTTTTAATTTCATTTTCTCCCATTCAGCCCCAAAATAGACGAGAGCTATTCCAAAAACCCTCCTAGGCTGCTCCAAGGCTTGGGAGCCATGATGAGGAGGGATTTCGGTAAAAAGGGTGCAAAACCATGGATTCGGGCCTGCAGGAATGCCAGGAACGCCTCCACGGAGCCAGAAATACACGGTTGCAGCTTCTTGGCGCCCAAGTAGGCTAGGTTTCCATTGAGTAGATAGACCTGCTTATATTTTATTTTTATTGTATAGTGGGAAAGGAGAATCCATGATTAGGCCTCCGAGCACGGAGTCTAGTGGATTCGGTGTTGGTTATGTAGGTTCTAGGAATGGGTTGGATTGAATTGTGGGTTATTGATAATTATTTGGAGCTATTTATGTTGTCCTGGCATGATAAGATGATTGGGCTCAGGGACTGGGATGTCGGGAAGGTTCGGGGAATCGAGAATTGGAAGGATAACTAAATGGGTATGAAAATGGGAAACTCCTAGGTGAGGTTTCGAAAATACGAAGGGCATGATAAGTAGTGTTGGTTTTGCTAAGGGATAAGGGGTGGTAATTCACATTGTTATTATTTATGCAAGTCTGAAATCAAGGTGGTTGTTAAATTATGCTAAAAAGGGAACCGTTCATTATTCAAAAATAAAGGGTGAGTGTGTTTGGCCTCCAGACGGAGGTCGAGGCTAAGTTATATACCTGGGAAGGAGGGTAGGTGATGACTTATGATTCCTGTGAATGTTCTATATTCTTGTACTCTTATCTAAGTGTTTCTATGAATTGCATGGCTTAGAAGAATTGTTTAGAATGTCGAAGGGTCCTATTTTACAGTCTATGGATTGAACGGTATGTTACTTGTTGGTTTTACAAGTTGTTTGTTCATTATTTGACTGTGGATTGATTGACATTCGGTTTGCTCGGGTACCACGCCTGGTACAGGATGTACTAATTGTTGGCTTGGGTATCATTCCTGGTATGGGTATAACAAATGGTTGGCTTGGGTACCACGCCTAGTAAGGGATACTAATGGTTGACTCGGGTACCACGCCTGGTACGGGTTTATTTTACTACATCGTTCCATTGATATTGTTGTATTGCATTGACTGTTATTGGTTCCGTGAGTGGACCGGGCTATTTTATTGAAATGTGATATTTGTTGGTGGTTTTTGAGTGACTGGGAATCATGTTATATCTATTGAGTTTGGTCTTGGTGTAGGCCGGGTTGCTATATTATATTATTAGTTTGGTCTTGGTGTAGGCCGAGTTGCTATATTATGTTATTAGTTTGGTCTTGGGGTATGCCGGGTTGTTATGGTATATTGTGAATTTGGTCTTGGTATAGGCTGGGTTGCTATATTATCTTACTAGTTTGGTCTTGGTGTAGGCCGGGTTGTTGTAGTATATTGTGAGTTGGTCTTGGTATAGGCCGGGTTGCTATATTATGTTATTAGTTGGTCTTGGTGTAGACCGGGTTATTATGTTGGTTATTAGTTGGTCTTGGTGTAGACCGGGTTTGTCATGTTAACACTAAATGTGTGAGGGGGATCCAGATGGGTCCGGACTATTTAAAAAAGGTTATGTGCTCATAAATTGATGTCATTAAGTGTAATAATGGCGGTCATGAATTATCATGGTTAATAAGCTAAGGGTGGATCCTTGTGTAGACCGGGGTAGTCTATTGAACACTTAGGTCTGGATGGAGGACCATTGGAGGGTCCGGGTTATGTGATCCAAGAAGGGATTTATATGTAGCTTTATGGTGGTCATTGAAGGTGTCAATGGTTGTTAGGTGAATTGCATGTGGTTGGTAAATATAGAGGAAGACTGAGAGTCTGGGTGTGGTTATTGGTTAATATAACCAGGTGGTAAAGCTGTCCTAGAGGTCCAAAAAAGTCCGAAAAATGGTAGGTAATACTTGGGTATAAGTGGTTTTGTTGGGCTGTAGGCCAGATTTATTCTGGGTATTTAGTCAAGGTAGTTGACTGGGGTAAAGGTTAAAGGTGACTTGGAAGTCTACGTGTCAAGGTGACTTGGGAAGTCTAGGTGACAAGGTGACTTGGAAAGTCTGGGTGACAAGGCGACTTTGAGAAGTCTAGTTATGAGTGAGACTTGGGAAGTCCTAGATGTCAGGGTCAAGGCTAGAGGTGAAGGAGGGAGCTATAATGTTTATTTTCATGTTTTTCCCTATTTAAACTATATGATAGTACGTGTGGATTCGGGTCGATCGATGATGCCTACCAGTATGTGTGGTTGTACTGACTCTACTCTTGCTATACCTTTTTGGTATAGTATGGTTGCAGGGTTGGTGATGTTTCATAGGTACATGACGATGGTGATCTCCAGCAGCTTATGTCCTTCGATTCCATGACGGAAGTTGTGTCTCTTTTACACGTTCTGTATAAATCTTGTAGTAGATCTTGTACCTGCTTAGACTAGGTCCTAGGGAGGGTGTTTTTAAAGGTTGTAAAGCCTTTCTTCAAATTCTTTAAGTCGTCTATTTTATGAACATTTTCTGTAGAAGAATTTCTCATGTATAAAAATGGATTGATTAATGGTTTACTTTAATTTTCGCGAGTTGCCTGTTGGATAAGTGGTGAGGGTTTATCTATCTAAGTAGTTAGAGTAGGCGCCCACACGGCCCTATAGGTTTGGTCGTGATAGATGGTATCAGAGCCTAGGTTACTGGCCTCTTATTACAAGAGCAAAGTGTCGAATAGGGTCCTACAGATTGGTGTGTTGACGTCCACATCTAATCTTTGGAGAGCTATGAGGAATTCTAGGAAACATCTCCCCTCTTTCATTCTTTCTCGTGCGGTTTCGTTACTTGCTTGTATGGGTTGAGTTCAATTGGTATCTCTCGATTCCAATTGGTATCTCAACAAGGTAAAGGATGTCATTGGACTCCGGGTACAACAAACAAGCAAGAAGGATTAGAACCGGGAAGGTTCCAATTGGTATCTGGCCAGGGAGGCTATGTAAAGGTATGGATGGATCGGCTAATGGTCATCCATGAGGCAAATAGAAAGCAATGAAACTGATTTGATTGACTATTTAAGCTTGAGACTTGAGATTGTGCTTATGAGTATTGATGTTGTTTGAATGACTGCAAATGTGTGGTGTGCAATTATTTGATTTGCTGTGAATATTTTGGTCCGGGAGGAGTCATAACTTGAATTGGTGTGCTTTGGTTGATAATTACTTTTTATGTGTACTTAAAATTGGTTAGTAAAGTTGTGTTACATTTCAGAAACGGGCTTGCCATTGGTAAAAATGGTAAGGGGACGAGGCTTACGACTATAAGGAAACTCCAGTTTCAGGACAGTCGGGATTGGTTAGGAACCATGGGGGAAAAGGGCTATCATTGCTTGATGGCAGGAACTGCGGTAAGGAAAATTTTGTGGTAACTCATGATTGTAACTTAAGAAAAATTTATTTCTAGCTTTGAAAACTGTGATTGTTTTAAATAATAAATTGCGATATGCCTTAATTGGAATTGTTTGCATTACACTCGGGTATAGGCTCACCATTTATATAGATGGTAAGGGAACAAAAAGGGATTGTGGACTGTAGGGAAACTCCAATTTCAGGACAGTCGGGACTTGGTTGGGAACCAAGGGAACAAGGGAGCCATTAATGTGTAATGGCGGGAAGATATTATCGGGAAGCAAATATTGTTGTGATTTCTTTGTATTTCATGATGTGTCATGTTGATTTGTGATGCAATAATGCCGGGAATGGTCTTGAGGGTGGTTTAAGACCATGGAAGGATTTACAGGTTTAGATAGTGATAACTGGGAAGGGGGATGAGTGCATTTAGCTGGAAATAAAAATTTCCTGTACTGTTACTGTCGGGACAGCTATAGCGGAAGCAGACCGGTATAGCGGAAGCCAACCGCTATGGTGGAACCGCTATAGCAGAGTGACCACCGCTATAGCAGAGTGACCACCGCTATAGCAGAGTGACCACCGCTATAGCAGAAAAGGCGCGAGGCAGGAGCCTCAACGTGTTTTCCCCTATTCTCATTCATTCCCAGGGGCAATGTAAAAGCAAGTATTAAGCTGTGAATTGCTTTGTAAAATAAGGAAACCAATGATTTAGCTAATATAATACGCGTAGAAGGGAATTTTTCAGAAATTTAGCATCCATACGCGAAGAAAAGAAATGGTAGACATGGTAGCCCGGGGTATTGATAAGATTGTGATTGACCATTCGTGAGTATAGTCACCCATGTGGAATTTGACAAGATGACCCGTAATTGACTGAGTAGTGTTGGACACTGCTCATAGGCTATGTTATGGGGGTGATTATTGACTGGTTTATTGTTGAAGATCCTTAGTGGTAGGGTCAACCGAAGGAGTGGGGTTATTAAAATGGATTCTTTAGCATTATTGTCTCTCTTCTTGACCATGATAATACCCAGTGTTACTGCCCTTTGAGAGGTAGGGGTGTACCAGTTTTAGCCTCTGCTAGGGTGTAAGTGCCTAGATAGAGTTCCCCCTAAGGTGAGAGTTGACAAAATCTCAGGCTAGGATGGGTTCCAATGGAATTTTTGTTGTTGTGTGGTTTAGAAGCACGTGGTGTCTCGGGGTATAGTGTTGATAAGAGTAAGGTGATAGGATGATAAGTGAGGGGCATAGTACCCCGTAGGAAGCTTCTGAAATGGAGTTCGGGTTAGTAGAACTTTGGGTATAGCGGAAAAGGGGTCGCCATAGTGGGATCTGGTTCCCTTGTCATGGAAATTGTTTTGGGTCATTCATTGAGTTTCTTTCGCTCCGGTGTTTCGATGAGGCCCCGGATTTCTTGGGCACTCGAAGAGGGGTAATCTAGTTGCCTTGTGCATCTCGAAGGAAGGAATTTCTTGATAGAGCGGAAGTGAGTTAAATTTTTGGCTAAGTTGGGTATACCAAGGGATTGGGACGTTTTTGGTGGTTTACGTAAGGTTATATTTATGCTGTCATGGTAGAGCATTAAGATTGAGGGATGGGCTTGTTCTTTCCCTTCGCCGTAGAGATCGTTCGGGGATGAACAATAGGTAAATTGGTATCTGTTGTATTGATCAGGTTTGTCATTATGGGTAAACCATTCGTGCCAAGTTTCGGGTTAGAAAACTTCAGAGTTTGGGAGTTGAAAATTTTAGGCTAGGCTAGTCTCGATTGGTTTTGGAGCGAGGTAGGATCTAGGGAATCCGGGTAAGGATTGGTTAGATGTCTTAGTTCAAGCTAGTTTTCCTTGTAGCTAAGACATAGAGGAGTCCGGGGGACTTTTTGGAATCGAATTCGGGTAAGTAGAGCTCCAAATATCGAGGTTGACGTGAAGGGGTTATTTCGAAACGTCAGGAAAATAAGTTTGTTGTAAAATGGACACTTTTGGGAGACTTTATGACTTTCTGTCCCATGTCAACCGCTATAGAGGTTGACACACCACTGTAGTGACCGACGCTATAGCGGAGAAATTACCACTATAGCGGAAGTCAACGTGGGTCAGCACCACTATAGCGGAAGGGTCCGCTATGGCGGTACCACTATAGCGGAGCGGGGACCGCTATAGCTGAGCAACATGACCAAAAAACCCAGAAAATGGGTTTTTAATTTCATTCTCTCCCATTCAGCCCCAAAATAGACGAGAGCTATTCCAAAAACCCTCCTAGGCTGCTCCAAGGCTTGGGAGGCATAGGGAGGAGGAATTTTAGTAAAAAAGATGCAAAACTACATATTCAGGCCTGTAGAATCGCCAAGAATGCCTCCACGGATCCAGAAATGCACGGTTGCAGCTGCTTGGCGCCCAAGTAAGCTAGGTTTTCATTGAGTAGATAGACCTGCTTACATTCCATATTTATTGTATAGTGGGAAAGGAGAATCCATGATTAGGCCTCCGGGCACAAAGTCTGGTGGATTCGATATTGGTTATGTAGGTGCTAGGAATGGGTTGGATTGAATTGTGGGTAACTGATAATTATTTGGTGTTGTTTATAATGTCTTGGCATGATAAGATGATAGGGCTAAAGAATTGGGATGTCGAGAAGGTTCGGGGAACCGAGAATTGCCAGGATAACTAAATGGGTATAAAAATAGGAAACTCCTAAGTGAGGTTTCAGGAATACGAAGGGCATGATAAATAGTGTTGGTTTTGCTAAGAGCTAAGGGGTGGTAATTCACATTGTTATTATTTATGCAACTCCAAAATCAAGGTGGTTGTTAAATTATGCTAAACGAGGAACCATTCATTATTCGTAAATAAAGGGTGAGTGTGTTTGGCCTCCAGACGGAGGTCGAGGCTAAGTTATATACCCGGGAAGGAGGGTAGGTGATCGCTTATGATTCCTGTGAATGTTGTATATTCTTGTACTCTTATCTAAGTGTTTGTATGAATTACATGGATTAGAAGAATTGTTTAGAATGTCTAAGGGTCCTGTTATACAGTCTGTAGATTGAACGGTGTATTGCTTGTTGGTTTTTCAAGTTGTTTGTTCATTATTTAACTGTGGATTAATTGACATTCGGTTGGCTCGGGTACCACACCTGGTACGGGTATAATAAATGGTTGGCTCGGGTACCACGCCTGGTACGGGATATTACTAACGGTTGGCTCGGGTACCACGCCTGTTATAGGTATAACAAATGGTTGGCTTGGGTACCACGCCTGGTACTGGATACTAACAGTTGGCTCAGGTACCACGCCTGGTACTGGATACTAACAGTTGGCTCGGGTATCACGCCTGGTACGGGTTTATTTTACTGCATCATTGCATTAATATTGTTGTATTGCATTGACTGTTATTGGTTTCATGAGTGGACCGCGCTATTTTATTGAAATGTGATATTTGTTGGTGGTTTTTGAGTGATCGGAAATCCTGTTATATCTATTGAGTTTGTCTTGGTGTAGACTGGGTTGCTATATTATGTTATTAGTTTGGTCTTGGTGTAGGCCGGGTTGCAATATTATGTTATTAGTTTGGTCTTGGGGTATGCCGGGTTGTTATGGTATATTGTGAGTTTGGTCTTGGTATAGGCCGGGTTGCTATATTATGTTACTAGTTTGGTCTTGGTGTAGGCCGGGTTGTTGTAGTATATTGTGAGTTGGTCTTGGTATAGGTCGGGTTGCTATATTATGTTATTAGTTGGTCTTGGTGTAGACCGGGTTATTATGTTGGTTATTAGTTGGTCTTGGTGTGGACCGGGTTTGTCATGTTAACACTAAACGTGTGAGGGGGATCCAGGTAGGTCCGGACTATTTAAAAAAGGTTATGTGCTCATAAATTGATGTCATTAAGTGTAATAATAGCGGTCATGAATTATCATGGTTAATAAGCTAAGGGTGGATCCTTGTGTAGACCGGGGTAGTCTATTGAACACTTAGGTGTGGATGGAGGACCATTGGAGGGTCCGGGTTATATGATCCAAGAAGGGATTTAGATGTAGCTTTATGGTGGTCATTGAAGGTGTCAATGGTTGTTAGGTGAATTGCATGTGGTTGGTAAATATAGAGGAAGACTGAGAGTCTTGGTGTGGTTATTGGTTAATATAACTAGGTGGTAAAGCTGTCCTAGAGGTCCAAAAAAGTCCGAAAAATGGTAGGTAATACTTGGGTATAAGTGGTTTTGTTGGGTTGTAGGCCAGATTTATTCTGGGTATTTAGTCAAGGTAGTTGACTGGGGTAAAGGTTAAAGGTGACTTGGAAGTCTACGTGTCAAGGTGACTTGGGAAGTCTAGGTGACAAGGTGACTTGGGAAGTCTGGGTGACAAGGCGACTTTGAGAAGTCTAGTTATGAGTGAGACTTGGGAAGTCCTAGATGTCAGGGTCAAGGCTAAAGGTGAAGGAGGGAGCTATAATGTTTATTTTCATGTTTTTCCCTGTTTTCCTGTATGATAGTACGTGTGGATTCGGGTCGATCGATGATGCCTACCAGTACGTGTGGTTGTACTGACTCTAATCTTGCTATACCTTTTTGGTATAGTCTGGTTGCAGGGTTGGTGATGTTTCATAGGTACATGACGATGGTGATCTCCAGCAGCTTCTGTCCTTCGATTCTATGACGGAAGTTGTGTCTCTTTTACATGTTCTGTATATATCTTGTAGTAGCTCTTGTACCTGCTTAGACTAGGTCCTAGGGAGGGTGTTTTTAAAGGTTGTAAAGCCTTTCTTCAAATTCTTTAAGTCGTCTATTTTATGAACATTTTCTGTAGAAGAATTTCTCATGTATAAAAATGGATTGATTAATGGTTAACTTTAATTTCTGCGAGTTACTTGTTGGACGGGTGGTGAGGGTTCGTCTATCTAGGTGGTTTGAGTAGGCGCCCGCACGGCCCGGTAGGTTGGGTCGTGACAGGATGATAACAAATTACACTAGTGAAATAATAATTAGTTGATAGAACCATGTCTCGGACTGGAGATAGAAGACATCTCTTTATGGTTGCTTATAAATTTTCACGTGAAAATCCTGCAGGTGGATTTAATATTTGTCATGTGAAATAAGTTAAGTATAAAAATAAAGAATTAAGTTAATCAATGAATTGAATTTTTCAGAAATTTAATTTAATTGATTGGTGTTGGTAATTCTAACATGGAGAGTTAAATAATGTATAACAGTAGGTTTCAAAATTAAATCGAGGAGTGCAATTACATATTTTTAGTGGAATAATTTATAATTTATTATGATATGATAATTCATTCAATTGCGGATTAATATCATAATTAGAAGCCTCAGTTAATTAATCTGTGGTCCCTACTATGTCTGATTAATTAATCAATTTTGAAAAGAAAAGGAGTACTTCAGAAGAAGTAATTATTTTTACTGGTCTTCTAATGTTTATTTTAATAGAACAATCTTGAAAACGGAAACTTTTTAGGAGTATTAAAAAAGAAAACGTGTACATATTTATGGATAAAAAATATTTTACCTATTTATGGAGTAAAAAAGGCTTTTTACATATTTATGGGAAAAAATATTTTTGCCTTAATGTGAAATCAAAGCAGACGTTCTTTTTTTAAATTCAACTTTTGTTGAATTTTGTATAAAGAGAACATACTGTTCTTCACAAAGTACACACTTTTCAGACAAAATTACTTGCCCACACAAGTTTTGATTTGAGAGTAAGTCAGGAATTAGTAGAAGGTCTTAAATTTAGGCAGCAATTCTGGATTCTGTGGTGTTGGTCGAAATCTGTGAAAGCTTCAACAGGTAAGTGCCTTTTGATTTTCATTTTTAGTTTATATTATCTATTTATTATGTAAGTTTTGTGATCCGTATTCATGCTTTCGCTGCGTGTATGAATTGTATACTCTAACAGATTCATGCCAAGTCAAGCCAGATTTTTTTTTACAGTTGGACACTCAATAAAAGATGTGATGAATATTCTCCTAGTGTAGGCAGGGCCAATGTCTATTCCTATATGGTGTATGTATTCTTTAGTGGACAGTAATTATAGGAGCATTGCCAAAGTAAGAATTTTGTGTTGCTAAGATTCTTAATTAATCAAATCCAATGAAAATGGTATGGTTATTATGGACCATAAGATTGTATATTGATTTGGAGGAGAATAGGTCATTACTGTTAAGGGACAAATAAGGAGTGCTTATTTTACAAAAAAATATTATTGTTAAGAGATATAGATGACGCATTGTCAACAACAGACTGTGGGATGGAGAAGTAAATTTTCCCTCAATCCCAATTAGTCTTATCCCAGAGGTCAAAGAGTTTGAGGGCTACTACTTCAATCTTTAAGGGATCTTGAATTATGGATCTAAAAGAAAATTTATCGGATATCCACCTAAAATTTTAGACATTTATGATTGTGCCAAATCTGGGGTTCTAACAACAATCTTAGAGTAGTAGTGGCCTCCTTTATGTTTTTTTTTCGTATAAAGAAGTGGACAGAATATTAACTATTAGTGTTATATTTGTGAACTAGGGAGTTAGCACAGAGGGTCTTGTATTTTTTTAGAAGCCTCCATGCGAGGGTTGTAAGGAGAGCATTGTTTTAATCCCAAGTCTTTTAATACTCAAACCACCTTTGTCTTTAAGAAGATAATTGACATTGTCCTAATTAGCGTAGTGTATTTTGCGTCTTAAGATGGTGATTCCCCCAATAAAGTTCCTTGAATTTTATCAGTAGCATTGCAAACAATGGTGGGGATATGAAAAAATTGCATGGAAAAAGTCAGGATACAACGAGTGTTGAGTTGACAAAGATGAGACAACCTGCGGGTGTTAAGAAATTTATTTTTCAATAGGTCAATCTATTATTCATATTGTCAATAATGTATTAGAAATCACATGTCTTGAGATTACCATTGAGCACAGAAAAATTCAGGTATTCACCAAAGGTGTTAATAGCTTTTATATTAAGTAGATTCTGAACTTACTTATTGTTCTTTAAAGAGAATACAATTAAATTACATTTCTGATTAGGAAGTAACTTAGCAATTGACAATGTCATAGTAAACCTAGGAATCATATATATGCTCAATTAAGTTTGTCTGCTTTGGCACCTTCTTCCTCCAGAAGAAGAATAAAAAAAGGAAAGAAATAAGGAATTTATCATCATCGGTCTATTAATGTGCTCTTTTTTGAGTACTCTCTCTAGAAGTTCCAGGAAAATATATTTCTTGCCCTTTTATAATTTTTTATTGCAATAGGTTTCTTACCATTTGAATAGAAGAAAATTATCTTATCATATGTCTTATGTGTAAAAAAATAAAAATCTTTTGCAAAAAGAATATAAAATATAAAAAATTATAAAGGCGTAGAATTTTTTTTAGTAAACATAACGCCTATATTGACTCGATTAATGCTAATGACAATGAAAATACCCATGGATTGATCTTTTTGTTGATCTTATTAATTAAGATTTCTTGTGGCTCAAAAATGGCATGAAAATTGCACCTTTGACTATTTTCTACAATGGAACAATTGTGGTTTTTGATATCTCAACGACAAGGTTTTTATCCATAAAATTTCATTGATCCCTGATCAGTTTTCTTTCACCTTTGAATTGGTTATACGTAATTGTGATTTTTGGATTATATGTTGTCACGACCCAGGCCACCGTGCGTGAAACTCACCCAACCCTCGGGTGAGAAAACCATCAACGATCCTGAACTTAACCGTTCTAGCAGTTCAAAACCAGTGTGCAAGAAAATAAACTAGCAATTCAATAACAATCTCAATACTATTATAAGTAACCTGCAAAAAATCCCTCCTTAGAACCTGAAAGTCATCGTACCAAAACACTACCAAAAGTCTAGAATGTGGGGACGCAACCCCAAAATAAACAAGAGTCTAAGCCCGAAACAAGTGGGCTATAACTGAAATGAAAGAGACCAAGGTAGCTCGATCGAACAGCTCATCCTTGATGTCTGAAAGCGCTGGGACTACAGGTGAGGTCGCGTGTCAGCCGCCAGAAGATTTTCTGTACTCATAAAAAGAAAAGCAAGTGCAGAGTTAGTACACAAACATCATGTACTGGTAGGATCATCGGCCAGCTCCAATAAACATAATATGAACAGTGAACCATAACATAGTAAGGTACAGAAACATGTAGTAAGTCAACAATTAGCCAGATATTAAATTTCTCTCTTAGCATATTAACACATGAACCAAATAACAATTATTGGCCACACCCAAAACAACAACATATACCTTTTTTCCACATAACCTGTACCCACCAAGGATCCCCCTAACCTCACCTAAGTGTTAGAGATGCAATTCCGGTCTACCATAAGACCAAACTCACATTTAAATAAAATCACCCGGCCTCTCATGGACCTTATGCAAATATCACAGTTCAAGAATACAAACCGGTCCACTCATGGAACCATCAAAAGAAAACAGTAATGCAATTTTAAGCAAACCGTACTAGGCATGGTACCCGAGTCAACCATTAGGATTTCCCGTACCAGGCGTGGTACCTGAGCCAACCATTAGTATACCCATACCAAGCGTAGTACCCAAGCCAACCGAATGTCATAACAAGTCCAAATCAATCACACCCAATGAATAAACATACTTGTAAAACTAACAAGCAAACAAAAGAAGTTCATTTCACAAGACTGATTACCGGACAACTAGACATTTACAACATTCCCTAAACATGCAACTCATACACTATTACAAAATAATACGTGAACACATAATGCATATTAGAAATCAACAACCATGACCTACCTCAAAATATTTCAAGCTCTACTCAACCGGAGCTTTTCCATTTTCCCGAAGTTCTTGCCAGCTCTTGGTCTAAAATAACACACAATAACCAAAATCAATCTTTATGGCATATAATTTACCCGAACTATGCAAAAATCCCAAACCCTAAGCCAACCATGATCATCCCGCCCTTTTCCCGGGCTTTCCCACCATTAATTCACCTATTCCTACCATTTTTATGGATACATTTAGGGAACTAAGGTCACATGATCATAATCTAATGAAATCATCAACACCCAAGAACTTCTACACCTTAGAATCCCCTATTTCCCTGGATTCTACCATCCTAGGTCATTCCAAACCTTTTCCCAAGTCCACCTCTAGAAATTCTATAGCATAGGAAAGATAGTATGGAGTTTGGAGAGTAGAATTCTTACCTTTAGGATGAAAATTGGTGGAAAACTGATGAAAATCGCCCAAAATCGCCTTGCCCTTCTCCCAAAACGTGTTGAAGAAAATTGACTATTTTTGGGGAAGTTTCTATATTAAATCATATCATGCTCCGCTATAGCGGTCCGCTCTGCTATAACGATACCACTGTAGCGAAGTCCACCGCTATGGCGAAGGCTGATCGATGTTGACTTCCACTATAACGTTAATTTCTCTGCTATAGCGGAGGTCGCTATGGCAGTGTGTCAACCGCTAGGGCAGTTGACACAGGACAGAAAGTCAAAAATCCTCTCAAAAGGGTCCATTTTACAACACACTCATTTTTCTGACGTTCTGAAATAACCCCTTCACGTCAACCACGATACCGGGAGTTCTACTTACCCGAATTTGATTATGAAAAGTCCCCCAGACTCCTTCATATCTTAGCTAAATGGAAAAATATCCCAAAATAGGACATGTTACCCAATCCTTACCTAGATTACCCTAGACCATACCTCGCTCCAAAACTAATCGAGACTAGCTTAACCCAGGATTTTCAACTCCCAAATCTGGAAGTTTACTGACTTGAAACTTGGAACGAAAAGCCTACCCATAATGACAAACTCGATCGTTATAACAGATACCAATTTACCCATCATTCATCCTCGAATAATCCAACCCAAAATTATGAAAATAAAGAAAGGAAAGTGTAGTACTTGAATCCTCAAACAAGTGAGGGTACTTGTCTTGTATGTCCTTATCATTTTCCCAAGTGGCTTTCTTAACCGGATGATGCTTCTATTAAACCTTTACCATACTAATCACCTTTGTCCTTAATTTTTAGACATCCCGATCAAGAATCACAATCGGCTCCTCTTCATAGCGAAGATGCTTATCAATTAACTGTTCATCTCACTTGATGATGTAGTCCCCATCCCCATGGTATCGCTTTAGCATGGATACATGGAATACTGGATGGACACCCGACAAACTGGGCGGCAGTGCTAACCTGTAAACCACTAGCCCTACAATCTCAAGAACTTCGAATGGTCTAATGAACTGAGGGTTGAGTTTGCCCTTCTTACCAAAACGCATAACTCTCTTCATTGGTGACACTTTTAATAGCACTTGTTCACCAACCTGGAAATCCATATCCCTTACCTTGTGATCCGCATATTCCTTCTGCCTGCTTTGGGATGCTAGTAACTTGGTCTGAATGTCTCTTACCTTTTCTTGTGCCTCCCTCACCAAGTCCACGCCCAAAGGCTTTACATAACTTTCTCAAACCACCCTATAGGTGACCTACAACCCCTTCCATACAGCGCTTCAAATGGTGTCATGTCGATGCTGGAGTGGTAGCTATTATTGTATGAGAACTCACACAATGGTAGAAATTGGTCCCAATGACCCCCAAAGTCAATCACACATGCTCTCAGCATGTCCTCCAATACCTGAATCATCCTCTCTGGCTAACCACCAGTCTTAGGATGAAAGGGTGTACTGAAGGTGAGTTGAGTGCCTAATTCTTCATGTAACTTACACCAGAACTTAGAGGTAAACTGTGTATCCCTGTCTAAGATGATGGACAGTGGTACCTCATATAATCTCATGATATCTTTCACATAAATTTTAGCCAATTGCTGCGAATTGTAGTCTACCCTGATCGGAATAAAATTAGTTGACTTGGTCAGCCTGTCCACAATGATCCAAATAGAGTCATACTTCCCTAAAGTCTTGGGAAAACTCACCACAAAGTCAATGGCTATCCTTTTCCACTTCCACTCTAGAATGGGCATCCTCTGTGTAATGACCAGGTCCATCATTATGGGTAGTCCAATTGTGCATAGTTTTAGAGTTAGAAAACTCTGAATTTGGGGGTTTGAAATTCTAGGCTAGGCTAGTCTCGGCCATTTTAGGAGCGAGGCATGATCTAGGGCCATATGGGTAAATATGGGGTCAGATGTCTTGTGTTGAGCTAGTTTTCCTCATAGCTAACACATAGAGGAGTTCGGGGGACTTTTTGGAATCAAATTTAGGTAAGTAGAACTCCCGAAATCGAGGTTGACATGAAGGGGTTGTTTCGGGACGTCGAAAAAATAAGTGTGTTGTAAAATGGACTGATTTTGGAGGTTTTATGACTTTCTGTCCTATGTCAACTGCTATAGCGGTTGACACTTTATCGTAACGGCCTCCGCCGTAGCAGAAAAATTACCGCTACAGTGGAGGTTAATGTTGGTCAGCCTCCGCCATAGCGGGCGACTCCTCTATAGCGGAACCGCTATAGCGGAGTGGACTGCTATAGCAGGCTCGACGGGAATTAAGGCTGAAACATTCCTCAAGACATTCAGTTTCCACAATTTTATTTTGGGAGAAGGGCAAGGCGATTCCAGGCATTTTTCCTCTATTTTTTCCATTATTTTCGTCCCTAAGGTAAGGTTTCTACTCTCCAGTCTTAGTAATACTTTTCCTATACGGTAGAATTGCTAGGAGGGAACTTGGGGGAAGGTTGGAATAACCTAGGAATGGTAGAATCTGGGGAAGAAGGGGGATTCTAGACTTGAATGTTCTTGGGTGTTGTAAAAAGTAAGATATTGTGATCATAGGCTGTTAAATTCCCTATTTTTATCCATAAAAATGATAGAACTAGGGAAATTAACGGTGGAAAGCCCGGGAAAAGGGTGGGATGATCATGGGTGGCCTAGGGTTTTGGGATTTGTTGTAATCCGGGTAATGTACAGGCCTTGTTTGTTAATTTCATGTACTTGTATGTTATTTTAGACCAAGAACGAGAAAGGAATACGGAACACGGGAAAGCTCGGGTTGAATAGAGCTTGGATCATTCGAGGTAGGTGATGGCTTACGATTTCTGTGAATATTGTATGTGTTTGAACTCTTATCTGAGTGGTTGTATGAATTGCAATGCTTAGAGGGATTGTGTAAAATGTCTAAGGGTCCTGCTTTACAGTCTATGAGTTGAACGGTGTGTACTTATTGGCTTACAAGTTGTGTGTTCATATATTGACTATGGATTATTGACATTCGGTTATAACAAACGGTTGGCACGGGTACCATGCCTAGTACGAATTACTAACGGTTGGCATGGATACCACGCCTGGTACGAATTACTAACGGTTGGCACGGGTACCACGCCTGGTACGAATAACTAACAGTTTGCTCAGGTACCACGCCTAGTACGGGTTTATTTTTTGTATTATTGCATTGTTATTGATTGCATTGCATTGACTGATATTGGTTTCGCGAGTGAACCGGGCTGTTTGTTGAATTATGTTATTAACTAGTGGTCCTTGAGTGACCGGAAATTCTGTTATATCTGTTGAATTGGTCTTAGTTTAGGCTGGGTTATCTGTTAACACTTAGGTGTTTTCTAGAGGGGATCCCAGGGTGGGTCCGGTCTAGGCAGAAAGGATGGTTATGTGTATCTGACTGTTGCTTATGGATATTAGGGGTGGATTTCATGCGGGAACAAGTTAGGTAGAGACTTGTAGTCTAAGGGAGCCTGTTAGTATTGTTGCATGTCTTCCATACATTTTACTTGATATTGTTGTACTACTTATACACTATTTATTTGAAAACTGGCTGATGATTCTACCAGTACACAGCGGTGGTGTACTGATATTGCACTTGCTTGTCTTTTTTGTTAGTACAGGAAATCTTCCAGCGGCTGAGACGCGACCTCATCTGTAGTACCAGCGTTCCAGACTTCAAGGGTGAGTTGTTCGATCAAGCTGCCTTGGATCTATCTTTAGAGTTGTAGCCCATTTGTTTCGGGCTTAAAACTATTTCCTTCATATTTTGGGGTTGCATCCCAGTACTCTATACATTGGTAGATCGTTTGGTACTGTAACTTTCAGGTTCTAGGGGATAATTTTCGCAGGTTAATGTTAATGAAGTATTTTTCCTAAATTAATGAATGCTAGTTTACTTTCCGCACTTGGTTTTGAGCAGTTAGAATGGTTATGTTCGGGGCAGTGATGGTTTTCTCACCCGGGGGTTGGGTGAGTGCCACTCACGGCGGTCTGGGTCGTGACAAAGATGGTATCAGAGCCCTAGGTTCATTGATCTCGTCATACCAAACAGTTCTAGTAGAGTCTTGCGGAATGGTGCAGAGACGTCCGTACTTTTCTTCGGGAGGCTATGGGGATTTAGGAAAAACTATATCTTCCTTCTTTCCTTTGTGCTATAACTTGATTCCAATTGGTATCTGGTGATATAAATTGGCATCTAACCTCATTCACCCTTCTGTCCGCATATGGTTAACACAAGGAATAATAGAGCTAGGGAAGCAGTCCTAGCAGTGGGCCCGGCTGTTCGTAGTAGAGGCAGGGGAAGGGGCAGAGGACGAGGTAGAGCAACACCCGCCAGGGGTGGGGCTCGAGATGCTGCTGATGCACATGAGATAACCTCTCCCCCACCTCAGAAGCATGTTACTGAGGAAGTAGAAGAAGTGGTTGTAGAGGATGAAGGGGTGCAGATGGAGGCGACATCGATTGGGGGTGTAGGCCTTTGTACTATGACACCGGAAGCCTTTCAGCAGGCTTGGAATATTCTGAGTGGGTTGGTTGGTGTTGGATCCATACCCACAGCTTATGCAAATCAGGCCTTGGATACTCAGCCAGTGGTTACTACAGCGCCTAGGATGGACGCAGCTTCAGGCACGAATGATATCTTCAGGCCAATGCTAGGGCCAGTGATGACAGGGAATGAGCATGAGATGCTGACTAAGGTACTGTCAGTGCATATGACTTCTTCAGGAAAGGGCTTTAATGATGTGGTGGATTATGTAAAGAAGTTAGAGGGATTTAGGCAAGCGAGGCAGGCTAAGGTTTTAGCCAGGAATCCCCAGAATGAGGGAAACTATGGTGGTTCATACTCCATGGGCCAGAATCAGAAGGCTTACTCGGCCCATCTTATTTAGTCAGCCTTGCCAGCTACTACAGGTAGTCGTCAGGGGGCTCAGTCTTCAGCTCCTAGAGGCCAAGGAGCATCTTATACATCAGCTAGCAGACCTACACTTGATCGTGGTTTCTTTCATTGTGGTGATCTAGGCCACTTTAAGAGGGAGTGTTCATATAGGCAGACAGGTAATCAGGGTCAGCAGCCGTTTAGAGCAGTAGTCCGGCAGGCAGAGGCGGTAATGTTAGGGGTCGTCCACAGGATAGGCGAGGTAATTTTCAGGGAGGCCGGGGAGACAGGGGGAATGGTGGCGTAGGCAGGGGTGCAGCGCAGCCATCTCGGGAAGTTTACCAGATTGATGATCGAGCTCATTGCTATGCTTTTCCAGGGAGGACCGAGGCAGAAGCCTCAGATGCGGTGATCACAGGTACCATTCTTGTCTGTAATAAAATGGCTTCGGTATTATTTGAACCAGGTTTTACATATTCATATGTATCTGTGAGTTTTGCGTTTGGTCTAGACCTAATTTGTGATGTCCTTGATTCCCCTATCCACGTTTCTGCCCCGGTTGGAGAGTCTGTAATTGTGACTCATGTTTATCGTGAATGTTATGTGGTGTTTGTGGGGTTGCATACTTGGGTAGACTTGGTAATTCTGAATATGGCTGATTTTGATATTATCTTGGGTATGACTTGGATATCTCCTTATCATGCTGTGTTGAACTGTAAAACCAAGACTGTGGCTCTAGAAATTCTGGGTAAGGATAGACTAGAGTGGGAAGGTGTGTACAGGACTAAGACAATTAAGATAATATCATTTGTTCGGGCTAGGAAGCTAGTGGGGAGGGGGTGTCTAGCCTTCTTGGCTCATCTCTGGGATGATAGCGTGGAGTCTCTTTCTATTGAGTCAGTTCCGGTGGCTTCTGAATTTTTAGAGGTATTTCTAGCGGACCTGCCTGGTATGCCTTCGGACAGGGACATAGATTTTTGTATTGATTTGGAGCCAGGCACTCATCCTATTTCCATTCCTCCATATCGTATGGCTCCGGCAGAGTTAAGGGAACTTAAGAATCAGCTGTAGGAACTCTTAGTTATGGGATTTATACGTCCCAGTGCTTTGCCTTGGGGTGCTCCGGTTTTATTCGTAAAGAAGAAGGATGGTAGTATGCGGATGTCCATAGACTATAGGCAGTTGAACAAGGTGACCATCCGGAATAAGTACCCCCTACCCTGTATAGATGATTTGTTTGACCAGCTTCAGGGTGCATCGGTATTTTCAAAAATCAACTTGAGATCGGGGTACCATCAGTTAAAGATTAGGCCTGAGGACATTTCGAAAACTGCTTTTCGGACTCGGTATGGGCATTACGAGTTTCTAGTAGTGCCATTTGGTTTGATCAATGCGCCGGCAGCATTCATGAGTTTGATGAATGGGGTATTCAAGTCGTATTTGGGTTCCTTCGTGATTGTGTTTATCGATGATATTTTGATCTACTCTAAGAGTAGGGAGGAGCATGCTAGTCATCTCCGTATTGTGTTGGATATCTTGAGACGCCAGAAGCTTTATGCGAAGTTCACTAAGTGTGAGTTTTGGTTGACTTCAGTAGAATTTTTGGGGCATATAGTGTCAGAACAGGGGGTGATGGTGGATCCCCAGAAAATTGAATTAGTCAAGAGTTGGGCCCGGCCTAGCTCTGTGACTGAGGTGAGGAGTTTTGTTGGGCTCGCAGGGTACTACCGGAGGTTTGTTGAGAATTTTTCTTCTATTGCTACTCACCTGACCAGGCTGACACAGAAAGATGTACTGTTCGTGTGGTCCGACAAGTGCGAGGAGAGCTTTCAAAAGCTCAAGACACTTTTGACCACGGCTCATATATTGTCCTTGCTGGTTGAAGGTAAAGACTTTATTATTTACTATGATGCTTCACATTCTGGTTTGGGTGTTGTGTTGATACATGATAAGAATGTGATAGCCTATGAATCCAGGCAGTTGAAGGTACATGAGAGGAATTACCCGACTCATGACTTAGAGTTGTCAGCGGTGGTTTTTGCACTAAAGATTTAGAGCCACTATCTTTATGGTGTGAAGTGTTCACTGATCATCGCAGTCTGCAGCATGTGTTCACTCAGAAGGATTTGAATCTGAGGCAGAGAAGGTGGATGTAGTTATTGAAGGACTATGATGTGACTATTCAATACCATCCGGGTAAGGCTAATGTGGTGACAGACACATTAAGCGGGAAAACAGTTAGCATGGGTAGCTTGGCTTGTTTGGGGGTGTCCAAACGACCACTAGCTAAGGAAATTTGGGCTTTGGAGGCCAAGTTCATGAATTTGGGTGCTTTAGATCAGGGTGGGTTGTTGGCCAGTATTGAGGTCAAAGCCACTTTCATAGAGGAAATAAAGGCCAAACAGTTTCAGGATCCAAAACTGAGTAAGCTTCGAGGTAAGGTAATATTCAGGGAATCCAGAGACATCACGCTAGACTCTGGCGGAGTGTTAAATTTCAAGGGGAGGATTTGCGTTCCTAGGGTTGATGGTATAATTCAGAAAATCTTGACAGAAGCTCATGGTTCGCAGTACTCAATTCATCCGGGTGTGACTAAAATGTACAGGAACTTGAGGCAGCATTATTGGTGGCCCGGGATGAAAGGGACATAGTTGATTTTGTGTCCAAGTGTTAGAACTGCCAGTAGGTAAAGTATGAACATCAGAGACCTGCAGGACTACTTCAGAGAATGCCAATTCTAGAGTGGAAGTGGGAAAGGATAGCCATGGATTTCGTGGTGGGTCTTCCCAAGACACTGGGAAGTATGACTCAATTTAGGTCATTGTTGACAGGCTGACTAAGTCTTCTCATTTCATTTCGGTCAGGGTAGATTATAATTCAAAGCAATTGGCTAAGATCTACATGAAGGAGATTGTGAGATTGCATGGGGTGCCACTGTCCATCATTTCAAACAGGGGTACACAGTTTACTTCCAAGTTCTGGGGCAAGCTACATGAAGAGTTGGGTACACAACTCACTTTTAGCACAGACTTCTATCCTCAGACTGATGGTCAGTCGGAGAGGACGATCCAGGTATTGGAGGACATGCTGAGAGCATGTGTGATGGACTTTGGGGGTCATTGGGACCAGTTTCTACCGTTGTGTGAATTCTCATAAAACAATAGCTATCACTCCAGTATTGACATGGCACCATTCGAGGCATTATATGGGAGGAGTTGCAGATCACCAGTTGGGTGGTTTGAGGAAGGCAATGTAAAGCCTTTAGGAGTGGAACTGGTAAGGGAAGCGCAGGAAAAGGTCAGGGGAATTCAGGCCAAGTTACTGGTTGCCCAAAGCAGGCAGAAGGAATATGCAGATTGCAAGGTACGGGACATGGAATTTCAGGTTAGTAAACAGGTATTATTGAAGGTATCACCAATGAAGGGAGTTATACGGTTTGGTAAGAAGGCAAAGCTTACACTCGGTTCATCGGTCCGTTGGAAGTTCTTGAGATTATGGGGCCAGTGGCTTACAAGTTAGCACTGCCATCCAATTTGTCGGGCATCCATCCGGTATTCCATGTATCCATGCTTAAGCAATACCATGGGTATAGGGAATACATCATCAAGTGGGATGAGGTACTTTTCGATAAAGATCTTCGTTATGAAGAGGAACCAGTCATGATTCTTGCTCGGGATATCCGAAGATTGAGGACAAATGTGATTGATATGGTGAAGGTTCAGTGGAAGCATCATCCAGTTGAGAAAGCCACTTGGGAAACCGAGAAGGACATGCAGGATATGTACCCTCAAATGTTTGAGAATTCAGGTACTACACTTTCTTTCTTTTATTTCCGTAAATTTGGGTTTGAACGTTCGGGTATGAACGATGGGTAAATTGGTATCTATTGTAATGATCGGGTCTGTCGTTATGGGTAGTCCAATCGTGCCAAGCTTTAGAGTTAGAAAACTCCAGATTTGGGGGTTTGAAATTCTGGGCTAGGCTAGTCTCGGCCGATTTAGGAGCGAGGTATGGTCTAGGGCCATCCGGGTAAGGATAGGGTCAGATGTCTTGTGTTGAGCTAGTTTTCCTCGTAGCTAATATATATAGGAGTCCGGGGGACTTTTTGGAATCAAATTTAGGTAAGTAGAACTCTCTGAATCGAGGTCGATATGAAGAGGTTGTTTTGGGACGTCGGGAAAATAAGTGTGCTGTAAAATGGAATAATTTTGGAGGTTTTATGACTTTCTATCCCATGTCAACCGCTATAGCGGTTGACACTTTGCCATAGCGGCCTCCACCATAGCGGAAAAATTATCGCTACAGCGGAGGTTAACGTTGGTCAGCCTCCGCCATAGTGGGTGACTCTGCTACAGCGAAACCGCTATAGCGGGCTCGACGGGAATTAAACCTGAAACATTCCCTAAAACATTCAATTTTCACAATTTTATTTTGGGAGAAGGGCAAGGTGATTCAAGCATTTTTCCTCCATTTTTTCCATTATTTTCTTCCCTAAGGTAAGGTTTCTACTCCCCAGTCTTCGTAATACTTTTCCTATGCGGTAGAATTGCTAGGAGGGAACTTGGGGGAAGGTTGGAATAACTTAGGAATGGTTGAATCTAGGGAAGAAGGGGGATTCTAGACTTGAATGTTCTTGGGTGTTGTTAAAAGCAAGATATTATGATCATAGATTGTTAAATTCCCTATTTTTATCCATAAAAATGATAGAACTAGGGAAATTAACAGTGGAAAGCCCGGGAAAAGGGTGGGATGATCATGGGTGGTCTGGGGTTTTGAGATTCGTTGTAATCCGAGTAATGTGCAGGCCTTGTTTGTTAATTTTATGTACTTGTATCTTATATTAGACCAAGAATGAGAAAGGGATCCAGAACACGGGAAGGCTCGAGTTGAATAGAGCTTGGATCATTCGAGGTAGATGATGGCTTACGATTTCTGTGAATATTGTATGTGCTTGTACTCTTATCTAAGTGGTTGTATGAATTGCATTGCTTAGAGGGATTGTGTAGAATATCTAAGGGTCTTGCTTTACAGTCTGTGAGTTCAACGGTATGTACTTATTGGTTTACAAGTTGTGTGTTCATATATTGACTGTGGATTGTTGACATTCGGTTGGCACGGGTACCACGCCTGGTACAGGTATACTAACGTTTGGCACGGGTACCACACCTAGTACGGGTATAACAAACGGTTGGCACGGGTACCACGCCTGGTATGAATTACTAATGGTTGGCACGGGTACCACGCCTGGTATGAATTACAAACGGTTGGCACTGGTACCACGCCTGGTATGAATTACTAATGGTTGGTTCGGGTACCACGCGTGGTACAGGTTTATTTTTTGTATCATTGCATTGTTATTGATTGCATTGCATTGACTGATGTTGGTTTCGTGAGTGAACCGGGTTGTTTGTTGAATTGTGATATTGACTGGTGGTCCTTGAGTGACCAGAAATTCAATTATATCTGTCGAATTGGTCTTGGTTTAGGCCGGGTGATCTGTTAACACTTAGATATTGTCTAGAGGGGATCCCAGAGTGGGTCCGGGCTAGGCAGAAAGGATGGTTATGTGTATTTGACTGTTGCTTATGGTTATTAGGGGTGGATTTCATGTGGGAACAAGTTAGGCAGAGACTTGTAGTCTAAGGGAGCCTGTTAATATTGTTGCATATCTTCCATACATTTTACTTGATATTGTTGTACTGCTTATACACTGTTTATTTGGAAACTGGTTGATGATCCTACCAGTACATAGTGGTGGTGTACTGATACTGCACTTGCTTGTCTTTCTTGTGAGTACAGAAAATGTTCCAGCGGTTGAGACGCGATCTCATCTGTAGTACCAGCGTTCCAGACTTTAAGGATCTATCTTTAGAGTTGTAGCCCATTTGTTTCGGGCTTAAAACTATTTCCTTCATGTTTTGGGATTGCATTCCCGTACTCTAGACATTGGTAGATTATTTGGTACTGCGACTTTCAGGTTCTAGGGGATAATTTCCACAGGTTAATGTTAATGAAGTATTTTTCCTAAATTATTGAATGCTAGTTTACTTTTTGCACTTGGTTTTGAGCTGTTAGAACGGTTAAGTTCGGGGCAGTGATGGTTCTCTCACCCGGGGGTTGGGTGAGTCAGCCTTGTCAAGTGAGTAGCAATACATGCAAAGTCCTTGACGAACCTACGATAGCAGCTTGCGAGCCTAACAAAACTCCTTACTTCAGTCACAGAGCTAGGCCGGACCCAACTCTTGACTGCCTCAATCTTCTGGGGATCCACCATCACCCCCTTTTCTGACACCACATGCCTTAAGAATGCAATCGAAGTCAACCAAAATTCACACTTGGAGAACTTCGCATAAAGTTTCTGGCGCCTCAACAATTCTAACACAATATGGAGATGTCTAGCATGCTCTTCCCTACTCTTGGAGTAGATCAAAATATCATTAATAAAAATGATGACAAACACATCTAAATAAGATTTAAACACCCCATTCATCAAACTCATGAATGTCGTCAGCGCATTAGTCAACCCAAACGACATCACTAAGAACTCGTAATGTCCATATCGAGTTAGAAAAGTAGTCTTAGGAATGTCCTCTGGCCTAATCTTCAATTGATGATGACCTGACCTCAAGTCAATTTTTGAGAACACGGATGCACCCTGTAACTGGTCAAACAGATCATCTATATGAGGTAAAGGGTACTTATCACCTTATTCAACTGTCTGTAATCTATGCACATTCGCATACTATCATCTTTTTTCTTCACAAACAAGACCGGAGCACCCCAAGGCGAAGCACTGGGATGGATGAATCCCTTATCTAGCAGTTCCTGAAGTTGAGTCTTAAGTTTCCTTAACTCTGCCAGAGCCATACGATAAGGAGGAATAGTAATTGGGCGATTGCCCGGGTCCAAGTCAATATAGAAATCAATATCCCTGTCCGGAGGCATACTAGGCAAATCCGTCAGAAATACCTCTTGAAACTCTAAAACAACCGGAACTGACTTAATAGATGGAGACTCCACACTATCATCTTGGAGATGAGCCAAAAAGACTGAACATCCTCTCCCAACTAGTTTCCTAGCCCGAACGAATGATATTATGTTGGCCGGCTTAGGCCTGTACACACCTTCCCACTCTAGCCTATCCTTACCCAGAATCCCTAGAGCCACAGTCTTAGTGTTACAATTCAATACAACATGATAAGGGGATAACCAAGTCATACCCAAAATGATATCAAAGTCTACCATATCCAAAATTACCAAGTCTACCCAAGTATGCAACCCCACAAATACAACAGAACAAGCACGATAAACATGAGTCACAATCACGGACTCTCCAACCGAGGTGGAAACATGGATAGGGGAATCAAGGATATCACAAATCAAGTCCAAACCCATAGCAAAATTCACAGACACATAAGAGTAGGTAGAACCTGGGTCAAAAAGTATCGAAGCCATCTTATCACAGACCAGAAGTGTACCTGTGATCACCGTGTCTGACGTCTCAGCCTCTGACTTTCCCAAAAAAGCATAACAGTGAGCCCCGGTCATCAATCCGAGCAACTTTCCTGACTGGTCACGCCACACCCCTACCTGAACCGTTGTTCCCCCTATCCCTTCGGCCTCTCTGAAAGTTACCTCGCCCACCCTGTGGATGACCTCTAACATGACCATCTCTACCTGCCGGGACCACAGCCTTAGACTACTGCGAAGCCTGATTACCAGTCTATTTGTGAGGGCACTCTTTCTTGAAGTGGCCTAAATCACCACAATGAAAGCAACCACGATCAAGCGAAAGCCTACTGGTAAATGTGTAAGAAGATACCTGGCCCTGAGGAGCCAAAAACTGCTGATTAGCTCCCGAATGACCACCTGTAACAGCTGGAAAAGCTGACTGAATAGGACGGGCAGAGTACACCTGCTGATTGTGTCCCTTAGAGTGTGGGCCATTGAAGTTTCCATCATTTCGGGGGCTCTTGGCTAACACTTTAGCCTGCCCAACCTGCTTGACCCCTTTTAACTTCTTAGCATAATCTGTTACCACATTAAAGCCCTCCCATGATGAAGTCATGTGAATAGATAACACATGTAAGTCCGTATTCAAGCCCTTCACAAATAACCAAATTCTCCCCTCCTCAGAACCCAACAACTGTGTAGCAAAATGAGACAAGGCATGAAACTTGGCCTCATAACCAGAGACTGACATATTACCATGTTCCAGAGCCAGGAACTCATCTTTTTTGCGATCTCTCAAAGTGTGAGGCACATACTTCTCTAAGAAGAGAGCGTGAAACTGCTCCCAAGTCAGTGGGGGAAAAGCAGATGACCAATATTCCACGTGAGATCTCCACCATTGCTTAGCATCACCCTGCAGTTGAAATGTGACAAACTCAACCCTATGTTGTTGCACAATGCCCAGCTTATGCAGCCTCTCATAACAGTCCAATATGAACTCATAAACATCTTTCTTTTCAGTGCCCTGAAACGTAGGAGGTTTCAGCTTCAGAAATTTAGCCAACATCTCGTGCTCATTCCCTGTCATAACTGAACCCAGCATGGGTCAGAAGAAGTCGTCTGTGCCCGACGCTGCATCCATTCTAGGAGCTATAGTAACTGCTGGCTGAGTACCCGGAACCTCATCCGCTATCCCCATGGGGTTGGCTCCAGTACCAACCAGCCCACTCAGAAAGGACCACACTTGCTGAAATGCTTCGGGTGTGATAAGGGGGAGGCCTGCACCTCCAGTCGGTGCTGCCTTCTCCTGCTCTACACCCTTCTCAACTACAACCTCGACTTCCTCTTCAACCTAATCCTGGGGTGGGGCGAGGGGTCGCCTCACGTGCTTCTGCAGCTGCCTGAGCTCCACCACTGGCGGGTGTTGCTCTACCCCGGCTCCCTGCCCCTGCCTCTTGCCCTACCTCTGACCGCCGGGCCCGCTGCTGAAACTGCTGGTCTTGCTTTGTTGTTCCTTGTGTTAACCATCTGCGGACAAAAGAGTGAATGAAGTCAGATACCAATTTGTATTACCAGATACAAATTGGAATCAAGTTATAGCACGAAGTAAGAAAGAAGAGAGTTTTCTTAAAGTCTTATAGTCTCTCGAAGAAAAGTACGGACGTCTCCGCACCGTTCCACAAGACTCTACTAGACATATTTTTGTACAACGAGATCAATGAACCTAGGGCTCTGATACCATATTTGTCACGAACCAAACCACCGTGAGTGGCACTTACCCAACCCCTAGGTAAGCGAATAATCAACGGTCCCAAACTTAACCATTCTAGAAGCTCAAAACTAGTGTGCAAGAAAATAAACTAGCAATTCAATAACAATCTCAATACTATAATAAATAACCTGCGGAAAATCCCTCCTTAGAACCTGAAAGTCATCGTACTAAAATACTACCAAAAGTCTAGAATGCAGGGATGCAACCCCAAAATAAATAAGAGTCTAAGCCTGAAACAAGTGGGCTATAACTGAAATGAAAGAGACCAAGGTAGCTCGATCGAACAGCTCACCCTTAATGTCTGAAAGCACTGGAACTACAGGTGAGGTCGCGTATCAGCCGTCAAAAGATTTTTTGTACTCACAAAAAGAAAACCAAGTGCAGACTAAGTACACAAACACCGTGTACTGGTAGGATCATCGCCCAGCTCCAATAAACATAATATGAACAATAAATCATAACATAGTAAGGTACAGAAACATGTAGTAAGTCAACAATTAGCCAGATATTAAATTCCTCTCTTAGCATATTAACACATGAACCAAATAACAACTATTGGCCACACCCAAAACAGCAACATATACCCTTTTCCATATAATCCGGACCCACCAAGGATCCCCCTGACCTCACCTAAGTGTTAGACATGTAATCTCGATCTACCCTAAGACCAAACTCATATTTAAATAAAATCACCCGACCTCTCATGGACCTTATGCAAATATCACAGTTCAAGAATACAACCCGGTCCACTCATGGAACCATCGAAAGAAAACAATAATGCAATTTTAAACAAACCGTACCAGGCATGGTATCCAAGCCAACCATTAGTATTTTTTGTACCAGGTGTGGTACCCGAGCCTACAGTTAGTAAACCTATACCAGGCGTGGTACCCGAGCCAACCGTTAGTATACTCGTACCAGGCGTGGTACCCGAGCCAACCGAATGTCATAACAAGTCCAAATCAATCACACCCAATGAACAAACATACTTGCAAAACCAACAAGCAAACAAAAGAAGTTCATTTCACAAGACTGATTACCGGACAACTAGACATTCACAACATTCCCTAAACATGCAACTCATACACTACTACGAAATAGTACCTGAACACATAATTCATATAAGAAATCAACAACCATCACCTACCTCGAAATATTCCAAGCTCTACTCAACCAGAGCTTTTCCATTTTCCCGAAGTTCTTGCCGGTTCTTGGTCTAAAATAACACACAATAACCAAAATCAATCTTTATGGCCTATAATTTACCCGGATTATGCAAAAATCCCAAACCCCAGGCCAATCATGATCATTCCGCTCTTTTTCCGGGCTTTTCCATCATTAATTCATCTATTCCTACCATTATAATGGATACATTTTGGGAACTAAGGTCACGTGATCATAATATAATGAAATCATCAACACCCAAGAACTTCTACACCTTAAAATCCCCTATTTCCCCGGATTCTACCATCCTAGGTCATTCCAAACCTTTCTCCAAGTCCATCCCTAGCAATTCTATAGCGTAGGAAGGATAGTACGGAGTTTGAGGAGTAGAATTCTTACCTTTAGAACGAAAATTTGTGGAACACTGATGAAAATCGCCCAAAATCGCCTTGCTCTTCTCTCAAAACGTGTTGAAGAAAATTGACTGTTTTTGGAGAAGTTTCTGCATTAAATCCCGTTACGCTCCGGTATAGCGGTCCGCTCAGCTATAGCAAGACCGCTGTAGCGGAGTCCACCGCTATGGCGGAGGCTGACCGACATTGACTTTCGTTATAGCGGTAATTTCTCCGCTATAGCAGCGGTCGCTATGGCGGTGTGTCAACCTCCAGGGCGGTTGACACGAGACAGAAAGTCAAAAATCCTCTTAAAAGGGTCCATTTTACAACACACTTATTTTCCTGACATTCCGGAACAACCCCTTCACGTCAACCACGATACTGGGAGTTCTACTTACCCGAATTTGATTCCAAAAAATTCCTCGAACTCTTTTATGTCTTAGCTAAATGAAAAACTAGCCCAAATTAGGACACGTTATCCAATCCTTACCCGGATTACCCTAGATCATACCTCACTCCAAAACCGGTCGAGACTAGCCTAGCCCAGGATTTTCAACTCTCAAATTCAAAAGTTTTCTAACTTGGAACTTGACACGAAAAGCCTATCCGTAATGACGAACCTGGTCGTTACATATGTTGTGTACGTAAGGAGAAGATATTCTAAAGTTCGTAGAATGGTCAAAGATTAGGGATGCATTAAGTGGAGGTTAAACATCTTTCTTTTCCTTCTCCTTTGAAAATTTAATTTGATTAGTGTTTTGTTCATCTTCAAATTATTTTTGTTATGCGTTGGTTTTTATTGCATGTAAATATACCATTGGCGAGGAGAAATTCCTTGCTAAGATTCTTGGAGAAGCGAAAAGCGAGGTTGGTATTTATTTATTCTTTTTATTTCTCAAGTTAAATACATATCTTAACGCATTTCATATTATCAAATATCCATTCTAATTTTTTTTTTTAAATATCACAGTTTTTTATGTTTGTACGCCTATTTAACCTTTCATGTTTAGTTTACATAAGGTTCATTTTAGGAAATCAAGAAGGTGAATATTAGTTATTTTTCTCCAAATTAATCTTAACTTTAATAAATAATCAAATAGTTTGAGAAGACAGAGTAATTTTAGGAGATATAATTAAATGGTTATCTTACCAAACAAAATTAAAATAAGTTGTATTATTCTTTAAAGAAAGTACTTAAATTAGCAATTGACGTTGCTATAGTAAATCTAGAAATCATATGTCTTCACAGCCAAGTTTGTCTGCCCCCTCTCCCAAGAAGAACCAAAGAGGAAAAAAATAAAGGAGTTATCATAATCAGTGTATAATGTGCTCTTTTTTTTTTTTGAGTACTCCCTCTAGAAGTCTAAGGAAATGAGATTTTCTGCCTTCTTACAATTTTTTGGCAATGACTTTCTTACAATTTAAGTAGAATTTTTTTTTCCCAAATATCTTATATGTAAAAATAATGAATATATCTTTTGTTTAAAAAATGAAGACCTCTCATCAAAAAATATAAAAATGAATTTGTAAAAAGCTAGAAAATAATTTTTCCTATCTAGTCCATTATGATTGTCTTTTTAGCTTTTTAAACTTTGAGTACTCTTTGTAATATATGTCATTTTATAAAATAAGATAAATTTAATTATTATTTTAATAAACTTCGTGCTCTACAACTTTCTAAAAGAAAATTACATGCTTGAGAAGAGATAAATGGTAAATTTATCAAATAACATTTGATAATTAATACTATTAGTTAATTTTATTAATGGTGTATCAAAACCTTAAAAGATACAAAATGGACTGAAGGGATCGTTATATATTTAAATTTTTCTTTTCATACATATTAGTATTATCCTTATACGTTTTAATTGAATATTTCCCTACTAATTTGTACTAAATTTCTTTGAAATATAAGATAGCTAGCAGTCTTTGTTAGGTCAAATTATTTTGTTATGCGGTGGTTTTTGTTGCAGGTAGATATACCATTGGCAAGGAGAAATTTCTTGCTAAGATTCTTGGAGAAGTGAAAAGAGAGGTTGGTATTTATTTATTCTTTTTATTTTTCAAGTTAAATACATATCTTAACACATTTCATATTATCAAATATCCATTTTTAATTATTTTTTTCAAATATCACATTTTTTATGTTTGTACGCCCATTTAACATTTCATGTTTAGTTTACCATAAGATTCATTTTAGAAAATCAAGAAGGTGGGGATTATTTATTTTTCTCCAAATTAATCTTAACTTCAATAAATGATCAAATAGTTTGAAAAGACGGAGTAATTTTAGGAGATATAATTAAAGGGTAATTTGACCCAAAAAAAATTAAAATAAGTTGTATTGTTCTTTAAAGAGAGTACTTAAATTAGCAATTGACGTTGCTATAGTAAATCTAAAAATCATATGTCTTCACAGTCAAGTTTGTCTGCCGCTACACCCTCTCCATCCAGAAGAAGAACAAAAAAAGGAAATAAATAAAGGAGTTATCATCATTAGTGTATTAATGTACTCCCTTTAGAAGTCTAAAGAAATGAGATCGCTTTCCTTTTTACAATTTTTTTGGGAATAATTTTCTTACAATTTAAATAGAAAAAAAATTATTTTTTTAGATCTCTTATATGTAAAGATAATAAATATATTTTTTGTTTAAAAAATGAAGACCTCTCATAAAAAAACATAAAAAAGAATTTGTAAAAGGCTAGAAAATAATTTTCCTCTCTAGTCCATTATGGCTGTCTTTTTAGCTTTTAAAACTTTGAGTACTCTTTGTAATATATGTCATTTGAAAAAATGAGATAACTTTAATTATCATTTTAATAAAATTCGTGCTCTACAACTTTCTAAAAGAAAATCCCATGCTTAAGAAGAGATAAATGGTAATTTTATCAAATAACTTTTGATAATTAATACTATTAGTTAATTTTATTAATGGTGTGCCAAAACCTTAAAAGATACAAAATGGACGGGAGGGATCGTTATATATTTTAGTTTTTCTTTACATACATATTAGTATTATCCTTCTACGTTAATTGAATATTTCTCTACTAATTTGTACTAAATTTCTTTGAAATATAAGATAGCTAGCCGTCTTTGTTAGGTCAACCAAATGTAGAGGCAATGCAGCTTTGGACTGGAATATAATACTAATATTGATATTACATTCTTCATATTTGTAATGTGCATTACTGATATTGATATTATTAATTTCTGCATAATTTGTCTCTAAACCGAATGATCGCTTATTGTGCATCTTAAAGACGTACAGTACTATTAGGTGCTGTTCTTTAATTTAATATAGAGTCATTGACTCGAAATGTAGCATAACTCATTATGATTATGTATCTTTTGCAGGCTGACTATGATGTCACCTTATGGTTTTCCCCAGCCCCCTATCTATGGCTCCTTAGGCCATACTGCCTCTGGAAACTAGAATTAGCAGAAAATACATGTATGGATCTTAATGAAAATGTTAATTTTGGGGATTTGGTAGTTATTACCAGTATTATAGGACTAAGAAGTTAACTTTGCATAGCTGGCAGAACAGAAGGGACAGCTACATGCACATTGTTTTTTTATTTATTCATTATTACTTGATGGCTGATGCCAATAGTCCTGCCAATACATAATAGCAACAACAACATCAACATGTCCAATATAATCTCACAAGTGAGGTCTGAAAAGAGTAGGATATACGCAAATCTTACCACTACCTTTGTGGGATATAGAGGTTATTGCCGATAGATACTTGGAGGCTCAAAAAAGGAAAGAAGTACGAGACAAAAGGGATAACAAAATAACAATAAACATAACAAGTGTAGCAACTGATATTAACACACATTATAGAGAAAAGAAAGAAATAAAAAGGAAAAAAGAGAAGGGAAGTAAAGGAAAGGGGCAAAAACTACCTGATACCTAAGTCATACTACTAGAAGTACGACAACACTCGACTAACTTACTACCCTTCTACCCTAATTCTCGACCTCCATGTCTCCCTATCTAGGGTCATGTCCTCAGTCAGTTGAAGTTGTATTTCATATCCTGTCTAATCATCTTCCCCCCAGCTCTTTTTTGGCCTGCTTCTACCTTTCCTAACTCTGGCTATAGCCAAGCTCTCACACCTCCTCACCGGCGCATCCTCACACCTCCTCTTCACATGTCCAAACCATCTCAACCTTGCTTCCACATCTTGTCTGTCACAGAGGCCACTCCCATCTTATCCTGTATAACTTCGTTCTTAATCATATCTCTCCTAGTATGTCGACATATTCATCTGAGCCTCCTCATCTCAGCTACCTTTATCTTCTGGACTTGGACATTCTTGACTGGCCAACACTCAACCCCATATAGAAGTGGTGGTCTAACCAATACTCTGTAAGACTTACAATAAGCCTTGACGATATATTCATATCGCTTAGTACCCCAGGGGCGAGCGTCCATTTTACTCACCCTGCTCCAATACGGTGTGTGATATCCTCGTCAATCGCCCCGTCTCCTTGGATGATGGGCCCAAGATACTTGAAGATTTCTCTCTTAGGAATGACTAGTGTATCGACCTTCACTTCCACCTCCGCCTCTTTTATCATATCACTTAACTTGCACTTCAGGTACTCCGTCTTAGTCCTGCTTAACCTAAGACCTTTAGACTCTAGGCCTTCTCTCCAAATTCCCAGCCTATTATAAACTCTACCACGTGTCTCGTCAATCAATACTATGTCATCTGTAAATAACATACACACGACACCTCCCCTGGCCTTGAATATGTTGTGTCAATATATCCATCACTAAGGCAAAAAGGAATAGGCTAAGAGCTAATCCCCGGTGACACCCCATCATGACAGTTTAGTTCTCCGAGTCACCTCCCATGTCCTAAACCCAATTTTTGGCTCCATCATACATGTACTTAATATCCATAATATAAACCACATGTACACCTCTAGACTCCAAATATCTATAAAAGACCTCCTTAGAGACTTTATCGTATGCCTTTTCTAAATCAATAAACACCATGTGTAAGTCTCTCATCTTGTCCCTATACTGATCTAACAATATCATAACAAGATGTATGGCTTCAATAGTCGAACTCCCTAGCATTAAACCGAATCGGTTTTTTCCAGATAGTCACACCCTCCTCATCCTCATGTCGATCACCCTCTCCTACACTTTCATAGTGTGGCTTAGTAGCTTGATGCCCCTATAGTTATTGCAGATCTGGATATCACCCCTGTTCTTATACAACAACACCATAGTACTCCACTTTCATTCCTATGGCATCTTATCCATCCGAAATATAAGATTAAACAAACCAGTCAACCACTACATACCTGTAATCTTCCAAAAGTCCACCAGAATCTTGTCAGGCCTTGGTCACTTTTCCCTTTTTCATCTTACAAATAAAATCCTTAACCTCTGTTGCCTTTATGCACCTACAGTACCAATATCTCTATGCCTTTCAGACTGCTCTAAATCTCCTAGCACGATATTTGTGTCCCCTTTCTCATTTAATAACTAATGGAAATATATTTTCCATCTCCATCTAATGTGTGCCTCTTCTACCAATACTTTACCATTCTCCTCCTTGATGCACTTCACTTGTCCAAATCACGGGCCCTCCTCTCTCTTTCCTTGGCAAGTATATACAATTTCCTATCCCCTCCTTTGCACTTGAGCTCTTCATATAAATGCTCAAATGCTTTTGTTTTAGCTGTCATGACCACTAGTTTTGCTTCCTTCTTTGTCGTCTTATACCTCTCCCTATTCCTCCCCTTGTCCTCCTCATCTAATCTTTTCACTAAGACTTTATAAGAAACCTTGTAGGCCTCAACTTTTTCTTATACCTCTCCATTCCACCACCAATCCCCTTTATGCCCACTAAGGTTACCCCTCGAGACCCTAACCCCTCTTTAGTTGGTTCCCAAATACAGCCAACAGCTAGCTCTAGCCCACATACTATTTGCGGTTCCATTACTCCCCCAAGCCCCTATAGCTACCAACTTTTCCCCAATCTCCTAAGCTTTGACCCTAGTAAGGCCTCCCCATCGGATCTTTGGTTGAGTACATGAATCCTCCTCCTCCTCCTTCTTCTTCTACTTCTTCTTCTTCTTCTTCTTATTTTTCTTCTTCTTCTTCTATCTGGCATCTAAATCCATAACCATAGGTGATGTTAATTATATTTACATGGCTTCTTAGCCTTACTTTGGCCATGTTATACCTTGTTTTCGAGAATAATTAAGCTAAGTACTCCTAACTTTTACTCATTACTATGTTTTAGAACTATTGGAGAGAGCATTGTGAATTGTAGGAAAAAGACTCAAAAATTGATTTAAGTATGGGATGATTTCAACACAGCCTCGCAGATCCAAGCTCAAGTTGAGGCAAGAGAACTCGAGGAGCAAAGTGAAAGATGAAGGGGGGTGGGGTCTGATTTTAACCCCTTCTGAAGTTTGATGTCTGTCAAAAAAATGCCAAGGCAAAGGACAAGCCCTCACACTGCCATGGCCAGGGCGAGGCAATGAGCCTCGCACCGCAAAACAGCACAGACCAGGCCATTTTGGCCTATTTTCTCACCCATTTTGGTGCATCCTCTTAGCTGTTTGTACTTAGTATAAAACCTATACTTAGGTTTATCTTTTTATCATAGTCAAATATTATGGATCACAGAGCAAGAGCAAAAGTGTGTCATATAAATCGGAACAGAGGGAGTAATAAATTAATAAATAAAAGAAAGAATTAATAAAATGTATAAAAAGAGAACGTGAAACAGTGAATGGCTCATTAAATCAGTTATAGTTTGTTTGATGATATCTACTACTCGGATAACCGTAGTGGAGAAGTGTCATTTTTTGATAAAAAAAGATATTGTATTGGGACACAAGGGGTCCAAAGTAGGTTTAGAGGTGAATTATAATGATTCTATCCATCGTTATGGTTGAGATAATTATCGTTCCAGAATCGAGGTTAGAATATTTCCAGAATTAGAAGTTAAAAATTCCAGGCTAGGCTAGTCTTGGATGAAATCAGAGCAAGGTGTAGTCTAGGAAAATTTGAGAAGGGATTGGGTTAAATTAATAATGCTTAGATTATTTCTATGTTAGCTAAGATGATAAGAAATTTGTAAGACTTTTCGGAAGAGAATTTGAGTGAGTAGAACTCTTGATATCGAACCTGACGCAAAGGGGTTAGTCCGGGATGTCATGGTTTGAGGGTGTATTGTGAAAAAGGAAAATTGGGATATTTTTTGAGTTTCTGCCTCACTACAGCCACTATAGCGGGTGGATAGATGCTACGCGGGCATCGCTTTAGCGAAGAAATTTCTGCTATAGTGAAAGTCAGAATCAGTTAATCCCGCCATAGCGGGAGACTTTCTCTACAGCGGTACCGCTATAGCAGCATTGAGTCGCTATAGTGGGGTTAATCACTGTTAATATAGAAATTTCCATAAAAAGACATTCATTATTTTCTTCAAATATGTTTTGGGGAAAGCTGTGATGATTTGGGGTAAACTCTACTTATTTTTCACCAGATTTCTTTGTTATGGTAAACCTTTTATCCCCGTAAACTTGTAACATCCCAAGTTTTTTGGGTTAAGATTTGGAACCGTTCTAAGAATGTAGTGGTGTCCTAAACCAATGAATCCTATTGTACCTCGATGTTAAGATCAATTTGTACGTGTGGAAAGTGCAATGGATGTGAATTAAGGTCTTAAGGAACCTCTAGCACAAGTTAAGTTAAAAGCTTCTCTACTGACTAAGTTTTTATATAACTTTCTAATAGGGTCAACTTTAAATGATCATTTCTCTCATTATATGAAGAGTTACGTAGCCCATGACCCACTAAATTAAAGATTTTTTAGTCTTCTTTCCAACACCACCGACCACGCATCAGACCGAATCCTGAGTAAAAGGTTATGCCCATTTTACTAGATGAACCAGTGTAGGTCCGCAATGAAACCGTGTCACGGAGCCTGGCCTCCGCGATAAGCAGCGGAGCACGGAGGTCAGTCTCCGTGATAAGCAGCATGTCACGGAGCTGGCCTCCGGCGGTCCCCTTTTTGATTTCTTACGCATTTTAAAGGGTCTTTTTCCTTACCCAAAACTGTCCCCCAACTATTCTAAAACGTTCCTAAGTCCCTAGAATGTTCCATGCATCAAAATCATATGCTACTTTTCTCTCCTCTCATCCTCTCCAAGTCAAGAAGCAAGAACACCTAGGGTTCAAGCCTGAAGGGTCAATTTCAAGTAATTTTTGAATCTTCTTCCGTCAGAAAGGTATGTTGAACAATCCTCTTTCAACTATGTCTAATAGTAAATGATTTCCTAACTATGAAAGTGATTTTTGTACAAGTTTGAAAGTGGATTTTGTTGAACGATTTTGGAAGAAGAACTTACTTGAAGTTACGAACTCTTTTTACAAAATTCTCCTTTTGTTATTGAATATACTTGAGAATGGAGGATTATTGCTTGAAATACGAAACTCTATTATTATGAAAACCTTTTCTGGGGCAGATTTATGGTCATGAAGTCATTATTCTTTTATAAATTATTTTACCATTTAAATCTTGGCTTTTGACGAAAGGAAAAAGGATTTTCTACGTCCCTCAATTTTGAAATAGTTGTTTACTAATGATAAAATTGTACTTTTGAGGGTTATGTTAAATATATTTAAATTCTTTAAAATGATGGGACTAATGATGTATGAACGTATGAAATAGATTGAAGGATATCGCTATTGTGATGAATTGTTTGAACGAGTTGAATTGTGACTAAGAGATCATTATTTTTCTATATAAATTTTATGAGATGGGCATAATGAATTGTTGATAGAACTTATGGGTTCCAAATTGATAAGATGTGTGACTTGCAAGTCCTGGTATGACAATATCAATAACGGAATATGCCCCAAATGGAAATTGGGTTAATTGCTATTATTTTAAATGATATTGAATTGGTAAGAATTTGGGCTTTAAGAGAATTAGATGGTTAATCGAGAAGGTGTGAGTCTAAACGTCTTAACACCTGAAACCTATATTTTTCTGACATAGGGATGGTTCGATTCTAAATGTGGACGACCTTATTGTTCCCTCTACGAGGATGATTGTGCTGGCCATAATGTATTGAATCTCGACTCATGCGGCAAACATGAGTTGGGGCTTAGCCGGTCGAGCATTGATCGGACTCACATAGACTGTGGTGTATTATGTATGATATGTCGGTTAAACCATCTAGTTCAGAAGTAATGTTAATGTATGATTTTCATGAAATATTTTGAATACTTTCCCCATATTTTGTTTTCTATTATGATTTGTGTCACATTTATTATGACTTGCTTTATAAACTGTTATGTCACTTTCTCTGGGTTGCATGTCAGTACTCATCGTACTGACCGTCCTCGAACGATACATCATTTCATGATGTAGGTTTCAAGACACTTTCTCATGGTACTGTGCAGCATTAGGATTGTTCGGGATAACATAAGCAAGTGGTGAGCCCTCCATTACATATTTATTTTGACTCTGATTTTTAGTTATGGTATTGTCGGGGTCATGTACTGGTATTGACATTTCATTCTTATGTTATAGGTTTCGTAGACCTATGTAGATATATTTAAACATTTTATTATCAACACTTGGTTAATTTTTTTACTATATTTAAAATAATGTTCTCAAATGGGTCTTTCTTCCACAAATGCTTTATTAAATATGATTATGATGTTATGCTAAGGGGTATTCTCGGGCCTTCATTGGTCTAGGTTGCCTGTTACATCCAGGGCTGGTCTCGTGGCGTGACAAAACTAGTACTTCGATTTTTATATTTTAGAATCGCTAATTACAAGTCTTGGGGAGAGTTTAACTTGACCTAAGCTGTAAAATCTGGTATAAAATGTGTAATGAGGTGAAAAACCTATGGGATTTGATTTAAAGTTGATCATTTATGATTTAGGATCATAATTTGCTAGAATAACCATAACGATGGTACTTTTTAGATGAATTATTAGTGAGAAAATCCTAGAATTGGAGGAATGATCATGAAACTTGGCCTGGGAGTTCAGGATTAGGCTGTAATCCGCGATGGATAGGTCATTGTTTGATTTTGTGTTATATTTTTGTTTTTCGACCACAATCAAGCTGAAGCTTCAAGAAAGAGGAAACCTCAGGCTCGATAAAGTATTTCAGGCTTGGATTGAGGTAGGTAATAATTATTGTAGTTAATAATCTAATCTGTGTTATGTGTGCATGTTAACTGTTTTGTAGTATTACTTGCACAATACATGTAAAGGAATGATTGTTAAATGACTGTTTGATATATAAGTGTTAATCACATGCAATGAGTCTATTTGAAAGCTTGTTGGTCTTTACAAGGTTTATTCTGTCATCATTGTGGTTGTGATTGTACTAATATATGTTATTATTATGGAATGTTCTAGTATTTGGACATCTCCACGGGATTGATTGGTATAAGGTTAGAAGGCACTTGTTGTATGGGATTTGGTACATGGACAAGAGCTCGTCCCTTGCAGGTCATGACTAGTGGGCGACCATAAGATCCTTAGCATGTGTGCATAGGTATTGGTGAATTTGACAGTTCCTTCAGTGAATCAGGAATTATGTGTTCTTGATTATTTAGTTCCTTGAGTGAATCGGGCTTAACTGTTATTTGGCATGTTTATTAGTTTTTTGAGTGAATCGGGATTCATTATTTATTGATAGACATGTTGGTCCTTGAGTGACCGATTGACTTGCTTAAGAGCTAAGGTAGTCTCTATGTAAATCGGGTTGGCATGTTAAATGCCATAGTTGATAACCTAGGGATCCATGGGCGGTCCGGATATTTGTAAGATGTGACATAACTTGTCTGTTACTTATGCAATTGGACATAACTTATATGGTTGTTGAGTCAGGATTGCTGACTTGGAGTCTATTTGGTGGTCATAATTGCGTTGACTGGTTATGTTTGTTGACTCATATTGATTGAACTACAGATTTTTCTTATTACATGGTCAATGATTATAAACTGGGTTTAGAGTTTTATAATTAGGGAACCGTGGTTGTCTTGTTGTACTATGCTATAGTTAAATGTTTACATTTTTCATTTTGGATGAGGCCGATGATCTTACCAATAAACTGTTATTTCTTGTATACTGATACTACTCGTGCTCTTCTTTCGTTGAGTATAGGTCATATTCTAGCGACTGCTGCAAGACCTCAGTTGTAAGCCAGGCAATTTTCAAACTCAAGAGTGAGCTACATCTTCCGGGATACTATGGATTCTTCAATTGTTTCTAGTCCATTGTTCGAACTTAGACTTTATTTTATTTTGGGGTTGCATCCCCTTCTTTCAGATAGTTAGTGGAGTTTTGGTACATTGACTTTCAGATACTAGGGATTAATTTCTGTAAGTTGTTATTGTTTCTTTTAAAAATATGAATTACTGGTTTACTTAATGAAGATTGCTTAGTTGCCTAATTTTCGATGAAGTGTTGGTTTGATTTTTGATTCTCCCATCGGGGGTTTAGTGTGAGTGCCACTCGCGACGAATTTAGGTCGTGACATGAACAAAGCTAAAATTGAAGTAATTGAGAAGTTAAAATTCCTGAACAAGGATGTGGCGGTTGACGGTAACATTAGAAAGTCCGGAGACGTCAAGGGAAGCCTCGGGAAGAATGTTGTACAATTAAATTTTAGGGAAGTAAATTTAAAATGCATTAGATATGAGCTCTAGCTCTCTTACCTCCATGCCTGCATGATTTTTATATAGAGGAAATTAATATCTCGTTTGGCTATAGATTTTGAAGTTAAGACTTGAAATTTGAAACTCGAGTTTTTGAAGTCGTAATTTTTGAAATTTAAAGTTGTGTCTGGACATGAATTTCACTTGGAATTTTTCTTTTTGATGTTTTGTGAGTGCAAATTCCAAAAACTATCTGGACCAGCTTTTGAAATTTGAAAATTTCCTGAAGACAAATTTTCATAATCTGATTCAAAATCTATGGTCAAATATATATTTGAAGATAAATTTTTAAAATCTGATACAAAATTTATGATCAAACGCTAACTAAGAGTGTGTTTGGTAGGTAGAAAAATATTTTTTGTACTTTTTCTTTTAATTTTCTATATTTGTTTGATTAAAAATTTTAAAAAATATTTTTTAGATAAAACAAGTTTGCTAAAAAGAGAAAAAAAATGGACCCCACAGACTCGAACCAGTATCATAATAACTCTAAAAATTCATGCTTTTTTTTCCATCAGAGTCATCTCATTTTACTCGTGCCTGCACTGCATACCATGCAAAACACCAACTAACCTCACACCCCCCACCCCCAACCTCCACCCCTTCCCCACACTCCCTTGTTTAGACATATATTTGATCATATTCCCCAAAAACCTCACAAGATTTCTTCAGCATGGGGAATGAGTATACAAGTGGAATCACCTTTGGAGGTTTTATTTTCCTCTCCTTTCAGTAATTTGTTATGTAAATTCATCTATATATGTGTATATATATTCGACTGTATGTATGTAAGTATATGTATAGATTCATACTAAGGGAAAATCCAGGTAGTGGAGGTTAAAAAAATTTCTTTTCCTTCGCCTTTGAAATTTAAATTTGATTAATGTTTCGTTAATCTTCAAATTATTTTAGTGATGAGTTGGTTTTTGTTGCATGTAGATCTACAATTGGCGAGGAGAAAATCCTTGCTTAGATTCTTGGAGAAGCGAAAAGAGAGGTAAATTTTTAATTAAATGCGTATTGAAACACAACTTCATACTTCCTAATGCCCCTTTCTGTTTTTTTTGGTCAAATATCACATTTTTTATGTCGGAACACCTACTTAACATTTCAAATTTAGTTTATCATAAGCTTTATTTTAGAAAATCAAGAAGCGCCTACTTAACATTTCAAATTTAGTTTACCATAAGTTTTATTTTAGAAAATCAAGAAGGTATTAGTTATTTTCTTCAAATTAATCATAAATTCAATAAATGATCAAATAGTTTAGTCAAAAAGACATAAAGGGTAATTTTAGGAGATATAAAGGGTAACCTTTAACAAACAGAATTAGTTTTTAACTGAAATAGATAATATTATTTATATAAAAACTGCATAGTTACATAAGGAATAGTACGTGCCTATGCATTATTAGTAGTAGCAATCATTACACAAACATTTCCAAAGCTAATTAATTTATCACACAAAACATCAGGAATTACTTTGGTTGTGGTTATTCCTTACCTGTCCACCTGAATTGGAGTTGAAATAGTTGGAGGTGGTGTTGCCGTAGTAGTTAAATAATTATATATAGTTTCTTTTCAAAAGGTACGCTACTTAGTTTTCTTCACGAAAGCTATACTGGATTACTGGATTCGGCAACTTCTTCAACATGGACTTGCAAATATTAATTGTAGCCTAATAAATAGGATGATTTGATTCCAATAATTGTAATACCTCAATAGAATCTGTTTCAATTTCAACATGGGTGAGGTTCTGAGATATAGCCAGGTAATCCATATTGAAGTGACATTAGCTTCGCTTAAGTGTGGGATATAGCACATGGTTTTTGATAATATCCCACGACACAATCTCCATTAGCCTTTTGAATCACTACACCAACGGCAACACAGTCCTTTTCTTGAAAGCACCGTTAATGTTAAGTTTAAAGGAAGCTAGAGGAAGGATCATGTATTTGATGTGAATGGTTTTAGAGGTAGCAGTGTTGTCAATACTGTTTGTGTAAGATTTATATTTGAAAGCTCTCATCATCGCAGTTTGAAGAGAGAGGTTGATGTTTGTGTGATTAAACACACGCATGATGATTTCTATTTTGTCATATATTCCAAATAGCAAAAGGTAGTATCTCAATCCAAGTGAGAGCCAAAATTTGAATTGGTGGATTGAGTCCCTTGAGATATTGTGACCAATCTTTTTCACTAACGGGAAGAGTATGTAGATTCAGGCCCAAGTCAAGCTAGAATTCTTTTTGCAATGGGACACTCGAAAAAGATGTGATGAATGTTCTTCTTTAGTGAATAAAAACTAAGGCAGGCAAGATCAATGTATATTCATATATGGTATATGTACTCTTTAGTAGGCAGTCTATTATGGAAGCATTGCCAAAAAAGGAATTTTATTTTGCTAAGAGTCTTAATGAATCAAATCTAGTCAAAAGGGTATAGAGTATGGTTATTATGATCCATAAGATCGTAGATTTATTTGAAGGAGAATAGGCCATTACTGTTAAGGGCCCAATAAGGGGTGTTTATTTTACCAGGATTATTGTTGAGAGATATAAATGATGCATTGTCAGACACAGTCTGTGGATGAAGAAGGAATTTCTCCCTCAACTCCCTTTAGTCCCATCCAAAGGACAGAGAGTTTGAGGGCTGCTTGTTCAATCTCTAAGGGACCTTGAATGATGGATCTCAAAAAAGGTGCATCGGGTATCCATGAAAATTTTCAAAAATTTATGGCCGTTCCAGATCTAAGGGCCCAACCAACAGTCTTAGAGTAGTAGTGGCCTCCTTTTGTGATGTTTTTCATATAAAGGAGTGGCCAGAAGATGAAGTATTATTGTTATATTTGTGAGTTAGGGCTATAGGAAATAAGGTCTTTGGTTTGTTAGAAGCCTCCCTACGAGGGTGGTAAGGAGCGTATTGTTTTTATCGTGAGCCTTCTTAATACCCAAATTGCCTTTGTCTTTAGGAAGAGTGATATTGTCCCAATTAATGTAGTGTATTTTGTGCCTGTGGCTCCCCAAATAAAGTTTCTTTGAATTTTATCAATAACTTTTCAAATAGTTGTGGGGATGTGAAAATAGTACATGGTGTAAGTTAGGATGGCAATGAGTGTTGTGTTTGCAAGGATGAGACGACTAACAGGGATCAAGATTTTCCAATTGGCCAGTCTATTGGTAACCCCATGACTTGGGATTACTGTTGAGCACAGGAAAACCCAGGCATTTACCAAACGTGTTACTAGCTTTCATAACAAGCAGATCCTGAATTTCCTTATTGTTCTTTAAAAAGCGTACTTAAATTAAATTACATTTTTGACTAGTAATTAACTTAACAATTGAAGTTGCTATAGTAAACTTAGGAGTCATATGTCTTCACAACCAAGTTTTTCTGCCGGCACACCTTCTCTCTCTTGAAGAAGAATAGAAAAAGGAATGAAACAAAAGGAGTTATCATCATCGGTGTATTAATGAGCTCTTTTTTGAGTACTTCCTCTAGAAGTTCGAGAAAATGAGATCTTTTGCCCTTTTATAATTTGTCTTTTTTGGCAATAGCCTCTCTCATATTTTAAATAAAAGAAAGTTGTCCTTTTCAAATCTCTTATATGTAAAGACTGAGCATTTCTTATGTATAAAAAGTGAAGACCTCTCGTAAAAAGGACATGAAATTTAAAAAAAATTGTAAAGTGCAAGAAAAATAATTTTAGCAAACATAATGCTTCTGTTGACTCGATTAATGCTTTAGACAGTGAAAATATGCTTCCACTGATCTTTGTGTTGATTTTATTAATTAGGCTTTGTTCTGGCTCGGAATATGGCACAAAAATTGCGTCTCTGACTATTTCCTTCAATGAAACGATTGCGGCTTTCGATGTCTCCAGTGACAAGGTTTAAATCAATCAAATGTCATTGATCCCTGATTTGTTTTCTTTCACTTTTAATTGGATACATGTAACTTTTATTTCTATTTTATTTGTTGTGTAAGTAGGCAGAGGATATTCTGAAGTTCGCAGAAAGGTCAAAAATTAGGGATGTCTTTGCGTCAAAAAAAGAATTATTTGTGAAAACATCAAGTGGAGGTTAAAATATTTTCTTTTTCTTCTCCTTTGAAAATTAAATTTGATTAATGTTTTGTCCATCATGAAATTATTTGAGTAATGTGTTTATTTTTATTGCATGTAGATCTATCATTGGCCAGGAGAAACTCCTTATTTAGATTCTTGGAGAAGCGAAAAGACAGGTGAATTTTTTTAAGTTAATTAAATGCATATCCAAATATGATTTCATACATTCTCATACCCCTTTCTAACTTCTTTTTATCACATATCACATTTTTTATATCATAAGGCATATTTAACATTTCAAATTTAGTTTACCATGAGCTTCATTTTAGAAAATCAGGAAGGTAATAGTTATTTTTTGTCACGATCCAACCCGTCGTGAGTGGCACCCACTCAACCCCCGGATGAGCGAACCAATAGAGTTCAACTCTTTGCCTAGACTAACAGCCTAAAACCAATAATAGAAATAAACTAGCAATCATAGTAAGCAAAACTATAGCATAATCATTAACCTGCGCAAAATCTCACCTAGGAACTGAAAGTCGTTGTACCAAACATCAATACCAATATCTAGAATACGGGGATGCAACCCCAAAAGAAAATACGAAGTAGTTTTAAGTCTGAAATAAGTGGACTGAAACTCTAAAGATAACCCAAGTTAGCTCGAATCAAGCAGCTCACCCTTGCAAGTCAGAAGCCGTCGGCACTAAAGGTGAGGTCGCGTCTCAGCTGCCGAAAGATTTTATGTACTCACCAAAGGAGAAGCAAGTGCAGTATCAGTATACCACCACTGTATACTGGTAGGATCATAAGCCAGTTTCCAAATAAACAATGTATAACAGTACAACAATATCAAGTATAAGGTATGGGAAACATGCATAAATAGCCACAGACACACTTAGACTACCAGTCTCTACTCAGCCTGCTCCCGCATGAATCCACCACCTAACTCTAAGCCACAACCGTATACCATTAGCTACACCTTTTCGTCTAGCCTGGACCCAGCCTAGGATCCCCTTCTAGACTACACACATGTACCTTGAATCAACCCGGCCGAAACCAAGACCAACACAAATGTCAATGAACAACCCGGCTTAAACCAAGACCAACACAACAGTTAACCAGAATTTCCCTGGCCTCTCAAGGACCATCAAACCAATAACACATTTTAATAAGCAACCCCGTCCACTCACGAAACCAATATCAATCAATGCAACACAATAATAACAATGCAATAATGCAAGAAAAGTAAACCCATACCAGGCATGGTACCCGTGCCAACCAAGTGTTATACCCATACCAGGTGTGGTACCCGTGCCAACCAAGTGTTATACCCGTACCAGGCGTGGTACCCGAGCCAACCGAATGTCAATAATCCACAGTCAAATACATGAATAAACAACTTGTAAACCAACAAGCAAATACCATTCAAATCACAGACTGTAAGGCAGGAAACTTAGACATTCTATACAACTTTCCTAAGCAATGTAATTCATACAATCACTTAGATATGAGTACAAAATATACAACATTCACAGGAATTCATAAGCCATCACCTACCTCGAATGATCCAAGATCTATTCTACCCGAGTTTTCCCGTGTTCCAGATTTCTCTCTCGTTCTTGGTCTAAAAATAATACACAGTACATACAATTAACACACAAGGCCTGCACATTTCTCGAATTATACCAATCCCAAAACCCCAGGCCACCCATGATCATCCCACCATTTTCTCGGGCTTTTCCACCATTAATTCTCCTAGTTCTATCATTTTTACGGATAAAAACAGGGAATTTGGCAACCTATGATCATTTAAGCATACTTTTATCAACACCCAAGAACGTACATGCTTGGAACCCCCTTCCTTCTCCGAATTCCACCATTCCTAGGTTATGCCAACCTTTCCCCAAATTCCCTCCTAGCAATTCTACCGCATAGGAAACATAATACAAAGATTGGGGAACAAAAACCTTACCTTAGGAAAGAATTTTGACGGAAAAAGGAAGAAAAATGCCTGGAATCGCCTAGCCCTTCTCCCAAAATGAAATTGTGAAAAACTAAATATTTTGGGAGCTATTTTTGCATTTAAATCTCGTCGGCCCGCTATAGCGGTCCCCGCTCTAGTATAGCGGTTCCGCTATAGCGGATGACTACCGCTACATCGGTCTTAAGCGGCGTTGACCGCCCTTGACCGCCGCTATAGCGGTGGCCGCTATCATGCATGGTTGCACTCGTCACAGATAGAATGTTCAGAAATCTCCCAGTTTTGGCCATTTTACAACACACTTGCTTTCCCTGATGACCTGAAAAAACCCCTTCACGTCGAACGCGATTCTGGGAGTTTTACTTACCCAAATTCAATTTTGAAAAGTCCCTCGGACTCCTTTATGTCTTGGCTATGTTGAAAATTAGCTCAACACAAGACACAAAGACCAATCCTTACCCGGATTTCTCTAGACTCTACCTCGCTCCAAAACCGGCTGAGGCTAGCCTAGCCCAGAATTTCAAACTCCCAAACTCAGAGTTTTCTAACTCTAAAACTTGGCACGATTGGACTACCCATAACAACGGACCCGGTCGTTACAACAGATACTAATTTACCCATCATTCTTCCCCGAACGATCAAACCCGAAATTATAGAAATAAAAGAAAGGAAGTGTAGTACCTGAATCCTCAAATAGTTGAGGGTACTTGTCCCACATGTCCTTCTCGGTTTCCCAAGTGGCTTCCTCAACTGTACGATGCTTCCACTGAACCTTCACCATATAATTCACCTTTGTCCTCAACCTCCGGACATCTCGAGCAAGAATCAAAACTGGTTCCTCCTCATAACGAAGATCCTTATCAAAAAGTACCTCATCCCACTTGATGATGTAATCCTCATCCCCATGATATCGCTTAAGCATGGATACATGGAATACAGGATGGACACCCGACAAACTAGGTGGCAGTGCTAACTTGTAAGCCACTGGCCCCATAATTTCAAGAACTTCAAACGGACTGATGAACCGAGGGCTAAGCTTGCCCTTCTTACCAAACCGCATAACCCCTTTCATTGGTGATACTTTTAACAATACCTGTTCACCAACCTGAAAGTCCATCACACATGCTCTCAGCATGTCGTCCAATACCTGGATCGTCCTTTCTGACTGACCATCAGTCTGAAGATGGAAGGTTGTGCTAAAGGTGAGTTGTGTATACAACTATTCATATAACTTGCCCCAGAACTTAGAAGTAAACTGCGTACCCCTGTCTGAAATGATGGACAGTGGTAGCTCATGCAGTCTCACAATCTCATTCACATAGATCTTAGCCAATTGCTACGAATTGTAATCTACCTTGACCAGAATGAAATGAGCAGACTTGGTCAGCCTGTCAACAATGACCCAAATTGAGTCATATTTCCCTGATGTCTTGGGAAGACCCACCACGAAATTCATGGCTATCCTTTCCCACTTCCACTCTGGAATTGGCATTCTTTGAAGTAGTCCTACAGGTCTTTGATGTTCATACTTTACCTGCTGGCAGTTCTGACATTTGAACATAAAATCAACTATGTCCCTTTTCATCCCGGGCCACCAGTAACGTTGCCTCAAGTTCCTGTACATTTTGGTCACACCCGGATGAATTGAGCACCGCGAACCATGAGCTTCTGCCAAGATTTTCTGTATCATATCATCCACCCGAGGAACACAAATCCTCTCCCTGAAATGCAACACTCCACCAGAGTCTAACATGACGTCTCTGGACTCCCCGGATATTACCTTACCTCGCAACTTACCCAGTTTCGGATCCTAAAACTCTTTTGCCTTTATTTCCTCTATGAAGGTGGCCTTGACCTCAATGCTGGCCAACAACCCACCTTGATCTGAAACGCCCAAGTGCATGAACTTGGCCTCCAAAGCCCGAATCTTCTTAGCCAAAGGTCGTTTGGACGCCCCCCAAATAAGCCAAGCTACCCATGCTAACAGTTTTCCAGCTCAATGCGTCTACCACCATATTAGCCTTACCCGAATGGTACTGAATTGTACATCATAATCCTTCAATAACTCCATCCACCTCCTCTGCCTCATATTCAAATCCTTCTAAGTGAAAACATGCTGCAGACTACGATGATATGTGAATACCTCACACTTGACACCATAAAGTTAGTGTCTCCAGATTTTCAATGCAAAAACCACCGCTGCCAACTCTAAATTGTGAATCAGGTAATTCCTCTCGTGCACCTTCAACTGCCTGGATGCATAGGCTATCACATTCTTATCTTGCATCAACACAGCACCCAAACCAGAATGTGAAGCATCACAGTAAACAACAAAGTCTTTACCTTCAACTGGCAAGGACAAAATAGGGGTTGTGGTCAAAAGTGTCTTGAGCTTTTGGAAGCTCTCCTCACACTTGTCGGGCCACACGAACGGTACCTCCTTCTGTGTCATCCTGGTCGCGTGAGTAGCAATAGAAGCAAAATTCTTAACAAACCTCCGGTAGTACCCCGCGAGCCCAACAAAACTCCTCACCTCGGTCACAGAGCTAGGCCGGATCCAACTCTTGACTGCCTCAATTTTCTGGGGATCCACCATCACCCTTTTTTTTGACACTACATGCCCCAAGAATGTCACAGAAGTCAACCAAAACTCACACTTGGTAAATTTTGCATAAAGCTTTTGGTGCCTCAAGATATCCAGCACAATACGAAGATGATTAGCATGCTCCTCCCTACTCTTAGGGTAGATCAAAATATCATCGATGAACACGATAACGAAGGAATCCAAGTAAGACTTAAACACCCCATTCATCAAACTCATGAATGCTGCCGGTGCTTTCGTCAAACCAAATAACATTACTAGAAACTCGTAATGCCCATACCAAGTTCGAAAAGCAGTCTTCGGAATGTCCTCCGGCCTAATCTTTAACTGATGGTACCCCAACCTCAAGTCGATTTTTGAGAAAAATGATGCACCCTGAAGCTGGTCAAACAAATCATCTATACGGGGTAGAGGGTACTTATTCTGGATGGTCACCTTGTTCAACTTCCTATAATCTATGCACATCCGCATACTACCATCCTTTTTCTTTACAAATAAGATCGGAGCACCCCAAGGCGGAGCACTGGGATGTATAAATCCCTTATCTAGGAGTTCCTGCAGCTGAGTCTTAAGTTCCCTTAACTCTGTCGGAGCCATATGATACGGAGGAATGGAAATGGGACGAGTGCCTAGATCTAAATCAATACAAAAATCTATGTCCCTATCTGGAGGCATATAAGGCAAGTCCGCTGGAAACACCTCTAAAAATTTAGGAACCACTGGAACTGACTCAATAGGAGGAGTCTCCTCACTATCATCCTGGAGGTGAGCCAAAAAGGCTAGACACCCCCTCCCCACTAGCTTCCTATCCCGGACAAACGATATTATCTTAACTGGCTTAGGCCTGTACACATCTTCCCACTCTAGTCTATCCTTATCCGGAATTCCTAGAGCCACAGTCTCCGTGTTACAGTTCAACACAGCATGATAAGGAGATAGCCAGGTCATACCCAAGATAATATCAAAATCAGCCATATCCAAAAATACCAAGTCTACCCAAGTATGTAACCCCACAAAAACAACAGAACAATCACGATATACATGAGTCACAACCACAGACTCTCCAAGTGGGGTAGAAACATAGATGGGGGAATCAAGGATATCACAAGTCAAACCCAGCCCAAAGAAAAACTCACATACACATAAGAATAGGTAGAACTTGGGTCAAATAATACCGAAGTCATTTTATCATAGATAAGAATAGTACCTGTGATCACCGCATCTAAGGCTTCCACCTCAGTCCTCCCTGGAAAAGCATAGCAGTATGCTCGATCATCAATTTAGGTGACTTCCCGAGCCGGCTGTGTCTCACCCCTGCCTGCGCTGCCATTCCCTCGGTCTCTCTGGCCTCCCTGAAAATTACCTCGCCCACCCTGTGGACGACCCCTAGCATTACCGCCTCAGCCTGCCGGAACCACTGCTCTAGTCTGCTGCTGACCCTGATTACCTGTCTGCCTATGTGGACACTCCCTCTTAAAGTGGCCCAAATCACCACAATAGAAGCAACCACGGTCAAGAGTGGTCTGCTAGCTGATGTATAGGACGCTCCCTGACCTCTAGGAGCTGAAGACTGAGATCCCTGATGACCACCTATAGTAGCTGGCAGAGCTGACTGAATAGGACGGGCCGGATAAGCCTGTTGATGCTGGCCACGGGAGTATGAACTACCATAGTTTCACTCATTCTGGGGCTTCTTGGCTAAAGCCTTAGCCTGCCCCGCTTGCCTAACTCCCTCAATCTTCTTCACATAATCCACCACATCATTAAAGCCCTTTCCTGAAGAAGTCATATGCACCGACAGTACCTGTAGATCACTATTCAGACCCTTGACAAACAATTGAACCCATTCCTCCTTTGAACCCAACATCTGTGTAGCAAAACGAGACAACGCATGGAACTTAGCCTCATAAATTGAGACCGACATGCTACCCTGCTCCAAGTTTAGAAACTCATCTTTCTTTTGGTCCCTCAAAGTACGGGGAACGTACTTCTCTAGAAACAACGTGTGGAACTGCTCCCAAGTCAGTGAAGGTAGAATAGAAGACCGACACTCAACATGAGACCTCCACCACTGCTTGGCATCACCCTGAAGCTGAAACGTGACAAACTCCACCCCATGCTGACGTACAATACCCAACTTGTGCAACCTCTCATGGCAATCCAGGATGAACTCATAGGCATCCTCCTTGTATGTACCCTGAAACATCGGAGGCTTCATCTTAAGGAACTTAGTCAGCATCTCATGCTCATTACCTGTCATCACTGGGCCTAGCATTGGCCTGAGGAGATCATTTGTGCCTGAAGTTGCGTCCATCCTTGGTGTTGTAGTAACCGCTAGCTGAGTATCCAAGGCCTGATTTGCATAAGCTGCGGGTATGGCTCCAGTACCAACCAACCCACTCAGAATATCCCACGCCTGCTTAAAAGCTTTCGGTGTCATAGTAGGAAGGCCTGCACCCCCAATCGGTGCCGCCTCCTTTTGAGCCCCTTCATCCTCAACAACCACTTCTTCTACGTCCTCAACCACATGATCCTGAGGTGGGGGAGGGGTTACCTCGCATGCAGCAGCAGCAGCTCGAGCTCCATCCCTGGCGGGTGCGGCTCCAGCTCGTACCCTGCCCCTTTCCCTACCTCTGCCACGACTATCGGGCCCGTTGCTGGGACAGCTGGCCTTGCTCCATTATTCCTTGTAGTGACCATCTGCGGACAGAAGAGTGAATGAGGTTAGATACCAATTTGTATCACCAGATACTAATTGGAATCGAGTTATAGCATGAAGGAAAGAATGAAGAGATAGTTTTTCCTAAAGCCCCATAGCCTCTCGAAGAAAAATACGGAAGTCTCCTCACCGTTCCGCAAGACTCTACTAGACCTATTTGGTACGATGAGATCAACGAACCTAGGCTCTGATACCATCTTTGTCACGACCCAACCCATCGTGAGTGGCACCCACTCAACCCCCGAATGAGTGAACCAATAGAGTTCAACCCTTTGCCTAGACTAACAGCCTAAAACCAATAACAGAAAGTAAACTAGCAATCATAGTAAGCAAAACTATAGCATAATCATTAACCTGCGGAAAATCTCACCTAGGAACTGAAAGTCGTTGTACCAAACATCAATACCAATATCTAGAATACGGGGATGCAACCCCCAAAGAAAATACGAAGTAGTTTTAAGTCCGAAACAAGTGGACTGAAACTCTAAAGATAACCCAAGGTAGCTTGAATCAAGCAGCCCACCCTTGCAAGTCAGAAGCCGCTGGCACTAAAGGTGAGGTCGCGTCTCAGCCGCCAGAAGATTTCTTGTACTCACCAAAAGACAAGCAAGTGCAGTATCAGTACACCACCATTGTGTACTGGTAGGATCATCAGCCAGTTTTCAAATAAACAATGTATAACAGTACAACAATAACAAGTATAAGGTATGGGAAACATGCATAAATAGCCATAGACACACTTAGACTACCAGTCTCTACTCAGCCTACTCCTGCATGAATCTACCACCTAACTCTAAGCCACAACCGTATAACATTAACTACACCTTTCCGTATAGCCTGAACCCACCCTGGGATCCCTTTCTAGACTACACACTTGTACCTTGAATCAACCCGGCCGAAACCAAGACCAACACAAATGTAGATGAATAACCCTGTCAAAACCAAGACCAACACAAAATGTAGATGAATAACCCGGCCTAAACCAAGACCAACACAACAGTTAACCAGAATTTCCCTGGCCTCTCAAGGACCATCAAACCAATAACACATTTTAATAAAAAACCCAGTCCACTCACGGAACCAATATCAATCAATGCAGCACTATAATAACAATGCAATGATGCAACAAAAGTAAACCCGTACCAAGCGTGGTACCCGTACCAACCAAGTGTTATACCCGTACCAGGCGTGGTACCCATGCCAACCATTTGTTATACCCGTACCAGGTGTGGTACCCGAGCCAATCGAATATCAATAATCCACAGTCAAATGCATGAACAAATAACTTGTAAACCAACAAGCAAATACCATTCAAATCACAAACTGTAAGGCAGGAAACTTAGATATTCTATACAACTTTCCTAAGCAATGTAATTCATACAATCACTTAGATATGAGTACAAAATATACAACATTCACAGGAATTAGTAAGCCATCACCTACCTCGAATGATCCAAGCTCTATTCGACCCGAGCTTTTCCGTGTTCCGTATTCCTCTCTCGTTCTTGGTCTAAAAACAACACACAGTACATACAATTAACACACAAGGCTTGCACATTACCCGGATTATACCAATCCCCAAACCCCAGGCCACCCATGATCATCCCATCCTTTTCTCGGGCTTTTCCACCATTAATTCTCCTAGTTCTATCATTTTTACGGATAAAAATAGGGAATTTGGCAACCTATGATCATTTTAGCATACTTTTATCAACACCCAAGAACGTACATGCTTGGAACCCCTTTCCTTTCCAGAATTCCACTATTCCTAGGTTATGTCAACCTTTCCCCAAATTCCCTCCTAGCAATTCTACCGCATAGGAAATGTAATACAAAGATTGGGGAACAAAAATCTTACCTTAGGGAAGAATTTCGACGGAAAAAGGAAGAAAAACGCCTGAAATCGCCTAGCCCTTCTCCTAAAATGAAATTGTGAAAAACTTAATGTTTTGGGAGCTGTTTCTGCATTAAAATTCCATCGGCCTGCTAAAGCGGTCCCCGCTCCGCTATAGCGGATGACTACCGCTACGGCGGTCTTAAGCAGCGTTGAACGCCCTTGACTGCCGCTATAGCGGTAATTTCCACCGCTATAGCGGTGGTCGCTATCGCGCACGGTTGCGCCCGTCACGGATAGAATGTCCAGAATTCTCCCAGTTTTGGCCATTTTACAACACACTTGCTTTCCCCGACGATCCAAAATAACTCCTTCACGTCGAACGCGATTCCGGGAGTTCTACCTACCCAAATTCAATTCTGAAAAGTCTCCGGACTCCTTTATGTCTTGGCTACGTGGAAAACTAGCTCAACACAAGACACAAAGACCAATCCTTACTCGGATTTTCCTAGACTCTACCTCGTTCCAAAACCGGCCGAGGCTAGTCTAGCCCAGAATTTCAAACTCCCAAACCCGGAGTTTTCTAACTCTAAAACTTGGAACGATTGAACTACCCGTAACGACGGATCCGGTCGTTACATTTTTCTCCAAATTAATCAGGAAGGTAATAGTTGTTTTTCTCCAAATTAATCTTAACTTTGATAAATGATCAAATAGTTTGATCGAAAAGACATAAAGGGTAACTTTAGGAGATATAAAGGGTAACCTTTAACAAACAAATTTTTTAATTGAAATGGATAATATAATTTATATAAAAATTACATAGTTACATAAGGAATAGTAAGTGCCTAAGCACTATTAGTAGTAGAATTCATCACACAAACATTTTCATAGTTAATTAGTTTTCTACACAAAACATCATAAACTATTTTTTTGTCGTTGTTCTTTGCCTGTCCACCTGAACTACTGCTGAAATGGTTGGAGGTGGAGTTGTCGTAGTAGTTACATAATTATATATATCTTGCTTGATTTCCTTCATTCCTTCTTTTGCAAAAAGGTGTGCTACTTGGTTTTCTTCACGAAAGCTATGCAAGATCACTAGATTTTGCATCTTCTTTAAAATGGACCTGCAAATATCAATTGTAGCCTGATAAATAGGATGATCTCATTCCAATAATTGTAACACCTGAATGGAATCTATTTTAATTTCAACATGGGCGAGGCTCTTAAATATAGCAAGGTATAATTCATGTTGAAGTGCCATTAGCTCCTTCTGAGTGTAGGATATAGCACATGCTTTTTGATAATATCCGACGGCCCAATCACCATTAGAGTTTCTAATCACTCCACCAACAATAACATTCATTTTTTTTTTGGAAGCACCGTCAATGTTAAGTTTAAAGAAGTCAGAGGGAGGAATCATCCATTTAATGTGAATGATATTAGAGATACTAGTGTTGTCAATACTGTTTGTGGAATATTTATATTCAGAAGCTCTCATTTTGACAGTTTGAAGGGAGAGGTGTTGTTTGTGTGATCAAACAAATTGTGATTTCTATTTTGTCATAAATGCCAAATAGCAAAAAAGCAGTATCTCAATCCAAGTAAGGGTCAATATTTAAACTGATCAATTGAGCCCCTTGAAAAGTTTTAACCAGTATTTTCATTAATGGCAAGATTATGTAGATTTAGGCCCAAGTCAAGACTAAATTTTGTCTGCGATGGGAAACTCGAAAAAAGATGTGATTAATGTTCTCCTTTGGTGAATAAAAAATTGAGCAGACAGGATCAATTTCTCTCTCTATATGGTGTATGCACTCTTTAGTGGGCAGTCTATTATGAAAGCAGTGCCAAAGAAAGAAGTTTATTTTGCTAAAGAGTCTTAATGGGACAAATCCAATTAAAAGGGTAAGGAGTATGGTTATTATGATCCATACGATTATAGATTGATTTAGAGGAGAATAGGCCATTATCGCCAAAGGCCCAATAAGAAGTGTCTATTTTATTAGGATTGTTGTTAAGCGATATAAATGATGCATTGTCACCCACAGTCTGTGGGATGGAGATGTCAATTCTCACTCAGTCTCATTTAGTCCCATCGCATAGGTCAAAGAGTTTTAGGGCTAGTTCTTCAATTTCTAAGGGACCTTGAATGATGGATCTCAAAGGAGGTGTATCGAGTATCCACCTAAAATTCCTAATATTTATGGTTGTGCTAGGTCTAGGGGCCCAACCAACAGCCTTAGAGTAGTAGTGCCCTCCATTCATGATGTTTTTCATATAAAGGAGTGGCCAGTATTAGTGTTATATTTGTGAGTTAGGGCTTTAGTCCAGAGGATTTTGTGGTTTGTTAGAAGCCTCCCCGCGAGGTGGTAAGGAGAGAATTGTTATTATCCCGAGCTTTTTTAATACCCAAACCACCTTTGTCTTTAGAAAGAGTGACAATGTTCCAATTAATGTAGTGTATTTTGTTCCCTAAGGTGGTGGCTCCCCAAATAATTTTTTTTTGAATTTTATCAATAACTTCGCAAAAACTGGTAGGGATGTGAAAACATTGCATGGTATAAGCCAGGATGAAAATGAGTATTCAGTTGGCAAGGATGAGACGACCAGCAGGGGTCAAGAAATTTGTTTTTCAATTGTCCAGTCTATTGTTCATATTATTAGTAATGTATTGGTAATCACATGGCTTGGGATAACCGGTTGAGCACTAAAAAACCCAAGTATTTACCAAAGGTGTTACTAGCTTTTATAAAAAGTAGATCATGAACTTTCTTATTTTTCTGTAAAGACAATACTTAATTAAATTTCATTTCTGATTTGGAATTAATTTAGCAATTGACACTGCCATACTAAACCTAGGAATCATACGTCTGCACAATCAAGTTTGTGTGCCGTCACACCTTCTACCTCTAGAAGAAGATCAAAAAAAGGAAAGAAATAAAGGAATTATCATCATCAGCGTATTAATGTGCTCTTTTATTTGTACTCCCTCTAGAAGTCCGGGGAAATGAGATCTCTTTTCCTCTTATAATTTTGTATGGCAATAGCTCGTCTAAAAAATGCAGAGCATTTATGTGTAAAAATTAAAGATCTCAATAAAAAAAAATATAATTTAAAATAAAAAATTGGAAAGGGCTAGAAAAATATTTTTAGCAAACATAATGCTTGCATTGACTCAATTAATGATTTGGACAATGAAAATACTAATCTATTGATTTTGGAATTGATTTTATTATTTAGGCTTTGCAGTGGCTTGGAAAATGGCATGAAAATTGTGACTCTGACTATTTTATACGATGGAACAATCGCGGTTTTTGATGTCTCCAATGGCAAGGTTTTTATCAATCAAATGCCATTGATTCCTGATATGTTTCCTTTTACCTTTGAATTGGTTACATGTAATAGTGATTTATGGATTATTTGTTGTGTACGTAGGCGGAGGATATTTTAAAATTTGCAGAAATGTCAAAAATTAGGGATATCTTTTCGTCAAGAAAACAATTGTTTGCGAAAACATTAACGGGAGGTTAAACATGTTTCTTTTCCTTCCCCTTTGAAAATTAAATTTGATAATATTTTGTTCATCTTCAAATTATTCTCTTAGTAAATTGGTTTTTATTGCATGTAGATCTACCATTGGCAAGGAGAAGCTCCTTGGTTAGATTCTTGGAGAAGCAAAAAGAGAGGTGAACTTTTTTCCACTCACAAACTTTCTACTTTTTTCAAGTTAATTGAACACATATCCACACCCAACTTCATACTTCCTAATATCCACTTCTAATTATTTTTTGTCAAATATCACATTTTTATGCCGGAATGCCTATTTAACCTTGAAAATTTACTTTACAGTAAGTTTCATTTTAAATATTCAAGAAGGTATTAGTTATTTTTTACCAAATTAATCTTAACTTCAATAAATGATCAAATAGTTTGAATAAACACATTATTTTGATTGAAATAGATAATATTACTTATATAGAAACTACATAATTACATAAGGAATAGTAAGTGCCTATGCACTATTAATAGTAGCATCCATTGCATGAACATTTTCAAAGCTAATTAATTTGTTACACAAAACATCAAGAATTACTTTGGTTGTGGTTATCTCTTGCCTCTTTGCCTGAACTACTTCAGAAACAGTTGGAGGTGGAGTTTCCGTAGTAGTTAGACAATCATATAGCTAGCTTCATTTCTTTTTTTGTCAAAAGGTGCACTACTTGATTTTCTTCTTGAAAGCTCTAGTGGATCACTTGGATTTTACAACTTCTTCAACATGGACCTGAAAATATCGATTGTAGCTTGATAAATATATAGGATGATTTGATTCCAATAATTATAATACCTCAATGGAATATGTTTCAATATCAACATGGGTGAGGTTCTAAGATATGGCCAGGTATAATCCATGTTGAAGTGACATTAGCTCCGCTTGAGTGTGGGATATAGCACATATTTTTTTGATAATATCTCACGACCCAATCTCCATTAGCATTTCCAATCACTCCACCAACAGTCGCATAAGTCCTTTTCTTGAAAGCACCATCAGTGTTAAGATTAAAGAAGCCAGAGGGAGGGATCATCCATTTGATGTGAATGATTTTAGAGATAGCAGTTTTATCGATACTATTTGTGAAATATTTATATTCGAAAACTCTTATCATCAAAGTTAGAAGGGAGAGGTTGATGTTTGTGTGATTAAACACATTGTGATTTCTATTTTGCTATATATGCAAAATAGAGAAAGGCAGTATTTCAATCCAACTGAGCGCCAAAATTTGAATTGGTGGATTGAGTCCTTTGAGATGTTGTGACCAATGTTTTTAACTAATGGAAAGATTATGTAAAAGCCCAAGTCAAGCCAAAAAAAAATTTGCAATGGGAAACTCGAAATAGATGTGATGAATATTCTTCTTTATTGAATAAAAAATAGGGTAGGCAGGATCAATGTCTATCCCTATATGGTGTATGTACTCTTTAGTGTCCCGACCATTATGGAAGCATTGCCAAAGAAAGAATTTTATGATCCATAAGGGGTGTCTATTTTGCTAGGATTGTTGTTAAGAGATATAGTTGATGCATTTCAGCCAGAGTCTCTGGGATGGAGAAGGAAACTCTTCCCCAGTCCCATCCCAGAGGTCAGAGTGTTTGAGGGATGCTTCTTCAATCTCTAAGGATCCATGGATGATGGATGTCAAAAGAGGTGTATCGGGTATACACCGAAAATTCCATACATTTATGGTTGTGCCAGGTCCAAAGGCCCAACCAACAGCCTTAGAGCAATAGTGACCTCCTTTTATGATATTTTTCCATATATAGGAGTGGTAGAAGATGAAGTATTCGCGTTATGTTTGTGAGTTAGGTTTTTAGCCCAGAGTGTCTTAATGATTTGTTAGAAGCCTCCACACAAGGGTGGTAAGGAGAGCATTGTTTTTCTCCCGAATCCTTTTAATACTTAAACAACCTTTCTCTTTAGGAAGAGTGAAAGTATCCCAATTAATATAGTGTATTTTGTGACTTAAGGTGGTGGTTCCAAATAAATTTTTTTGAATTTTATCAATAGATAAGTAATGCAATATTTGTATTACTTATATTTACATTTCTAATTCCTGCGTAACTTGTCTCTAAACAAAATAATCCCTTATTTTTCATCTTAAAAATGTGCAATACTATTAGGTGATGTTCTTTAATTTAATATAAGGTCATTGACTTGAAATGTAGCATAACTCATTATATTTATGTATCTTTTGCAGGCTGTCTATGGTGTCACCTTATGGTTTCCCCAGCCCCGTATCTATGGCTCCTTAGGCCATACTGCCCCTGGAAACAAGAATTAGCAGAAGATACGAGTATCATCCAAATATTCCTAAGATGGATCTTAATGGAATTGTTAACTTTGGGGATTTGGTAGTAGTAGTCTTATGTTGCTAAGATATTAAACTTCCCAAGTGAAAAATGGAATTTAACTAGCAGAACAGTAGGGATATGACTATGTGAACGTTTTTTTTTGTACCCCTAAAGCAGTACCGTTGAATTTATGAATATGGTTTAAGAGGTCCTTGTTTAAGATAGATGCCCGCAAGAGCATGGTTGAGTGGTTGAAAAGTGGGTCATCCATGTGGAAAACCTGGGATAGAATCCAGCCTCTGTATGTCGCTCAGTCATGAGCTCGTCGCATGGGGCTTACCTAGTGCGGTTTATATTTTCTGTGTGGTTTGCGAGCTATTGCACAGTGAGCAAGTTACCAAAGTGCTCACCACAGAGTGCTTACCCAAAGGGTAGAGGTTGTGGATTTCCCTGAAGGTTAAAAAAAACAATGAAATAGATATCAATAATTGAACAATAAATTAATGCAAGAATAATAGTATTTGATAGTAGCCGAATGTAGAATTTGTATTGCAATATTGATGACAATGGCCTAAAGTCTTGAGAACCGAAAGCCTTTGTAGCAATGCTTAAAAACACCTAGTATATGAGTGCTTAAATAAGAAATATGTGGAACCCTTATACAAAAGATATGATTAAGTGGATATTAATAGATAAAGCCTAGGGAGCAACCTCCATTGAATTCTCCCCTCTCAAGTCTTTCACTAAGTCACGAACTCTACAGTTGTATATCGATCAGTTTGAATCTCGATAACTTTCCTGATTTGCGAATTGACAATCCTATCTTATCCTTATCTCGATCACTCAACTGTGGTTCCAAATTCGGACTTGTGCCTCCGGAGACGTCAGATGGACCTTACCGGCTAGGCAATGGTTATGATAGTCTTAACTCTGAACCTTCCCGAACGTAGTCGCATTCTGTGGTCATGCCCTGAAGATGTTATTCCAATGCATCTTAGCGTACTGCTGCAATCGGCCATTCTCATCACGTGTCATCGCATCATTCGTCCACCTCTTTGAAATTGTTTTCACCCTCCATAGTCCAGACTAATTTGGATTCGTACCGCGTGAGATCTACTTAAGGGGAAGCACTCCCTAACAATATTTTATTTATACCCAAGACTCAAAATATGAAACCTCTGATTAAGAGTAAAATAACCGTATCCATCCTAACTGGAACCCCAACACCTAATCTCATTGCACTGTCATTAATTTGCATTAAAAATCTTTTTATTCATTTACGAAAAAGGGTTAAAATGCCTTTAAATTATGTGAAATTGAATAAAAATGTCCTCCATTAATAGTTTGATCCAAAAATATCTTTGATGTTAATAATTTGGCTCAAAAATACCCCTATCATTAACAACAGGGACATTTTTAAGCCAAATTATTATATCAGGGGCAATTTATAACCTAACAAAAATATTATTTTTAAAGAACTTTTTTCTTATTTCTTTTCTTTTAAAATCCCTTTAACTGATATAAAAAAAATCCTAATAAACTATGAAATGTTTTTATTTCTTAATCTTTTTTGAATTGAAGTGTAGTAAGCATTTGCCGATATATTCCTTGATTTTAAAGTTCAAATAAAAAAAGGGTCAACAATAACTCCATCAACGATATATTAAAGAAATTTATTGATTTGAAGCAATGTAATAAATTTCTTGTTTTATGGCATTATGATTGTTGTTTCTCAACTTTAAAGTCAAGAATTATATTAGCAAACATGTATCCTTCTTCAAGTCGGAAAAGATTAAGAAATTAAATATTTTCTATTTTATTAGGAAAAAGAATTTTATCATTATCTAAATGAAAATTTGAACCCTTGTTGATTCTGGACTTCATTCGCGAAGAGCCAGAATTTTGACGGGCCAACCCTTTTTATGCGCCGCATTACCCTGAAAGGCAAAATAAGTTTTGCTCCTCTAGGCGCTAGGTGCTCTTTGATTCACGAGAAGGAAAAAGGATGTTGCATTTGGCATGATATGATAAAGAGAGAGCTTCATTTATCAATGAACAATCATATACTAATTGGTTACTTGTTCTTATATATATGACCTATATTATTAATTAAAAAGTACATAAGATTATTCTATTTAATTGATAAAATGACATAAAGAAGAAAAAAACTTATTTGTCACTTTTTTATGAGTTAAAGAGATTTTAAAAGAAAGGAAACAAGAAAATGGTTCTTGAAAAATAGATTTTTTATTAGGTAAAGAATGTATTTAAAAAGAAAGAAAATAATATGTTTATCACGAAAAAGACATCTTTGATCCAATAAAGAAATAATAGGAGCATTTTTTAGCTAAATTATTAATGACACGGACATTTTTAGACCAAACTATTAACGACAGAGACATTTTTGAGCCAAATTATTAACGACAAACACTTTTGTTCAATTATATATAGTTTAAGAGCATTTTTTAATCATTTTGATTTATTTATTATTACTTTATGGTTGATGCCAATAGTCCTGCCAATACTTAATAACATCATATTTTAACCATGTTAAGTTATCTAATAGGAGGCTACAAGCACACAGCTCTTCGTCAACACGTGCTTTTGAGCTGTGTGCTTGCAGCCAAGGGTGATTTTCTTGAAATTGTGGGGCATTGCGGCTAGAAGCAAGCAGTTGTTTGTTGACATGACTGCTTCTAGTCGAGAGTATTTCTGTATAATTTAATACTCTCTCCATTTTAATTTATTTATTTTACTCTTCTTTTTAATTTGTTATACATTTAAAAATTACGTAAAGAGTATTATAAATCACAATAATTAAGAATTTAAAATATTTAAAAAGTATAAAAAAAATTGGTTGACTCTTAAAATTCTATCAGTGCCACATAAATTAGGACAGAGGGAGTAACATATATTATTTGAAGATTACGTAAAAAGTACTATAAATCACAATAATTAACAACTTAAAATATTTAAAAATCATATAAAAAAATTGAATTACTCTCCAAATTCTATTTGTGCCATATAAATTGGGATAGAGGGAGTAACATATATTATTTGAAAATGACGTAAAAAGTATAATATAAATCTCAATAATCAAAAACTTAAAATATTTAAAATAAATATATAAAAAATTGATTGACTCTCCAAATTTCATGTGTCGCATATAGAAGGAGTAACATATATTGGGCCCATACTGACACGGGCGTAATTTTTTTGTCAAGAGTCATATTTTAGTCGTCTTGTTTAAGTAATATCCGTCTTATATTTTTTTGCACGAATACCCAATATTAGACAACTTTCAGGCAAAATAATATGCTTCTTTTTCACTACTGCATTTGGACACATATAACTAAAATTTTAACCAATTTTAACATGTGTTTCAGTCATGTATGACTGAGCGAAAACATACATTAAAAAATTAAAATGGTGTTAAATTAGTTTGTTAAATTTGTTGTTATATTGTCAAATTGATGATTGGAGTTTGTTCATTAAACTTATGTTTCAAACTTGAGCTTATTTGGAGTAGATTTGAATGTTTAAATTTGATAAATAAATTATTAATTTTTGACAAAACTTTTCAGATTCACATGTCTGAAATTTCAGTCCATTTTTTACATGTTGTTCACTCGTGTGTGCATGACTAAAGTGCAAATTTGAAAAATTAAAAAGGGTGTTAAATGAGTTTATTAGATTTATGTGTTTTTTGATAAATTGATGATGGTATTTTGTTCTTTATGATATATGGAACTTATATTTCAAAATTTAGAGTATATTTGAGTGTTGAATCGTGTGTTGAGTTGTTGAAATTCGAAGAATAAATTATTATGTTTTGTTCAAACGCACATGTCTGGAATTTCAGTCCGTTTTTACATGTATTTCAAACATACATGAAAAGATTCAGACATACATGACTGAAAGTTTAATCAATTTTTATATGCACCTCAGTCAAAAATGTCGGAACGATTACCTTTGCAAGTCATACTAAATATATGAGGCGAAAACGTTTGATATTAAGCCTTCACAAGCACACACTTTCAGACGCAAATGTCTAAAGGTCAAGCTTCAGACGCGATTATCTGACCTTTATTGTAAAGCGGGTAAGCTTACAAAATAAATTATAAAGTACATATTAGTTATATGACAACATTAAAAGCGAATATCGATGCACTTTCCCCGTAACATTAGAATTAGATCATTTTCAAAATCTTAAAACATTGACATGTATCTACAATTGCTTGATAAAATTGACATATATTTAATTAAATATTTTATTTAGCAAATTAAACCCCAAAAAATGATATTGAGTAACCATCTCCTTAAACTCTCCCTTTTTCCTTTTCCATTCCATCCTTTCTCTCTCCTCTATTTTTTCTCCCTTTCCTTCTATTTTCTTAAATCTCTCCTAGTCTCCTTCAATTTTTCTCTTTCATTCCATCTCTTTAAATATCTCTCATTAAAATTGATATTGTATTAAAATATATCTCATATTTTCTTGATATGATTTCGGTAATTGAATATGATAAAAAAAAGGAAAAAGAATACTTGTATCTCAAAAAAGAAAACTATTTATCCTCAAATGCTTCATTACTTTCATACCCCTTTTTATCCTAAAATGACATTTATCTATAAAAAAAATGCGGGCTGACGTCATATTGATGTCAGCGCCCACTTTTTTTTTCCTCTTTGATACTGTCACAGTAAATTACAATATATGAATATACTCTGATGATATCAAAGAGAAACTAAGCAGTGTCTTTATTGAAGGACTACTTCTTCCTCCTTGATACCATCAAAGTATAATATACTCTCGTGGTATCAAAGAGTAACTGAACAGTGTTTTATTGAGGTTTGCTTCAGTCGTTCGAATATGTAGGTCAATATGTTTATCAATTATTTCAATTATTCAGTAGACCAATATGTTTATCAATAATATGTAATACCTATTATTTCAACTATAAAGTAAACCAGTATGTATACATGTTATTCCAACAATACATATTAATGTATTATAACGATCGGGTCCGTCATTATGGGTAAACAATTCGTGCTAATTTTTAGAGTTAGAAAACTCCGGATTTGGGAGTTTAAAATTCTGAGTTAGGCTAGTCTCGATCGATTTTGAAGCGAGGTATAGTTTAGGGCAATCCAGGTAATTATTGGGTTAGATGTCTTGATTTGAGCTAGTTTTCCTTTTAGCTAAGACATAAAGGAGTCCGGGGGACTTTTCAGAAACGAATTTGGGTAAGTAGAACTCTGAGAATCGAGGTTGACGTGAAAGGGTTATTCCAGGACGTCGGGAAAAATAAGTGTGTTGTAGAATGGACCAGTTTTGAAGATTTTATGACTTTTTGTCCCGTGTCAACTGCTATGGCGGTTGACATTCCGCCATAGTGACCTCCGCCGTAGCGGAGAAAATATCGCTACAGCGGAAGTCAACGTCAGTCAGCCTCCGCCATAGCGGATGACTCTGCTACCGCGGTACCGCTATAGCGGAGCGTGACGGGATTTAATGCAGAAACTTTCTCAAAATAGTTCAGTTTTTCTACAACTCATTTTGGGAGAAGGGGGCGATTTTAGGCGATTCCTACTAATTTTTCACTGTTTTTTATCCTAAAGGTAAGGATTCTACTTCTCAAACTCCGTGATATCTTTCCTACGCTATAGAATTTCTAGGGGTGGACTTAGGGAAAGGTTTGGGATAACCTAGGACTGTACAATCCGAGGGGGAAAGGGAGAATTCTAGGATGTTAGAGTTCTTGGGTATTAATTATAGTTAATGGGTAATGATCACCAAGCTTTAATTCTCTAAATGTATCGATATAAATAATAATCTTAGGTGAATTAATGGCGGAAAAGCCCCGGAAGGGTTGGGATGATCATGGTTTGGCCTGGGGATTAGAATTTTTGTATAATCCAGGTAATTTAGGCCAGTTAATTAACTATAGTGTTTATATATTTGTTTCTAGACCAAGAACAAGCAAGGGATCCTGAAAAAGGAAAAGCTCTGACACTGTAGAGCTTGATTATTCGAGGTAGGTGATGGTTATTGATTTCTGTATGCATTGTGTGTTTGTGTACTTATGTCTAAGTAATTGTGTGGTATGCATTGCTTAGGGAATGGTTTAAGAATGTCCAAAATCATGTTTTTCAGTCTTGTGAAATGAACTAGGTGTTTTGCTTGTTGGTTTACAAGTGTTGATTGTTCATTGTTGTGACTGTGGATTGTTGATCATGGTTGTGAAAGTGGTTTACATGTGGGCACAAGTTAGGGAGAGACTTGTAGTCTAGAAATATCTGTTGACTTGCTTATGTGTTTCTGTACTCTTACTTGACTTCTGTACTATTCATACACTGTTAATTTAGAACTGGATGATGATCCTACCAGTACACGGTGGTTGTGTATTGATACTGCACTTGCTTGTCTTTTTGTGAGTATAGGAAATCTTCCGGCGGTTGACGCACGACCTCACCTGTAGGCCTGACACTTCGAGATATCAAGGGTGAGTTGTTCGACCAAACTGCCTTGATTTCTATCCATTGAGTTGTAGCCCACTTGTTTCGGGCTTACACTATTTCTTTACTTGGGGTTGCATCCCCGTACTCTAGTTTTAGTAGATGTTTTTGGTACGATGACTTTCAGATTCTAGGGAGGGATTTTCCGCAGGTTAATTTTTAATAGAGTTGATTTATTGATATTGTTGCTAGTTTACTTTTTGCATACTGGTTTTAAGCTGTTAGGCTATGCTAAGAGTTGAGCTCTATTGATTCGCTAATCCAGGGGTTGGATGGGTGTCACTCACAACGGTCTGGGTCGTGACATGTATATCTCAATTAAATGAAAGATAAGGTGCTGACTGCTGCCAATCATCATGATGCATGATCTAACATGAAACAAACCAGGAGAAAAATGAAAGATAAGGTGAACAAAATCTGAGTTGGCGTATGACATAATACAAGGATGTGGTGAAAATATTTGTAAATTTTTTGTTTATTGAAAAAATCATTTAATTTAATTTATAAGTTTACCAAAACAAATTTTAATTACAGAATAAATTTAAATTTCGACATTTTTCTTGTTTATATGCATGAGGCTGTTGAAAGGACATCACGTGGCCAGTCGGGCCAACTATTTTCACTAAAAATGGCCATTTCAAAATAATGTCATTATATGTCACTCGGCCATTTAAATTTCATGCAATGGTCATTTTTAAATTTGGGCCATTCCGACCCTTTTTAAAAAATATATATTTTATTGCTGCTTTTTTAATTTTATTTTTTTGTGAGTGAAGTATCAAAAACACGCCTAAACTATCATCTTTTTTTGAGTTTCATACCTAAACTATTGGAAGTGTGAGTTTCATACCTAAATTATCACTCATTAGTTTGAGAAACACACCTCAACATTGACTGGAGTAAGTATTTATGTACAAACACACTTAGGTGCGTCTGGACATTAAATATTCTGATGATGTGACATATTTATTTATTTTTTAGCTGACACGTCATTTTTTTTATTTTTCAATTGATTTTATCTTTATTTCTCCCCTTTTTCTTCATCATTTCTCAACTTGATAAATATTTAATTTTTAATTTAATACTAATAATTTACTTAATATTTGCCAAGGTGAAAAAAAAAATCCGCGCGGAGTGCCACGTGGCAGGATTTTTAAAAATAAAATAGAGAGTGTAGTACACACACCATAACATATTAGTTGAGGTGTGTTTCTCAAACTAGTGAGTGATAATTTAGGTATGAAACTCATACTTCCAATAGTTTAGGTATGAAACTCAATAAAAGGGGATAGTTTAGCAGGAAATTACATGCAGTGTCCTCAAAAGTGAGTGATCTTCAATTTATGCCCCTCATAAGAAAAATCTTTAAAAAATATCCTTCCTTCCTTTTTATGTATAGAACATATACATTTTTGCCCCTCTACACCATAACTCTCCATGTTCATTTGTCTCTCAACTCTTAATTTTCATTTTTCTTTTTTCTTTTATCTTTTTAATTTTTTATCTTTTTTTTTTCTCAATTTTTTTTTAATTCTCGTTTTCTTTTTTCTCAACCTTTATTTTCTTTTTTTCTCTTAACTTTTTTTTGTTCATTTTTTTCTCAACCTTTATTTTTTTTCTCTTTTTTCTTTTTTTTCTCAACTTTTATTTTTTTCGCTTTTTTTTTTAATCTTTATTTTTTTCTTTTCTCTTTTATTCTTCTCTTTTTTTCTTAACCTCTATTATTTTTTTCTAATGAACAAAAAAAGTTGGATAATCCACAAAGAAGATCTTTTTTCTTTGAAATCGAAGTAAACTTAAGAGCGTGCTTTGTTGTTTGGAAGTCCTTTGGAACAAGTCTTGCCTCTAAGACAAATGTTATAGAACATCTCATAAATCAAGACACAATGAGGTAGTGTCAAGCCTTGCTCGTGGAGCATAACTTGTTGTTTGAAAAATTCTTGAGCTAAGTCTTACCTCTAAGGCAAGAGTTATAGAGCATCTCATAAATTAAGACACAATGAAGTAGTGTTAACTCTTGCCCATGGGGCATAACTTATTTTTGGGAGGCCCTTGGGCTAAGTCTTGCCTCTAAGGCAAACGTTATAGAGCATCTCATGATCAAGACCTAATGTGCTAGTGTCAACTCTTGCCAATGAGGCGTAACTTGTTGTTTGAAAGTCTTTGAGCTAAGTTTTGCCTCTAAGGCAAGAGTTATAGAGCATCGCATAAATCAAGATACAATGTGGTAGTGTCAACTCTTGCCCATGGGGCGTAATTTGTTATTTGGAAGTCCTTGGGCTAAGTCTTGCCTCTTAGGCAAGCGTTATAGAGCATCACATAAATCAAGCACAATATGATAGTGTCAAATCTTCCCCATGGGGCGTAACTTGTTGTTTGAAAGTCCTTGGGCTAAGTCTTGTCTCTAAGGCAAGAGTTATAGAATGTCTCATAAATCAAGACACAATGAGGTAGTGTCAAGTCTTGCTCGTGGAGCATAACTTGTTGTTTGAAAATCCTTGAGCTAAGTCTTGCCTCTAAGGCAAGAGTTATAGAGTATCTCATAAATTTAGACATAATGAAGTAGTGTGAACTCTTGCCCATGGAGCGTAACTTGTATTTTTTTAGAGGTCCTTGGGCTAAGTCTTGCCTCTGAGGCAAGTGTTATAAAACATTTCATAAATCAAGACACAATATACTAGTGTCAAGTCTTGCTCATGGGCGTAATTTGTTGTTTGGAAGTTTTTGGGCTAAGTCTTGCCTCTAAAGCAAGAATTATAGAACATCTCATAAAAAAATAAAGGTCGAAAAAATTGATTAAAAAAAAGAGAAAAGAAAAATTAAAAACCAAAGAAAAAATAAAAAAATAGAAGTTGAGAGAAAAAAATAAATATTGAGAAAAAAAGAAAAAAACGAGAAAAAAAAGACAACAAAAAATAAAGGTTGAGAAAAATAAAAAAATAAAAAAATAAAAAAATAAAAATAAAAGGAGAAAAAAATAGAATTGAGAGGAGAAAAGAAAAAAAATAAAGATTGAGAAAAAAGAAAAAACGTAGAAGAAAGAATAAAACAAAAAATAAAAGAAAAATAAAGGTTAAGAAAAAAAGAAAAAAAAAAGAAAAAAGAAAAAAAGAAATAGAAAAAGAAAAAATAGAAATAAAAGAAAAGAAAAAAGAGAAAAAGAGAAAAAGAAATATATATAAAAGTTGAGAGACAAATGAGCATTGAGAGTTATTTAAAAATATTTGAGGTGTAGAGGGGCAAAAAGGTAGTTGCTCTATCCATAAAAAACAAGGAAGACTATTTTTGTAAGACCATTTTTATGGGGGACAAAAATGCAAAGTCACTCCCTTTAAAGAGCATTTGTGTAGTTGTCCCATAGTTTAGGTGTGTTTTTAATACTTCACTCTTTTTTTGTTTCGCTACTCTTTTTTTGGCTAAAAAAATTAGTGATTTTTTAAAAAATAATTAAATGTAAATGTATAGAAACTGTACAATTGTTGTATAGGATATGTATATTTTATAGTATGTATATAGAAACTGTATATGATATGAATCGAAACTGTATAATTGTTGTATAGGATATGTATCTGTATAAGATTTCTATAGAAACTATATAAGATGTGTCTAGAAACTGTATGATTGTTGTATATAATATGTATCTATATAAGATTTCAATAGGAACTACTCCATATAGGATGTGTGTAGAAACTGTATAATTATTGTATATAGGATGTGTATAGAAATTGTATCATTATCGTATAGAATATGTATAGCGATTCCAGTGCTAGTGAATTGGCTAGAAAGTGGAAAGTGGGATTTTTAATCTCTTGGCTATTTACTGAGATTTGTTTCGATCGACTGATACTTTGTGTCCTTCTATAGTATCCAGTAAGTTGATTTCCAACAAAAATGTAAAGGTGGCTTTTCCATAAAAAGGGCGAAATTACTTTTTCCATAATTTCAAAAGATCACACACCATTCCTATCTTTTGCATGAAAGCTTTATTTAGTTTCTAGAGAGATATAAATATAATTTGTTCAAAATATAATAAGAGGGGTGGTGGCGCAGTTGGCTAGCGCGTAGGTCTCATAGCTTCTGAGTAATCCTGAGGTCGAGAGTTCGAGCCTCTCTCACCCCATTATCTTTTTTAGCAACTAACAAGTTGCTATTTTTCTCTAATTGCTACTATAGTAAAATTATATTGTATTTGTTTTTAATGGAACAATTGAGTGGTGGTCTATGTTGTGGGAATACGTATGTTGTTGTTGTTGTGGGAATACGTATGTTGTTGTTGTAATCGAGTGATCAAAATTCCATAGTTTCAATTTTTAGCACACAATTCTAATCTCTGTAGTTCATTCACTATATCTAAATTGCATGATGATGTCTCTGAATTACTGCATGATGGTCACCAGCAGCTTGACGAAATGCCGATGAGAAAACATGGCTTCCTTTATTTCCTTTTCTGATCATTTTGTAACAGTAAATTGAGGATGTTGAATTGTTTGTTTGATTGCATGGAAAGAGTCATGAGATTAAGCTATTTGTATTCACTACAATCTTGAAAATGCTTGTGTTTATGGTTCAGACAGATATTCATTGGAGCATTATCGCATTCATTTATAAGCTTGATCATGAATCTGATCCATTTATAAGATGATGCTGAACTAGTTTTTCAAAGAGATCCCTAACATAGATATGATTCATTGGAATGTTATATTATCCTTTGCATCAATGGAGTAACCTTTATATATGAAGACGCATTCGCGTTCTAGACTAGTTTAGTGTTTCTAGTGTGTTGCAGGCATGTAAATCCTACCCACAAAGACAAAGGTAGGGTGTCTGCTTACATCCTACCCTCCCCAGACCCCACTTATGGGACTTATTGTTGTTGTTGCAGGCATGTAGATCATTGGAGACTTTGGACCTTGGGGAACAAATACATTGCTATGTCTATGTGACGAAGATTGATCTTGAATAAGATGTGTTTGTTCAGAATGCCATCATGGGGACCAACTTGGAAAGGGGGAGGGGGGGGGGGGGGGGGGGGGGGGGGGGGGGGGGGGGGGATTTGCTCAAAGCCACTATGATGGAATTTCCGTGTGAAGGGCTGCATCAGAGGCTGGTCTTCAAGTTATCCTATTACCAAAGAACCATGTATGGCCAAAAAATCATGCTGTTAGAATGCTTTACTAGGTATGGGAGCATTCAGGTTGTTCATTTTGTGTCAAACAATTGAGTGATTTAAGATGCAGAGTTGTGGGATGTTGTGGTGTCGTGGTTTAGGCATGTTATATGTTAGTCTTGATAACTAACTCTTGAAATCTTTGATAGAATGCATGAAATATATGTCAAGCCTAATCAGTTATCATTAGTTTGTGGTCTTGCAGTGTGATGCAATTCAGGGTCTTTAAATCAAGGATATGCATGCTTATCTCTTTTTAATTATGTATGATTGAATTTATACTAGCATGCGCCATTGACCCTTGGAGATTTCTTGGTTATTGAAGCTGTAGGTGTAATATTCTTGTACCAAATCAAAAGTTTAGTACAAGTTCTTGGAAAACAACCGCTTTGTGCTTATTAAGGTTTAAAATTAATAGCTCGCAAACAGAAGCTGTTGAATTAGACATATTTCTTGTCTCTCTGTCACACATTTTTTAACATTAACATTTCTTCTGATATGTGTCTTAAACAATATCTCTTCTGAAGATCACTGTTTCCAGTTCAATAATTGGGTAAAACAGTAGAGATGGTATTAATAACATTGTGAATAGCCATCATGGAAGAATTGCACAGGTATGATTTGCATCCTTTCTGTACTGGGCGTAACCTTTTAGCTTCGCAAAATGCCATCTTTTGTTGTATACATCTATGTATCAAGTAGTTATACGCATTGTGTGCAACTCTTTATCGACCTTTGGAATGTTCTGCTGGTAGTTTATAAATAAGTGACTAAATTCTCTCCCCCCTGGCAACATATCTAAGAAAATTGCAAATTCTGTAGCCATGACTCAGAATGATTTTTTTTTTTAAAAAAAATTTACGCCTTTATGGTGACGTGGACCTTTTATTTCTTCAGAGTGGAATGTACAAAAAACAGAGGATAAGAATAGCCTCTGAAGCAGAGCGTTTACACGATCCATATGCTCGCTTGGGGTACTTTACAGTGAAAGAACTTGCTAAGCAAAAATTAGGCTCCCAAAAATTTACAATTGTACAAAGATGCTCTTCCTTTGTTTATGTCTAATTGATGCCATGTTAGCCTTGTCAAGAATGTATGGCCCTATCGCACCTTTGGGAAGATCTTTGGACTCAAAAAATTTCCCATCTTGTTCATCGATGCTCCACTTGGCTAGCACGTCCGCGACTTGATTAGCTTCTCTATAACAATGTTGGATCATATGATTTGTCTGAGAGAGAATCTGTTTTATATCATCTATGGAATCTTGGAGTTGCCATGCGATGTTCGTATTTCCCTTGAATGACTCGGAATGAATTAGTTCTTATTACAACAACATATCTAGTGTAATCTCACAAGTAATACATCCACGTTCATACAATACCTTATTTCTAGGTTCTTTTTAAGGAAGCTAAAGCATGTTAGTCCTGGTGATTAATGTCCTGCAACAATACATAGGAGAGGAAAACCATTTTTATTTTTATTATTTTGTAACCATAACTGAAAAGAAAGATCCTCAAGGATATGCCATTGCAGTTCTCTCATCTAAAATTCTAACTTATAAGTAGTGGCGATTACTAATACCTGGTGTCGCTATCCTAGAATTTAGAACCCACAAAATTCAAATCCCCACTCCGCCTCTGGGAGAGGTCCCAAGTAGAAGTACATATAGAAGCTATCCATCATATTACTCTACACACTTGAAACTGGATGACCACATATAGAATGACTCTAAGCCATGTAAGTAATTGATGTTCAACACCCATTCAGTTAGGGATGGCAATGGGGCGGTGCGGGTGCGGGGCGGGGCGGGGCGGGTTAATTCTTTTTCTAATAAATTTTTTGGGGGTGCGGGGCGGGTGCGGGTTAGTATTTTTAAAAGCTACTCTTAAGCACCTAAAGATCACGATTTGGATTTTAGCTATCCTAAAACCTAACTGAGCTTCCATGACTTCCTTGAATGTCTTTCCAAAATTTGAATTGTATTATGTAGCATTTTATTTTCTTTGTTTTTAAACAAGAGAATGAGAAGTAATTAGATATTTATACTTTAGTTTATTTGAGAGGTTACAAAATATAATTATATGATGTTCCTTGCTTATACATGCTTACACAATGATACATATATAGTATTGTAAAATTAGGCTTGATAAACCTTTTTTTTTTGGTACAGATAATGTTTTCTTCTTTGGCCACAAGAGATATAGTATATTTATTTGGGTGAATTTGTGAATTGTCAACATACTGGAAAGCTATTTTCCTCTTTTCCTTTTTCGTTTTCACTGTGCTATTTTTCTGGTTGAAACACTGCATGAACATGATTTTAAAAGTATAATGATACTGTAATTATATTGAATCTTATTTAAATAGAGACACCGTGTATAAAACTAACAATTGAAAAAAAAAAAAAAAAAAAACTTGAGCAGGGCGGGGCGGGGCGGGTGAATGCGGGTTTGGTGTGGTGCGGGTGGATGCGGGTGAAAATGTTATGTGGGGCGGAGTGGGGTTGAAATTTTTGCGGGTTAAGATAGAACCCGCCCCACATCCGCCCCGCATCCGCCCCATGCTCATCCCTACATTCAGTCAATGTTTGTTTTTTCTCTTTTATTCCTTGATGCCTTAGTTGGGCCTAACCTTTACTGCTAGGTCAGTGATTGGTTAAAATCAATGGGACGTGGTTAAATTATAGTGTGCTTATTCTTCAAATATGCCATTTGGTTGTTCCTCTTCTTTTAACTCATTTACAAAGGTGATGTCCGAGTCAGCTTACCCACACCTTTCGACTATTTCACCGAGTATCTGTTACCTACCACCGGTACAAGTACTGGACAGCTCTGCCAATCAGGGTTTAAGCAGATGAGAAAAAATAACAATGTTTTCTGCTTTTCTTGGATCTGAAGCGTGATCTTTAAGGTTTTCATTGCCGCTAGGACATCCCCTCCTATTTAATTTCCCAGACGAGCATTAGCAGATAGTTTTGAAATTATAGGTATATTATTGATGTGAACGATTGGGCGACAAGGTTTTCATTCATTGTTTAGGCCATTGGATCTCTAAGTCCTATAAGTTTCTAAGTAATTGACGTCCAACATCCATTTGGTCAGTATTGGTTTCTTGAACTCAAAGCAAGTCCGTCTGTCATGACTTTCAAAAAGAATAAAGGCTAGCTTCGAAACTTGATGGCTTTGTTGGTCTCAATCTTTACTATCCTTAGGTAAACAAGAGAAATTTCTCAATTTTGCTATCCTTAGGTAGAGTGTTAATCATTTACCGGTTCATTTGTAAGGGTAGTAAAAGAAATATACTTTAGTATTTTTTAACTGCAACCAAACACAACATAGATCAACTGAAAGAATAGTGAGCTTTCACTTGTACTCATTGTGGAGGATGTTGGCCAGTTAGGATTCAGAATGTGGAAATTAGGTTACTTTGAATTTTATGGATCCTATCACATCAACAACAGTCAAGTAAAGAAGGTTAAGGCATCATCACCTAGTGCTACATTCTCTATTACAGCATACAACAACAACATACCCAATATAGTCTAACAACGTAGGGGACACTCTATTACAGCATGATGAAAGAAAATAACTTGTAAAATTTGGGCTTTTGTGCTTAAATATAATGGAGGTTCAAATTTTTCTAATCACGTTGGTCTAATAATTCATTTTGGATGGTGCCGCTATTAGAAACAAATATTTTTTCTATCACAAATTAATGAGAAATTTGTGCTATAAAGCATGATTTTTTCACTCATTTCACATCGAACCAGCTCACTGGGAAAATACATAGTGGGAAATAGATTCTCACTGAAATAGTGGATAACTTTGTAATTTTTTCATATGAAAACATTACTATTTTTCTTTTCCATCAATTCAATTAAAAATATCTGTAGAAATAACCACCGAACATTTTCTAGTGGATAATTTTAATTAAAAATTAGTAATTTTTTAATAGTGTGCAAAAATCTAGGAGATTTGCGTTGAAAATTGGCAGGGCCAACTTTGGTTTGTGTTCCAAGCCATTTTGTAATACCCATAATGGTGTGTCTGGTAGAAAGTTTTCACTCATCCTTGGCACACATAATTATCATATGTCATTTGCAAATTGAGAATGTTTGTAGTTGGGTGAAAGCAGCTGTGTACTTGCTGATAGGGGATATATATAATTTCTTATCATTATGATCATGCTATAAAAGGGAATTGACAATCCAACTGCAACATTCTCTTGTTATAGGTAGCTGTCACAGGCTATAACAGCCTACATAATTCTTGTAGGAGCTATTAAAACGAGAAACTTAAGTAAATAATGTATCATTCGGCTAACTAGTTTACCAATATAACTGAAGTATACATTACCTATACACCTCAGTTATATATGTTCTACTATATATATTGTGTATACGTATGTATATTATATATATAGAATATGTCTATTTAGTATAAAGTGTACGCTACCTATACACTATGTACATATTTTGCAAATTATTAGTTGTCGAGTGGTATTTGACTGTAATTTTCTCTATTAAAACCTCTCTTAACTATGCTCTTCCTTTTTTTGCAGGTTAGTGTGACCATCTCATGATCTAAAATCTTAATGTTGAGCTGAGTGAAATTAGTTCAATTTTGATCGTTGACAAAAATCTACAAAAGAATCAGATCCTTAGCAGGTCTCTCAATAAGGATTTGATAGTGTTAATAATTGACAAACTACTACAAAAGAACCAAGTTCTTAGCAAGTCTATTGAAGGAAATGAGATGCATAAGTTCTATGCACACTGTGAAAAAACTAGGTCCTTCATATATGACTGTTGATCAGATCCGGCAAATCAGATTCCAAGTGCAAGAAGAATTTGTTTGAGAAATTGAGTTTATGGGTTAAATGTGTAGGTCAACGAACACGAATTCTACATGGAAATGTTGTCATGTTTGCGCAAACGAAAAGAACTTTGGAATCAGTAAAAATCGTGTGAAGGTCAAAACAAATTTAAAAAACCAAGTTCAAGTAGAATTGGATTTCTTAACCAAATTTCAATGGAATTTGGAGGAAGAAGCCTAGGGGAATTCAACCATCACTATTCCTATATAAAGCACCACATTGATGCTATTGAAGCTCAGACTAGATATTCACATATATTGAGATTTATTTTTGGCAAATAACAATCACTGTGAATAGTGCTTCGTGAGATTCAACTAAAAAACCTGTTCCAAAGGAAGCGGCAACTTTAATTCATAAGTTGCTTAGGTTTGGAGATTTGGAGATGAATAGGAAATGGAAATTTGGTATTTTCCAAATTCTAATTACAAAATATATAACTATTACTACTATTACATTATATTGTTGCATTATTATTGTATTATCATAATGGTATATAAAATATGAATTGTATGCCCCGACAAGACAAGTGAGGCTAAATTCTAGGGGTTGAATATCTCCATCAATTGATAGGTTAAAAAGTTTGAGATTTTGAGTTACGCTCGCGGATAAGTGGAAACACCATTGATCTTTCTGATGGGATTATATTTCTTTAAATGTTTTTCGATGAATAGGTATGCAGTGTAATACTTTTAAAACGAGTATTTTTTGGGTAATCTTTTTGGTCCTCGTGGGAATAAAGCGTGAGTTCCCATTTTCTTTCATTTAGTTGCACGATTTCCTTTTAAATGGGCTGGTCTTTAATTTTTGCTCTTAGCAGTTGAATTTATGTCTAACAGGGTATAAGTTCTTTAAAGGCGTGAAGCATAACTTGTGGGATATTATGATGCAACAATATAAACTTATGTACCGCAAAAAAATTATTCTTGATGTATAAAAGTTAAAAACCAGCACAAAATAGGAGCAAAACTGCAAATGACCCTTTTCTTTTGCAACCAAACATAAAAAAGGTGCACAAATTAATTGGACAACAAGCTATATGCTGTTATGAACTCATCTGTCCTTGGATTGTTGTTTGGGTTAAGACATGGTAGCAACTAGCAAAGCTACTTATACATATGACCAGGAGGGCAGGAGGGTTAAATTAAGAGGCCCATAACCTGCCCAATCCGCCTAGACTTGACAATGGTGAGTTCAGTTTGGGCATATGATGCCAACCCATCTAAATGATTTGGGCTACAACCCTTGACACAACTTAATCCAAATATATAGAATTTAGGAAAACTTACATAGATATGCTATGTTAAAAAAATATTTATCATTTATAGCAATAAAAAAATAATTCACTGAACACATATAATACAGTTTTAATACATATTGTAGAGAATAATTTATAAGACACATATAATACAAATTTTATTCATGGATAATATATCTATCACAGACTTTAATACACTTATAATACATTATCTTTTGATGTTTTGTTATATAAGAGAAATTATTTTTTTCTGTCATCATCTTTTGGTTTAATATCAGATGTTAAAATTTATACTTGAAATAATGAGCTAAGCAAGATTATCATATATAAATGCAGGATTTTTTTTTTATATCTGATAAACGAATCATTAATGATAACGAAAAAGTATTCAAAAATAGGTGGAGCAAAGACTTTAAAAAGTTTGGATTCATGAGAAGCATATCGTTACAAAAGAGAAGAAAAGAAAATAGAAGACTACAAGAAAAGGAAAAAAAAGAACTTAAAGTGAAGGGAATTGAGATGATTTAAATGGGTGGTGAGGATAAAAAATAAGGGTAAATCAATATAAAAGTTTAATGGGAGGGGTATATTTGAGCCCAAAATATATCGAAAGGGGTATATTTAAATTATTTCTAATAGTATGGGGGTATATTTGAATCCAAAATATAATGAAAAGGATATATTTAGATCCAAAATATAACAAAAGGTATATTTAAACTATTTCTAATCGTACACGAATATATTTGACCCTTCGACCTACATATACAACTATAGTCCTTATTCTCTGGTTCTTTCTTTTTTTAAAAAAATAAATAAAAAATCTCCTTTCTCATTAAGAGGATCGGAACACGTCACCATACGGTCTAGCTGCATTTTTTTTTTTTTTTTTTTTAAGAAATACTGATCACTTGAACGTCAGGTAGTGCTAAGTTGGACCTTTTGAATACTGATAATCGTATTATTAATTGATAGGCACTATAAAGGGCTATGATTAAAGTATTGATCCTCACGATTACTAGTAAAAGAAAACAATAATGACACATTGAAATAATAAAAGCACAACTATGTTCGGTGGAAAAAAATTGCTATTCATATTCACTGTTTATACTAAATTAACCATTAAATTTACAGTATGACTTTCACATAAAATTTTAATGCTCCTTCCCGTCCGTCAAAATTTATGTGTATCTTTTAGATTTTGAGAATTAATTAAATTTTTTATTATAAAATTTATATTATTTAAATATTTTAAATTGTTAAAATAGATTTATAATATTTCTTGTTAATTTTTTAAATATGTAAATTTTATTTCAAGAAACTTAAAATTTTCAAATTTATGATTAAAATTAAAAAATTTTACTCACAATATCTGAATAATACCACATAAATTGTGATAATTATGATTGCGTAATGCTTCAAAGTATTATTACGAATAATCTACTCCCTTCGTGTTATATTAGTTGTTCACTTTATTATAAATAGTTATATCAAATTAATTTTTAATTTATAAAATTAAAATAGAATCAATTTTTTTTTCCATTTTAGCATTGTAATTAAATTGTAACAAGTTTGTAAAGTTTAAAAAAAATTCTTAAGAGGTAAATTAGTAAAACTGTCTATATTTATGATTTTTTTAAGGGGCGTGCAAAGGAGAACGTGGACAATCACTCCTTCCGGCTTATTTTATTTGACATTTTTTTAATCCGTTCCAAAAAGAATGTCATTTTACTATAATTAGTAAAATTTAATTTTAAAATTTTCCTTTTACCTTAAATAAAATTATTTATAACCACACAAATATTTAAAAATTAATTTATACCATAAATTTTAATTTTTTTAATTATTTTCTTAAACACGATGCTAAAATTAGATGGTGTCACACGGAGGGAGTAATATGTAATGGAGGGAGTATCAAATTTCATACAAATTCTTTTTTGGATTAAACAAGGTTCTTAATAAGGTCTAGGTGGGCCCACCTGGTTAGCACGCTTAGTCAGGAAAATGGGACCCACAGAAAGGGTAAAAGGGCCAGAGGCCAGGCCACGCACGTCAATGCAAATAGGCAGAGAGCAACAAAGCGTGGAATTTCATGGACTGCGCTGTCGGGAATCTCGTTTCTGTACGACGACCTTCAATCTTCATCTTCCCCATGCATTAATGCCCACGCCGTTATTATATACTGCTCCATCGATCGGTCTCATTTTAACTGTCGTTTTCATCTTATCAAATATTTTATAAAATAATGATTTTTTTTTTACCATTAATATTATGGGTGTCAATTAGGCAGGATTGATTTGAAATCGAACTAGTCCGACTCGGTAAAAACCTAACCCTCAATTAAAGGGTTGAGTTGTTTCAGATTGCCTATTATAATCAAAATTGATCGGTTCAATTTTTGAACCCATAATTCAAAATCGATCATAATCGATAATATCACATCGATTATCGATCCAACCCGACCCAACCCGTCCCAATTTTTAAATAATAAATAAAAATAATAATAAGTGATTTTGTATTTTATTAATAGATTTTAAAGAAAAATATTTTTTTAAAAAAGATATTTTTTAATGTAACCCGGCCTGACTCAGCTCGATATAACCCGGAATCGAATGAGACACTTTGAACCCTTTTAAAATCGAACCGATTGAATTTTGATAAAACCAATCCCGATAATCAATTCGACCTGAAATTCAATTGGTTCATTTTCTGTTAATCTGGTCCCGCCTAACTTAACCCACTAGACACCCTTAGTTAATATTAATTGCTCATTTCAAATCATTTCTCAAATCAATGAAGAATTATACACTAGTATTATGATAAATTATATACTTTATTTATTATTTTTTTATGTGGTGCGCAAAATCTATTATGATATACATGGATAGGAAGTATAATTTACTAAGTTATCTATATTAATAAAAATAGATTATTTTTTCTTTTAAATATTTTTCATATTTTTTTAATGTTTAGGATATAATTGAAAATAATTATCATTTTTAATTTTGAATTTTTATTATTAATATTTTGGGATAAATTTTATTAGCTAAATTATTTTTCAAAATTTTGATGTTTATAGGTTTTCATATGACAAACTCAATTTAATACATAATAACAAATGAGTTTATCATCAAATATTTATGGATATTTGATAAATTTTCTATTATATATATAAAATTTGATCAAAAGTTACTTAATTTGTGTAAATAATGGTGAATCCACAAAATGTAAGCTGGCTCCGCCCCTGCTAAAACGCGGGGTAAAATGGGTTGGGGAGTAATATCTAATTTTGTTCAATCCTCAATTTATAGATGTCGTGCCCGCATGGCTTGGGTTTGGCTACTTTGGGTGCTTCTCTTTAATTTATTTGACAAATGTTGGTATGCACTATGACATATACTCCTCCTCGTTTTTTAATGGTTCTTTATATAAAAAATATTTTTTTTTACTTAGTATATTTCAGTAAATTAAGAAGAAAAAATTACTTTATTTATAAGGAGAGTGTCAAATCAATATAGACAAAATAAAAAGAAAGGAAGGAGTAACATGATATGTTTAGAAAAATTATGTGGCTTAATTAGCTCAATTGTCTAATTATCCTTTAAGGTGATAGTTTTATTTTAGTTTCATATACTATAGCAATAATTTAAGATTTTATAGCATATTTACGTATTTAAGAACAAATAACAAAAAAGGCCCTACAATCTGTTCAAGCCGAACGATTTCTCAGTCGTGGTCGTCGAACCAACCCTCTACCTGCTTCCCTTTCTTTCTCGTTTATTTCACCTTGGAATACAATATTACAATTGTTAATAAGTCATCTTGCAATAATTCTTGCTGATCTTAAAATATCAGGGCAATAAAAAATTCACAAAAATTAAGGTTCGTCAAAAATTTTCTTATAATAACACTATATCATGAAGTGTATGTATATCGTATATCTCATAAAATACAAATATCACATAGGGAAATATACATGATTTTTATGGTGGTTAGGGTGATTTCTAGTGATGATATAAGTGTATTTCATAAAATATAAATACTATACCGTGAAATACAATGATATACAAGGTATGTTACATGTATATAAGTTGTACGTGTAATATTTTCGGGTGATGACCGTAAAGTGTATTAAATTACATGTAAGTTGGTCTTCTATCGGCGCGATTTCAGTTAGACAGAGACACTGTATGAGTGTCAATACACTAATTGGGCAATACAGTATATTCACTACATTTTAAAACTAAAATCTCGCTATATATTATAATTAAGCAAATTGTCACTATTTTTCACAAATCTAATGCAAATAGCACTATATATGAAATATTCCAAATCTTCAACAAGGAAACTATTGAAGGCTAAAGTTGAGATAGCAACAGGCTCATCACATGCATATACGTTAAGTATCCTTAACATGGTTATAGAAAGTACTGTAGTTTTTTTTCTCTTTTTTGGGGGGTAATATCGAAAAAGATTTTAAATTTTGTACAAACTTTTTTCCAAAAGAATTATGTTCTTCTAGCAAATTGCCAGACCGGCAGTGAAGCTGAGATATTTTATTCTTTATAATTACTATAACGACTATATGTTTTAGCTCTTCCATATTTGACGGATCCGATTATTCTCTATTTTCTCCAAGTTATTGTTTGATTTGAAGATATATAATATAGATTATATTTAATGGCTAAGATTTAATTAATCAATATAAGTCTCTAATCATGATTTAAATAATAAATACATTATATATTTAGTTTCAAAAATTATTATAATTTCATAATCTTAGCAACATATTATCTTGATAAAAAATATAGTAAAAAAAAATTGTTCCTACTCTATTTTTTCCCGTTAATTTGTAACATTAATATTTTCATATTAAAATTTTAGAAAGTCAGAGAGTTTCTTTGTAAATTTTTTAAATGAAACTACAATTATAAGCACGTTATAAAACAAGTAGACCGATTAAATAATAGGTTATTAGTTAAAAAATAATCTGACGATAGGTTCTACAGGGAAAAAGAATAGGAAGAGAATTTGGTTAAATTATATTTATGGATAAGATAATATATTTTATAAGATTGTGGGATTGCAATAGTTTTTGAAATTAAATATATATGTATTTATTATTTAAATTATGATTAGAGAATTTATTTTGTTCAATTAAATTTAATTTATATCATGTATTTTCAATCTAAGCAAGAATTTGAGAAGAATTGAGAGAAAAAAAATGGAGAGGAGCCGAATCCCATATTGACCTTAATTATACTTAAATCCCATATTTTTCCTTCTTTCAACAACCAAAAAAAAAAAGATTGAGAAAAGCATACTAGGTAGTGACGCATAATGAGGTAATTAGTATACTAATTATTGTTTGAAAATTTCTGCACAAATTTGAAAGACCAAATACATAGAAGGAAATCAAAAGGAAAAAAAAGATTTTTTTTCTAGACACGTGGAAACAAAGACAATAAGACATCATGAGTTTTTCTGATATTCCTTCAATAATTCATGATTGTAATTGAAACATATTATTATTATTATATAATATTGTTTATTTTCCTTTTTGTTAAGATGGAAAGCACGAATTAACTTCATGATTTCAATTATGACAACAAACCAACTAATTAACGTGCGCATATTTAGTTACGTTATTAATTAATCAATGTGGTGTGGGCTTTCATACAACAACCCAAAAACAATAATTATGATATTAATGATAATATATATTTTTTGTGAAAAAAGAAAAAAAGAAAATTGGGGGTAGGAAAAATGGGTAAAATTGGGGGTAGGAAAAATGGGTGGGGAGATTACAAGCTAGGGAATCAAATCTTCACTAACAAAGTGAATGTTCAGGCAGTCAATCAACTGATCAGCTATTAAGATTACCCTGATATTAATGATATGTCATGTTTTCTTTTACACTTTCCTTAATAAATATTAAATTGGAGGGTTTTTTTTTTTACAAAAATATTTTTTCCTTATTTATGTCTTAAAATATAATCTCGGAATATTTACTCTATTTAAGTACTATTACATCATAATTGAAATGTTAGTAGTTTTCAAGAACAATTACTAGAAATAAAATGAGAAAATAATAATTAGTTTTATCAGGAGTTTCGATAAATAATTTGAGATAACTATTTTATTAAAAATCGCAATAGATAATTTGAGACGGGGGAGTATTGGAATTCTTTGGCTTAACTACTCCCATTAGAAATTAACTGCCACCAGAAAGAAATTTCAGACTATTTTCAGATTGAGAAAAAGATATGATTATTTCTAAACGAAATTAAAACGCCATGTCGAGCAACTACCAACAAAGAAATCCTGCGGTACTAATTTTTTCTTTTTATATTGTTCAAAAATAATTATCTTTATATGTTTAAAAATAATTAATTTTTTTATTTTATTCAAAATAAGATGTATAATTCATGATTATACAAATATCTAATATTTATTACTTCCTCCGTTTTTGACTTACTTTTCTTTTTAGTCTGTTTCAAAAAAAATATATCCTTTACCTTTTTAGCAACTCTTTAATTTCAACTTTTCACATGACATGTTTAAGAGTTAAGACTACAAGATTAAAAAGCATTTTGAATATTTGACATATTTGTAATTTATGAACACAAAATTCAAAAGTCTTTTTATTTTCTTAAACTCCGTACCAAGTAAAAATAGACCAAACAAATTAAAATAGAAAGAGTATAAATTACAAGTTTTAGAGTTGTTTTTTTATATAATTTCAAAAATAATTATCTTCATATATTTATATATAATTTAATTATTTTATTTTATTCATAATAAGATATGTAATTCATGATTACATAAATATCTAATATTTATTATCAACACACAATAAAAGAAATATTTAGTGGCAAAAGATTTTTTCTTTTGGCGGCAATTGAGTTACTGTCATTACATTTAGCGTCACTAAAGCCTTTAGCGATATTTATATAGAGTGCTTGTTATAAATACTCATATTATATTATTTTAATAATAATTATATTATTGCCCTTAAATAATTACCACAAAATTCTTTATTTGTTGCAAGGAAATTACAAGTTTTAGAGTTGTTTTTTAAAACTTCATACTCTAAAACTTCATAAATACCTAATTCAACAATGTCATGTAATTGAAATAAAAATACGTATAAATAATTGTAGAGTTTTGAAAAAGGAGAAAATTGGAAAGAAAAAGTAGAGGCATGTCAAGTCAAACTAAGTACTAGTAGTAAGACAAATAATGATCACTGGTAAATAAATGTAAATAATGATCAGAAGTAAGAAAGTTTGCAGGTAGTCGTGCAAAACAATTTTATAGAAATTAAAGATATCCAGCTATATAAAAAGTTATGATCATACTAAAGTTTAAGTAAACCCCTTACCCCACCCCCCAACCCCCCACTCACCTCACCCCACCCCCACCACCATGTCCTAAAAAGAAAAGGGGTGTTGGAATGATGAGGTTGAGGTAATGATGGCAAGTGGGGTAACAGAAAAAAACAAAGAAGAATTAATAAGTAATGTAATACAAGTAGAAAGAAAGGAATGGAATATTTAGGGTTTGGTGACATGACATGCAAAGGATGCCTGCCTTATTTTATTGGGAAAGTTACAGCTCCTTCAGTCAATTAATTTATCTATATGATCAATATATACACACATTACAAGTATAGTATATATACAACGTATACTTTGTAAATTAAATTAGATGATCAAATGGTTTAGGCACATAATTATCTCTATTCTTATAGCATTAATCAGAAGTAAATTCACAATTTAAGTTTTATGAATTCAACTTTAAGGATTGTAGCATTATATTTATTATATTTTTAATATTATGAATTCATGTCTACCTTTGTTGCACTACAATTTTAGCAATTCATGTATCATTTGATACAAACGAATTATGTTATTCCGTCGATTCTCCTATTACTGCTCCCGGGCCTGTCCTATAGCCAACCGATTTATTATAGATTCTACGTTAAAAGTATTAAATTCACATAAACGCGATACTGAAAGGTTGGATCCACCTTGGCACTAGCCCTTTGTATATATACTCAAAGTGATAGAGTTAAGGGACAAAAACATATTTAAACTATCCCAATTTTATGAGTTTCATACTTGAACTATTCAGAATATAAGTTTCCTACTTGTACTATCACTCAATAATTAGCGAAATGCACATAGATATTGACTAGACCAAATATTTACTCAAAAGTGATATATAATCTTTTTCTAAAAGACACATTAAACTAACTGTTAGAATTGTACTGTCTTCTCAATGTTCGAAATTTTCTTGTGCATGTGTGCTTTGAAGAGCTAAAGCGTGCCTGCTAACTTCTCATACATGGCAGAGAATAAAGAGTGGAACAAAATAAAAAAAACTTTAGTTGACCAATTTTAGAATAAGCATAATTGGATTAACAAGTCCTACCATGCCACATAGCAATATAGTGAAATTTCACAAAAAAGAGTGTGCCTAGCATGCCTTCAATAAAATCGGTGGAAAATTATGCTCCCTTTGTTTTATTTTATGTGTCTAAAATTTGCTTGAACACAATTTTTTTTTAAAAATATAGTGAAATGTTTGAAACTTACAGTATAAATCAAAAATATGTATAATATATCAAAATGACTTTTGAATCGTGTAGTCAAAATTAAAGAATTGGAGTACTAATAAATCTAACGAAGTGTAGAAATTCTTTTGAGACAGGCCAACAAAATAAGGCATAATACATAAATATGCCCTTTAGCTTGACTTCAGTTAGCATCTATGTCCTTCAATTTTAGGTGTACACAAGTAGATACTTAAATTCGTATAAAGTTGAATAAGTAGACACACACATCCTATGTGGCGTTACGTAGCGTCCTATGTGGTATTATATAGTGTCCTACGTGGCGTCATCATGTGAATTGCCACGTAAGACACCATGTAAAATATGTGTATCTACTTATTTAATTTTATATAAGTTTAAAAGCCTATTTATGCATAATCAAATTAAAGGGCACGTTATATAATCCGGTTGCATATTTTTAAAAAAACAGAATATATAGTGGGAAGATTTCGTTTTTTCTGGAGTTACTGCCCCACTGACATGCAAAGGGAACAATTTAATATGATTCAAAATGCAAATGGGAGCGTCCACACATTGTTGCAGCAGAGAGAAAAGTATATTCTATTCTATCTTTTTCATGGACGTGAGAATTCAATGCAATGCAATGCAATGCAGAGCAAAAAGTGGAGAGGAAGTTATGGAAAGTTGTTTTCCTTTTTCTTTAGCTTTGGAATGATTAAATCATTCTTCATATTCTTATAGTAAGTATATAACCCCACTGTCCACTGTCCACTATCCACTGTCTACTATGCCTATATACATGACAAAAAACTATCCTACAAAAAGTTAGTAATAAAAGGGTACTCTCCTTCGCCTTTTAATTTATAGTTCTCCAGGCTCCTTCTTTCCTCAACTTATATATGAAAATTCTTATTTGAGTATGTCCAATAACAAAACAAGGTGGGCAAATCCCTAGCTTTTTACTAAAGAGTAGTCTCTTTCACAAGATCATGAAAAGAAACTACAGTCAAGCATGTGTTGGTGTTCTTTACAATTCTGCATATATGTGTACATATGGATATGACATGAGAAATAGTGAAGAATAAAGGCAAAATAGATCTGGACCTCTTGTACTTGATTTTTGATGTAATATGGTCTTTTTAGTTTTGATGATTGACAAACACTTAGGGGGACCTGGTACCCCTAGCGGCCTTGAAGAACACTCAACATGGTATAACTGTAACTTGTACTTTCTGCAGCTTTTGGACTGTGTTTCTGAAGTCCTTGAAATCCGCTGGACCAATAGCAATGTGTTAAGGTTTTGACTCTCTCATTTATAATCAATGAGACACTTTAGCCAAAACCTAGTTTTTGCAAATCCAAGTTCTTCATCTCAAAGCAAAGGCTGCTCAAGCTCCAAAAGAAAACAGAAGCTCATTGACCAAGGGACCTGATCGTGATCAAGATGAAGTCAATGGTTCCTTGTCTTTAGTTGAGTCTTTTGTATTTTGTTCTTTTAATTGTAAACCATCAGCTAGAGTTAAGTTGATTGTGTGATGTTGTATTAGCTAGAGTTAGTTAATACTGTGCCGATGCAGTAGAGTTATTGCATCTTACATTGTAATAGAGTTATTGCAATGTAGTGGATTAAGAGTTTAATCTGTAGGGTTACTGGAGTCTGTAATCCGAAGTTGCTCAGCTTTTAGTGAAGTTTGGTTGGTGAAATCCTACTAGGGTAGGTCGTGGTTTTACTCCCTTGAGCAAGGAGGTTTCCACGTAAAGTCTTGTGTTCTTTACTTCCTGCTATTTCACCTTCGTACTCATAACTGCAATTCCAGTCAGAGGACCTGGTCCCCTGACTCTCGGTGGATCCATACAAGCCATCAATTAGTATCAGAGCAAAGGCTTTCTAAAAGGTAGAAAGATCTTACTCGAAATGACAGCTCCACCAAACCTTGAAGAAGGACAGTCAACCACCAGACCACCCAGGTTTAATGGACAGTTCTATGAGTGGTGGAAGACGAGGATGCACGATTTCATCATGGATGAAGATAGTGAGTTATGGGATGTCATCTGTGACGGTCCCTATGTTCCCATGAAAATCATCACAGTTGGTGAAGAAACAAAGTCTGTCCCTAAAACAAGAAAAGAATATGTTGACTCTGACAGGAAACAAATAGAAAAGAACTTCAAGGCAAAGAAGTTGCTAGTATGTGGCATTGGTGCTGAAAAATACAATCGTATCTCAGCATGTGAAACAGTCCAAGAAATTTGGCATGCATTACAGACAACTCATGAAGGGACCAGCCAGGTCAAGCAGTCCAAGATTGATATGTTGACGACTCAATATGAGTTGTTCAGAATGAATGAAGGAGAATCTATTTATGAAATGCATACTAGATTCACCTCCATTATTAATGAACTCCACTGTCTTGGGGATGGAATCAAACCAAGCAAGCTTGTCAGAAAGATCTTGAGTGTCCTACCTTCCTCCTGGGAAAGCAAAGTCAATTCCATCACTGAAGCTAAGGGCCTTCAGACTCTAACCATGGATGAGTTAATAGGAAATCTAAAAACCTATGAGCTCAAAAAACAACAAGATCAAGAACGACAACAACCCAAGAAGGACAAAAGCTTGGCTCTTAAAGCTGTCAAAAGTGACTCAAGTGGTGATGAATCTGATATGGCATACATCACCCGATACTTTCAAAAGATGATAAGAAGAAATGGTGGTTTTTCGTCAAAAGAAAACTCAAGTAAGCTGTTCAAAGGAAATGACTGTTGTCACAAGTGTGGAACACCCGGACACTTCATTAAGGATTTCCCTCTTCACAAACAAGAGTACAAAGATTATGCCAAGAACAACTATGAGAAGGGACGAAAGAGGTACCCGGTCCCTGAAAAACTCAAAAGGAAGGAAATGATAAATATTGTGGTAAAGGAGGCCTTAGCTGCATGGGGTGAATCCTCTAGTGAATCTGATCATGAGGAAGCTCCAGAGGATGCATCCATGCTGGTTATTAAAGATCGACCATCCAGCTATGACTCCCATTTTTGCTCTGATGGTAAAATCTGAAGATGGAGAAGAGCCAGAGGTAAGCTTTCGTGATGTTCAAAGAAATCCCAAAGACTATTCTAAGATTAAGCTACGCTCCTTAGCAAATGTTTTGATTGATGAATACTATAACCTCACTAAAGAAAGGGATTTTCAAAACAATAGTCTGAGTGTCTTTGAAGCTGATAAAACCACTTGGTCTTCCAAAGTTTCTGATTTAGAAGAAAAAATTACAATTATCATGTCTGAAAATGATTCATTGGTTGAAAAACTAAAAGACACCTCTCTAAGTGGATTTAAAGGAAAGGGAAATGGTAGTGATATCCAATTTGAACATGAAGATGAATTGAACAAGTTCAAACTAGATCTCACAGCCTCTCTTGAAAGGAACAAAGAACTTGAGAGGGACCTGGTCTGTATTAAGGCTGATTTAGAAAAAGCCCTTAAATGGACTGTCTCCTTCGATGTTTTGATTCACTTGACAAACATGAGACCCAATGCTGGTGAGGGTCTTGGATTTCAGAAGAAAACTCATCCTTATGATCCTCATAGCAAATATGTGTCAAACCCAGACAATTGGCTGCGCACTCACTGTGGTAGAAATGGCCCTGCAAGATCAACTTCTTTTAAAAGAGGCAGAACCTTTGTTGAAAGAAAGGAAACCACCAGTCAACCTGGTCCCCCAACCAGGAGGATTAGGCTTCCAGGTTGGGCAAAGAAGAGCCTCATTCACCCTCTATCTTATTACTGGGGACTCAACCTAAAATAGGTTCCCAAAGCTAACAAGTGATTGTTTGTGCAGGGAAGAGTGAGAGGTAGCAGCCAGAGCTGGTTCATGGATAGTGGCTGCTCTAAGCATATGACTGGAAGAATGGAAGAATTTCTCTCACTCAAGGCATTCCAAGGTGGAAGTGTCTCCTTTAGTGATGGTAAGAAAGGAAACATCTGATACGCCCAAATTACGACTCCAAATTAAGAAGCGTAAGTGGTCGTCGTCAAATATAGAACTCAACAGAGGTTGGGGTCGATCCCACAGGGAATAAGGTGCAAATTAAGTCGTTAGTGAACTAGATGACTAATAATCAATAGTTTCCGGTAAATGGGGGGGTTTGTGTGATCAATATTTGTACAATGCAAAATAATAATGTATGAGTTTCAACGAGTAATAATCAATATGAGAATGAACTAGGGAAGTGTTCACCATGGCGTCGTAACAGTTTCGACTCAAGCTTAACCGAGTTCGTTCTATATGCATATCACAATGTGATTGAATTAATGGTATCATCTAAACATTTCTCAACCAAATAGACGAATTTCCTTTTCAATTCTCTCGAACTTGAAAAGGTGAACTTTCTTATTTCAATTCTAAACATCAAGTAGATTAATCTAGTTACAACATTAATCATAAGACGAGAGTTGGTAGTCTCGAATCCTCGTAGTTAATCAAATTTCACGGTTTTAATCTCTTTTCTCAAGCAAATTAAACCTAGGCATGTCCTAATATTTGCAAGCACTAGAAAACATTAATAATGAATGATTAACGACGTGACAACATATAGATTGAACCCAATGCTACCCGGAATTTACATTGCTACTTTTGCCATGGCTCCCACAACCCTAGTTGTGGGAAGTTAGCTACTCATGCTATTAGGGAAAGAGAAGAAAATCATATTCATAATAGAGAGAAAAGATTCTTACGATATATGAACACAAGCTTCAATTATCCAAGAACAAGAAGCCAAAATCCCAAGAACAATGGAAGAATAATAATAAGAAGAAAAACGTGTTTGTCATGTTTTCTCCTCTCAAAAAGTCGCTCAAACCATCGCACAAACTATTAGTTAATGAATAATTAAAATAACCCTAACACTGGGTATTTATAGCAATCCAGGAAATAAAGTCCAAAAATAGAGATTTCAGAGTCCCGCTTCGCGTTAACGGTTTGGCTGACGGTCAATCACAGGTGTGACGGTCAGTCACAGGTGTGATGGTCCGTCACACCAACCGTCACCCATAACCAGTGTATGGTCTCCATTAGCTCTAACTTGACGGCTTGGCTGACGGTCAGTCACAGGTGTGACGGCCCGTCACGCCAACCGTCACCCATAACCAGTGCATGATCTCATTAAGCTCTAATTTGACGGCTTCTCTGAAGGGCAGTCACGGGTGTGACAGACCGTCACGCCAACCGTCACCATAACCAGTGCATCCTTTAGCTGCTGCCAGGTTTGGTGGCTCCCCTGATGGTCAGTCACCTGTGTGACGAGCCGTCAGGCCCTCCGTCAAGCCTAACCAGTGTTACTTAGTTTTGAGTATTTTTCAATTCCTTTCTATCCTTGTCTCCATTTCCTACATATACAACATAAAAACATCAAAAACCACAAAAGGTTGCTTAAAAACTTGCGAGTATTCTTAGTTAAAGGCGTCAAATGTGCCGTAGAATACCGGCACATCAACACCCTCAACTTAAAACGTTCGCTTGTCCTCAAGCAACATGACAACAGAAATAAAACTGATGACTTAACTACGACGCTATAGAACATGTTTCTAGCAACCATGGCTAATCAATGATTCAAGCAATTCAAACCAAGCTCCCCCGGTACTACAAAAGTGTTCTGAAAAGCTAACTCGTCAGGATCCAAGGGTGTCATGCCGATGTGACTGAACATTCTACAAATACATGAATCGCTATCCCAACAATCAGAAAGTAATATTGAAATCCTGATGCTCTCACCACAAGGAAGTCCCACACATAGATTTTTGGAACTAAGTAAGACGCTCACGCTCACAAATGATTTCAAACAATGCACATGCGATGCCATAGGCTTGCCCTTGCTATTCTATTTCAGTTTTTCAGAAAGCCGCTCATGATCACTACAGGACTTGTTTTGGCTTGTAATGACGCTTCGGGTGTAGGTAAGATACGTTTGGGGAATAGTGACTAAACCCTCCTTGGAATCACCGACCTACTATTTCCACTTAACTTTACTTCGTCCATCCTTATTCACCTTTTTATTTCCTTCTTTCTAGCTACAGGTGAGGCCTCTTTATTTTGACAATTCTTTTTCATTTTTTTTTTGTTTCTCTCTCTTTTTTTTCTTAGGCACACACATGAAATTTTCCTTCTATCCACAACCAATCTTGTCCATCCTATTTTTCTTATCATTTACCTCTATAGTAGCCACCCTCAACTTAGGCTGATTGCCTGAGTTGAGGTGCACGATGTCCAAGGAAGGACCAGGGCCAAGATAAGGATTCAAAGTTAAAAAGAAACGGTGACAGGTTATTGAAATAATAGGGTCAATTATGGCTCAAACATGGATCAAAGGGATTATTTGCATTTGGACGGTCTTATAGGCTAAGTGAACTGCACACAAAAAGGGCTTGTGATCCTTTCCTAAGCAACCAACTTCAAGCTTAACAAAATAGACCGGGCAAGTTCTAGATGCATGAACAGAGTGAGAGTTTATAACAATAAGCTCACACACACTTGGCATCAGGAAACCATACACTACCAACCATTGAAACAATAATTCAGGCTAAACAAGATCGTTCTTCGCACATGCATACAAAGACACTCAAGGATTCATAACAGTAAATTTTCCATACACAAGTACAAAAAACAACTTTTTCGGAGGGGGCTCCTTTTTATTTTAACCATTCACAGCCATGCTAGCTACAACATCACCTACTAATGAAAGTAAAAACAACTTAAACATGCCGGTTCTACTAGATAGTACACCGAAGGAAAGGAAACACGACAACAAAAACCTTCGGTGGTAATACCCCTACCCCTAACAAAAGAATATAGCATTGTCCTCAATGATTAACGAAACAGATATACAGAACAAAGGCATAGGAGTACCTGGGAAATTTAGGTTTCGGTATGAGGATCAGTGACACCAATTTCGGCTAACGTACGCAGCTCATTAACATCTGGAGTCTCTCCAGATTCTGGTACTGCACTGGATGATGCCCCACCTACTTGGGCACGCACTCTTTCCTGTCGCAGTTGCTCGTCTACTACCGACCGCTGCTTTGCCACCTCTAACTCGTCTTCCTCGGATGATTTCTTTCTGTGGTTTCTATTCTTTGACTTCTTTACCCCACTTTCACCTGCTTGGGGTTCATTAATTCTCAGTGGCCGACCCATCAAATCCACTATTGTGGTTTCTTCTTCCAAGTCCACGAACTCTGAAGTCTCATCATAAAGTGTTTTTTCTTGCTTGAGGGTGGTGATATCATCCTTTACCTTCTTCAGTTCCACATTAAATCTTGCCAGGTCCGGGATGCTCATTTCATTTAGCCTTGCCTCCATTCGGGTTTCCATCGCATCGACCCTTGAATGCATCCCCTCGAAAGGCTTCAGAGCCTTCCGTATTGGTTCATCAATGGTGGGTTTGAACAAGTCCGTCCAAGCGGCAATTTATTTATCCATCTATTTTTGCTTCTGCACCATTTTAGCAAAATTTCGGGGATTCATGTGATATTCCGGTGGTAGAGGAGGCCTTGCTGCAGTGCCAGAGCTTTCGACAGTAGCTCTCGTTGTTTGTGAAGTCTTCGGATCAAACACCGCAATTGGCATCTCTGTGCCTGATGGAGTGTCGGTCGCCTCCGAGGTGGTTATGGTTGGTTCCTCAAAGATCTGAGGCTTATGAATCCTCATGTCAAACTTAGTGTCATCATTTGATTTGTTAATATTTTGCGTGGATGATGCTGTCACTTGCTCATCAATACCGTCCAATATCGATACCTCTGAACGCCTGCATAGCTCAGTAACCAGACACGGGAACGACAAAGAAGAAGTAGTTTTTATGGCCCTGGTCCGCATCTCGTCTGCAATTATCATTCCGAAGTTGATGACGTACCCGACTATCAAACTTGCCACAAGGATGGCTCTTCCCTCATCCAAATTAGCGTCTCCACCTGTAGGAAATAGCTTGTACCGCACAACAGCCCACCAAAACTTTGCTACTAAGCTTAGTGATTACTTCGATATCCGTCCGCTCTGATTTAGCCAAGATGGTGAGCCATCAGTCAATGTCTGTGCTATCCATGGTCTCTGCGAGTATGTGTTGGCAATCTTGTCATAAAACTCTGGCATATTAGGTGGAGAAATGTATTCAGGGCCGAAGAGGACTCTGTTAATCGTCTCTCGGGAGATGTTTACTTGTTTACCCCGAACCGAAACCCTGTCCTGCCTTGGTGCTGATTTAACCCCTTTTCCTTTCTCACATCTGCTCTCCAAATGTGCCAAATAGTTGGCATAGAATTCCCGGACTAGTTCTGGATAATAGAATCCCGGAGGTGAGCTCATCCACTCAAGATGGTACCTCTGAAACTGTGTCTGAAGAACTGGGTATTCTGGCAGATCCGTGGTAATAATTTGAACTATCGGTCTTTTGTTGCTCCTCGACATTGTTTTGGTAAGACCGTCAAAATAGTGCTTCCGAGCACCCTCAACTGCCCACCGAATTAATTCTCTATCCATGGGTGCCCTCTCTGCATTTTTGGTGGTTTCAGTACCACTTACATCCTCCGGACTGGGGCTGGAGCTACCACTTTCTTCAGATCCACTATCACTCCCTGACCTACTGCTAGATGACCCACTCTCCTCTTCAGACTGGGAGACTTGGGTGTTTCTTCTTTTGGATAGCCTAGTCTGGTAAGCCGGGGCTTCAACTGCTTCTTCTTCGCTACTCGATTCATCTATTAGGGTCCGAGTGGTAGCGGATCTTTCTTTCCTCTTTTGTGCTTGGCCGTGAGGTGGTTGTTGTTTGGGGGCCATGTACCTGTAAGTGAACAAGTTCAAACACATGAGAATAGGAAAACACTCAACTATCGCCACTGTCTCGGAGTGATGGTTTGGGTGATGGTCAGTCACATGGGTGACGGACCATCACACCGGCCGTCACTCTAAGACAGTGAACTGTTTATTGTTGACGGCTTGGCTAATGGGCAGTCACGGGTGTGACGGGCCGTCATGCCAACCGTCAGGTTGAGACAACGTGTTTTCCTTTCTTTGAGGCATTTCCTCGAACACCTTGTGCTCTATTCGGGGTTTTCCCATTCTTTGCGGGATTTGGTTTCACAAAGTCACCACCCATCATGTATTTAATCCCATGGGTTACTCAAGACTTCACCCATGTCAAATTTATGATTTCAAACAACAACACCACTCATACCCAACAACATTTACATTATCACAATTTCACAAATATACAAACCCAACAATTTCCTCCGGTATTTCGACATAATGTTATTCAATAATTCCAACAAGGAAGAGTTTAGAATCATAACTTGATTTTTTTAGTAAGAGAGAAAAAACTTCTATTCCTTTTAGATTTACAGAACCGATGGACAACCCTATTCTTCGATGGGAAATTTGGTTCGTGCGTTTTGGACGACTGGTGAAAAAAATGGACGATGGGGATGTGGGATTTGCTTGGGGAAGAGAGGATTTTGATTTTAATGGAGGGTTGGGGCTTGAGAGTAGAATATTAGTGGGAAGATGATGAAGGTGATTTCAATATATTTAGGCAGGTTTAGGTGAGTAGCGGGTCGGGGTACCAAAAATTTAATACTTACCTGATGTGGTGGCCCAAGTGATGGTCCGTCAACAACCTAGTAGCCCGTCACTTAGTGCGTCTTACATAAACAATGATCCCTTGTGAGTGCCTTGGTGAAGGCCTGGAATGATGGTCCACCAAAGCTGTGACGGTCCGTCACTCTTACCGTCACCACTAAACAGTGGGGATACATATTTGTCCGACTGTGATGGTTTGTGTGACGGTCCGTCATCCAGTTGACGACCCACCAACAGGAACCGTCATCCATAGACAGAACATACTGTTACTTCCACCTTTTTGTACCTACACACTCAACGCACAAATTAACCACTTCTAACAAATCAAATTTTCGTAAGATCATAATACAACAACAATTCATAGGTTGCCTCCCATACAGCGCCTGATTTAACGTCGCGGCAAGACGCGGGTGTCTTGATTACTCAGACTTCATCAAGATACACCAGAGACAGAACATGTACCTCCTCCGGGAGGCCCAAATATTGCTTTACCCTCTGCCCATTGGCTTTGAACAACTCACCATCCGTATTTTCGAGTTCAACCACACCGGATGGAAACACTTGGTGTACTTTGAATGGTCTGGACCATTTGGATTTGAGTTTTCCGGGAAATAATTTGAACCTGGAGTTGAACAACAATACCAAGTCCCCAACTTTGAACTCCCTTTTCTCAATTTTTCTGTCATGGTATAGCTTCATTCGTTCCTTGTAGAGAGCAGATCTCTCATATGCTCGCAATCGGAACTCGTCCATCTCATTCAATTGTTCCAACCTTAGTTCCGCTGTATCTCTCCAACTGAGATTTAACTTTTTGAGCGCCCAAAGGGCTTTGTGCTCAAGTTTCACGGGCAAGTGACAAGCTTTACCAAAAACAAATTGGTAAGGAGACATACCTATTGGCGTTTTAAACGCTGTTCGGTACGCCCAGAGTGCGTCATCCAACTTTCTTGCCCAATCTCGCTGGTTCACATTAACAGACTTTGCCAATATCTCTTTAATTTCACGGTTCGACACTTCGACTTGCCCACTTGTTTGGGGGTGATAAGGTGTGGCTACTTTGTGTTGCTTCACCCCGTATTTTTCTAGAGCAGCCCGGAATACCTTATTGCAAAAATGTGACCCTCCATCACTTATGATATTGCGAGGGGTGCCAAACCGAGCAAAGATGTTTCTTTTTAGAAAAGCCACCACACTTCTCCCTTCGTTATCGGCCAAAGCAACCGTCTCTACCTACTTTGAAACATAATCCACCGCTACCAAGATGTAACGGTTCCCATAAGAGCTGTCAAAAGGGCCCATGAAATCTATCCCCCATACATCGAACAACTCAACCTCCAAAATAGTGGACATGGGCAACTCTTGTCGGCGAGAGATTGCTCCTCTTCGTTGGCATTGATCACAGAACTTGGCAAATTCATATGAATCTTTCTGGATTGTCGTCCAATAATAACCACACTGTAAGATTTTTCGGGCGGTTCGATTACCCGCATGATGTCCTCCAACTGGGGACGAATGACAAGATTGCAAGATGCTTGTCATTTCCACTTCCGGTACACATCTCCTTACTATGTTGTCAGCACACAACCGGAATAAATATGGCTCATCCCAGAAAAAACTTCTTTTTCTGGTGGAAGTTTAAATCTTCCGGGATCATGTCACTCACCACATAATTTGAGAAATCAGCGTACCAAGGCACCATATCAAGTGACGTGGCCATCACCTGCTTATTCGGGAATGCATCATCAATCTCCGGTTTATCTACTACTTTCTCTTCCCTCTCAAGCCTGGACAGATGATCCGCCACCTGGTTTTCACACCCTTTCCGATTTTTGACTTCAAAGTCAAATTCCTGCAACAATAGCACCCATCGGATTAGTCGAGGTTTTGCATCCTTCTTGGTCATTAAATACCTCAAGGCTGCATGATCTGTGTGCACCACCACTTTTGTACCAAGTAAGTACGCTCTGAATTTCTCAAAAGAGTATACAACAGCCAGCAGCTTCTGTTCTGTCACTGTGTAGTTCTTTTGCACCCCATTCAATGCTTTACTAGCATAATAAATGGGGTGAAAAAGTTTGTCTCGCTTCTGTCCCAGAACAGCTCCAAGTGCAACACCACTCGCATCGCACATTACTTCGAACGGTTTGGACAAATCCGGGGCAATTATAATAGGAGCATCCACTAACTTTTCTTTTAGGCATTCAAACGCCCTCAAACACTCAGCATCAAATACAAACTTAGTCTCTTTTTCAAGCAACCTGCACAAAGGGTTAGCAATCTTAGAGAATTCTTTAATGAATCTTCGGTAGAAATTGGCATGACCAAGAAAGCTCCTCATACCCTTTACTGAAATGGGTGGAGGTAGTTTCTCGATGACTTCTATCTTGGCTCTATCCACCTCTAGACCTCTCAAAGATATCTGGTGCCCTAATACAATGCCTTCCTGCACCATGAAATGACATTTCTCCCAATTCAGCACGAGGTTTGACTCTTCACACCTTTGCAATGCTTGACCCAAATTAGTCCAGCAATCATCAAATGCATCACCCACTATCGAAAATTCATCCATGAAGACTTCCAATGTGTTCTCTACTATATCAAAAAAGATAGACATCATGCATCTTTGGAATGTTGCAGGAGCATTGCAAACACTAAAGGGCATGCGTCTAAAAGCAAACATACCGTAGGGACAGGTGAAAGTGGTTTTCTCCTAATCTTCCGGGGTGATAGATATTTGGTTGTATCCCGAATATCCATCCAAAAAGCAGTACCAACCCCTTCCAGCTAATCTATCCAGCATCTGATCCATAAAGGGCATGGGGAAAGGATCACGGAGAGTCCAGGAGTTTAGCTTCCGGTAATCCATACAGACTCGCCACCCTGTGACAGGTCTTAATAGAATCAACTCATTTTTTTCATTAGCTACCACAGTCATTCCTCCCTTCTTAGGAACACATTGCACTGGGCTTACCCATTTGCTATCAGAAATTGGGTAAACCACTCCAGCATCGAGCCATTTGATGATTTCTTTCTTCACCACCTCTTGCATTGGCGGATTCAGTCTCCGCTGGTGCTCGGTGGTGGGAGTGCAATCTTCTTCTAACTGTATCTTATGAGTACAAATACCTGGTGGGATGCCAATAATATCCGCAATGGTCCAACCATTTCTCTCTTGTGTCTCCTCAGTATGGATAGTAAAGGTTCAACTTGTGATTCCACAAGGTCTGTCGCAATGATTACAGGTAAGGTATCTTTGTCACCTAAAAATGCATACTTCAGATGGCCTGACAACTTTTTCAGCTCTAATACCAGCGCTTCCTCAATAGAAGGCTTTGCAGGAGGTGTCGGTCTGTTCTTCAAGTCAAGATCTAATTTCTTTGGGGCGTAACAATATGACCCCATTCCAACCACAACATTTACAATTTCTTCATAATCTTCGATGTCATCATCATCGAAGTTCATCATGACTGCTGCCAACGTCTCTACAACAAGTCTCTCTTCAACAGAAATAATCACATCAAATTCGGCAACAACGTCAATAACCGAGATGACATTCATGTCCCGCAGTTGCCTCATTGACTTGCACACATTAAACTTCACTACTTCATCGTTCAACCTGAAAGTCAACTCGTTGCTCTCCATATCTACTAATACTCTTCCAGTTGCCAAGAAGGGTCGTCCCAAAATAATAGGGACTTTAAAGTCCACTTCGCAGTCCAAAATCACGAAGTCTGCCGGAAAGATGAACTTCCCCACCTTCACAAGAACATCGTACAAAATACCCACCGGCTGTTTAACAGATCTATCAGCCATCAACAGTCTCATAGTCGTCGGTTTGGGAGCTCCTAAGCCCAAATGCTGGTAGATGGCTAATGGCATCAAGTTTATGCTAGCCCCCAAGTCACAAAGAGCTTTTGCAAAGTTAAATTCCCCTATGGTGGAAGGAATAGTGAACGCACCCGGGTCTTCTTTCTTTTGGACTAGCGACCTTGATGAAATGGTGCTACAATGGTGGAGGTTTTGTTCCGGTTCAAAACTTACCGACCTCTTCTTTGTGATCAAGTCCTTCATGAACTTGGCATAACCGGGCATTTGTTCAAGCGCATCCACCAGAGGGATATTCATAGAGATCTGCTTGAGCATGGTGATAAACTTGTGGAATTTCCCGTCTTCCACCTTCTTTTTGATCCTCTGAGGGAAAGGAGGAGGAGGCTTTGGCATTTGTTTTGGAAGTTTTTCAACTTCGTTGCTCTTCTCTGTGAGCAATTTAGAATCATCATCTACCAAAATAGGTTTTTTAACTTGAACACCCACACCCTCATCACTTACCTTTTCATCAACAATGAGCTCATCTTCATCAATAACATCATCTTTCTGCTTTTGAATTATCGGATGTGATTTCAGTAATGTATTACCGCTTCTGGTAGTTTTTGCCATACAATTTCCGTCGTTTCTCGGGTTTTGAATGGTGTCCCTCGGCAATGTACCAGTTTTCCTTTGATTTAGCGACGCCGAGACTTGACTCATTTGTTGCTCTAGCTGCTTGATTGAGGTGGAATGAGAATCCACCAATTGGCTCATTGATGATAATTCAGATTTCATTTCCTTGAATCCGGAGTCAGTAGATTCCACATTCAACAACATCTTCGCCATCATATTCTCTAATTTAGACGTCCCTGTCTCATTGCTAGCTCTTTCTCGATTACCAGGTGGTACGTATAACCCACCTCTATCTGTTTTATTTTTCTAGTTCCCCTGATCACGATCTCTGTAGCCAGCTTTTTCATAGTAATTGTCCTTCTGATAGTTCCGACCTTGGTTTCCCTGACCATTGGCCTGGAAACCCCCCAAATAATTAGCCTCCTCATCAGATTCAAACTCTGCTGCCCTACCTTGGGAACCCACAACTTTCACTTTCTCCATATCTCCTGACAACAAATGTTTTGTCAATAAATTCATTTGCGTTTTCAGATGGGCCATATCTTGATCCCTCTCTTCCTCCTTCCTGCGCTGCTCTGCTGATATAACCATTGCATAAGTGCTAGCTGCTACCTCTGTATCCCGTGTATGCCAAGCCTGGTTGGTTTTGGTGAGCCTGTCCAAAATAGTTGTGGCCTCAATAAAAGTGAGACCCATAAATGCTCCACCTGCTGCGTTATCCAGTGTCGGCTTGGTAGCCGAATTCAGAGCCCTATAGAATGTTTGCATTAGGAAATTTTTGGTCAACTGATGGTTCAGGCATTGTGTCAGCTTCTTCTTAAACCCCAACCAAGTCTCGTGTAAAGCCTCATGAGGTTGTTGTCTGAAATTGCTAATTTCATCCCTCAAATGTATCATCCTGGAGGGAGGAAAGAACCTTTCTAGGAAAGCTCCTTTCAACTCTCCCCAGGTTGTGATATAGTCGGGGGTTAGCTCTGTCAACCATAACGCTGCTTCATCAGACAGAGACAACGGAAACAATCTGAGCCTGATCGCTATCTGACTTACTCCAGGCAATTCAAATGACTTGTAGATACCCACAGAATTCATCAGGTGTCAGTTTGGATCATCACCAGCAACACCACGGAACAGTCCCTTTAAGTTCAACAGCTGGAGCATTGTGCTAGTAATGTTGATCTTGGCCCCGGGCGCTAGCGGAGGAAGCGCAATAGCCCTCGTGGAACCAACTCCATCCAGGTCGATATCCTCATCATCATCCAGAGCATACTGCCTTGGTTGCTGTCGACCCCTACCTCGCTGTTGTGGTCTCTGATCTTCTGGAGCATTATTGTTAATAATAACTGTCGGTCTGCCCTCACCCACTAAAACCTCATCATTCAACTCAACATCATCCTTAATACCATCAGCATTCAAATGTTGTTGGGCTTGCTGAGCTGCAGCGAATCTCGCTGCCTCTTGTTGTTGTGCATTCATGGTTTGTCTTAGCGTTCTTGCGAGCTCGGGGTCGTAGGGTAATATTGGTTCACCCGAGCGTCGGGTACTTGGCATGCACAACTCAGTACCCTGTAACAAACAAAAAAACAAATAAAAGTAAAAACAGGAAGTACGACTAAGAGTCAAATAAACACACCGGACTTAATAAACAACCGCATTCCCCGGAAACGGCGCTAAAATTTGATACGCCCAAATTACGACTCCAAATTAAGAAGCGTAAGTGGTCGTCGTCAAATATAGAACCCAACAGAGGTTGGGGTCGATCCCACAGGGAATAAGGTGCAAATCAAGTCGTTAGTGAATTAGATGACTAATAATCAATAGTTTCCGGTAAATGGGGGGAGGGGTTTGTGTGATCAATATTTGAACAATGCAAATAATAATGTACAAGTTTCAACGAGTAATAATCAATATGAGAATGAACTAGGGAAGTGTTCACCATGGCGTCGTAACAGTTTTGACTCAAACTTAACCGTGTTCTTTCTATATGCATATCACGATGTGATTGAATTAATGGTATCATCTAAACGTTTCTCAACCAAATAGACGAATTTCCTTTTCTATTCTCTCGAACTTGAAAAGGTGAACTTTCTTATTTCAATCCTAAACATCAAGTAGATTAATCTAGTTACAGCATTAATCATAAGACGAGAGTTGGTAGTCTCGAATTCTCATAATTAATCAAATTTCTCGGTTTTAATCTCTTTGCTCAAGCAAATTAAACCTAGGCATGTCCTAATATTTGCAACCACTAGAAAACATTAATAATGAATGATTAACGATATGACAACATATAGATTGAACCCAATGCTACCCAAAATTTACATTGCTACTTTTGCCATGGCTCCCACAACCCTATTTGTGGGAAGTTAGCTACTCATGCTATTAGGGAAAGAGAAAATAATCATATTCATAATAGAGATAAAATATTCTTACGATATATGAACACAAGCTTCAATTATCCAAGAACAAGAAGCCAAAATCCCAAGAACAATGGAAGAATAATAATAATAAGAAAAACGTGTTTGTCGTGTTTTCTCCTCTCAAAACGTCACTCAAACCGTCGCACAAACTATTAGTTAATGAATAATTAAAATAACCCTAACACTGGGTATTTATAGCAATCCAGGAAATAAAGTCCAAAAATAGAGATTTCAGAGTCCCGCTTCACATTGACGGCTTGGATGACGGTCAGTCACAGGTGTGATGGTCCGTCACGCCAACTGTCACCCATAACCAGTACATGGTCTCCATTAGCTCTAACTTGACGGCTTGGCTGATGGTCATTCACAGGTGTGATGGCCCGTCACGCCAACCGTCACCCATAACCAGTGCATGATCTCATTAAGCTCTAATTTGATGGCTTGTATGATGGGCAGTCATGGGTGTGACGGGCCATCATGCCAACTGTCACCATAACCAGTGCATCCTTTAGCTACTTCCAGGTTTGGTGGCTCCCCTGACGGTCAGTCACCCGTGTGACGAGCCGTCAGGCCCTTCGTCAATCCTAACCAGTGTTACTTAGTTTTGAGTATTTTTCAATTCCTTTCTATCCTTGTCTCCATTTCCTGCAAATACAACATAAAAACATCAAAAACCACAAAAGGTTGCTCAAAAACTTGCGAGTATTGTTAGTTAAAGGCGTCAAATGTGCCGTAGAATATCGGCACATCAACATCCTTGGTGTTGGAAGTGTTGACAAGTCTCTAGCACATGTCATTGAAAATGTGTATTATGTAAATGGATTGAAGTACAGTCTACTCAGTGTGTCCCAAATTTGTGACAAAGGGAATGAGGTCAAGTTTCTATCTGTTTGCTGCACTGTCACCAATCTCTTAGCAGGAGAAATCATTTTAGTGGCAAGAAGACACAAGAACATGTGTATTACAGATCTTGACTCTATTTCTGGAGGAGATCTTACCTGCTTGAAGGTCCAAGATGACAATACTGATCTATAGCACAGGAGATTGGGACATGTCAGTTGTTCTCTTCTAAACTAGCTGATCTCAAGGGACCTGGTACGTGGTTTGCCCAAGGTAAAATTTCCAGAAGGCAAAGTGTGTGATGCATATGCCAAGGGCAAGCATGTCAAGTCCTCATTCAAGAACAAGAAGGAAGTAAGCACATCTAAGCCCCTTGTCTCCTTCATATGGATCTTTGTGGTCCAGTCAAAGTTCCTAGTCGAGGAGGGAAGAGGTACATCTTTGTGATCGTAGATGACTTCTCAAGGTTCACCTAGACCATGTTTCTAAAAAGCAAGGATGAGACTTTCCCAGTATTTGCCATATTTGCCAAGCAGATTCAAGTCAAGCTGAACCTCAAAATCATTTGTCTTCGAACAGACCATGGAACTGAATTTGAAAATGCAAGTTTTGTTGAATTCTATTCTGAGCATGGCATTGGATACAACTTCTCTGCTCCAAGAACACCACAACAAAATGGTGTGGTTGAGAGAAAGAACAGAACCCTAGCTGATATTGCTCAAACTATGCTAATTGATGGAGATGTTCCTAAAAGTTTCTAGGCTGAGGCAGTTAACACAACATGCTATGTGATTAACAAATGCATGATCAGGTCCATGTTGGAGAAAACCCCATATGAGCTCCTCTACCAGAAAAAGCCCAAGCTGAGTTATCTTCATGCTTTTGGGTGCAAGTGCTTTGTTCTAAACAATGGAAAGGACCCTCTTGGGAAGTTTGATCCCAAGAGTTATGAAGGAATCTTTGTAGGCTACTCCTCAACCAGCAAGGCCTACAGAATATTCAATAAAAGGACTCAATGTGTGGAGGAAAGTGTTCATGTTATCTTCAATAAGTCTGGGAACCTGGATGAAAAGGGTGCTTTAAATGATGATGAGCTTGATGAACTTTTTCAGATTCAAAAAGATTCCCTCAATGAGTTCGAGGGACCTGATGAAGCTATAGCTGAGGCAGAAGAAAGACATGTCGGTGTTTCCCAAAAGGTGAACACCTCTAAAATCTCAGCGGATACGATCAGTCTTGACATAACCTCAACCTTAGTCCCTCCCTCTCCTGCTTATCAAACCTCAGAGGGACCAGGTATGAGTTCTGAACAATATGTTACTCAAGTCTCCCACTGGAAGCACATATCCTCTCACCCTTTGGACAATCTGATCTCTCCCTTGGACTCTGGCATCCACACCAGGTCCAAGTCTAGAGCTATGGTTGAATTCTCAGCATTCATCTCATAGATTGAGCCAAAAAATATCAAGGAAGAACTGAAGGATGCTGATTGGGTGAATGCCATGCAAGAAGAGCTTCATCATTTTGAGAGAAATCAAGTGTGGCACCTGGTTCCTCAACCCTCAGACAGAACTGTTGTCGCACCCCATTTTTCTCGCGAAAAAGTGGGATTCGACGTGACAACTCTCTTTTAGGAAAAGAGAGTGAAGAGTCATCACCTAACAAATTTAAGGCGCGTTAGGGCACCGTTCTAACTAATTACAATTAAATTTTATTTTTAAGTCTACGCAACCAGAAATCGGGTAAGGGTTCAAGTTACCTCGAAAGGAAGGTGTTAAGCACCTTTCGAGGTCCACAAATGTGGGTCCCTGCCAGATTCGTTATATATGTGGGGAATTATGTGATAAACAAAGGTCGGTTAATAAGTTAAAGTAAAAATCTTATTTTAAAAAGAAACAGATAAGTTAGGCTCTAATTAAGTTATTAATAAATCTAAGTAAGAAAGAAATAGGCGTGAATCACAATTAAAATACATGAACAAGTAAGAGATAAGCGAGAGAATAGAATTTACACAATGATATAAAGAAGATAACTTAATTACTAAGTGACTTAGTTAACTACCCCAAACAAATGGAAAGAAACAAACTTAGGTTAATTCTAACCTATTCGGATCAGCGCCCGGCTTATTATCGGAGACAATTCCAAAGACATTGTCGTATTATGCTCGGGTCGATTTCCATCATATCCATCCTTTTACCCGCCTAAATTGGTTATTAAGATTATTATTCCTAGGAGCGTACTAAAGAAATAAAAAATCTAGCGTACCTTAGTATGCCTACCCGTCCCAACTTAATGTCCAAGAAGAATTGGACTTACTAACTGGATATGGATCTAGACAAATAAAATCTTAGGTTTCCTACTTAGACACGGGGTTAACGTCAATCAAAACATACCTGGACAGGTGAACAAGTAGCACATAAATGATCTCACATAGGCCTCACCATTCGTACAATTAACACTTTATGTAGCATGATATCTAGCGATGAAAACGTGCAAAAACATTTATTAATTAATCCTATGAGAAAGTTGTTTAATGAAAGTCTTATGAACAAAGCTTCAAATTATTTAGCATGCTGAAACTAACTTAAGTCCATAAACGACAACCATTTAATATACTAAGACTGATTTTAAATATGCTGAAACTGATTTTAATATACTGACTTAAATTTGACAGATTTAAACATGCTGAAAATGGCTTTAATATGCTGAATTAAATTTGGACAGATTTAAACATGCTGAAACTGGCTTTAATATGCTGAATTAAATTTGGATAGATTTAAACATGCTGAAACTGACTTTAATATGCTGAATTAAATTTAACAGATTTAAACATGTTGAAACTGACTTTAATATGCTGAATTAAATTTAACAGATTTAAACATGCTGAAACTAACTTTAATATGCTGAATTTAATTTGACAGATTTAAACATGCTGAAACTGGCTTTAATATGCTGAATTAAATTTAACAGATTTAAACATGCTGAAAATGACTTTAATATGCTAAAACGGATTTGACTCTTAGGCGTGGTTTCACAACTGAAAACAGTTTTAAGCCTATAAGCATGGTTTCTAGGTAAATAATATTATATTTAACATGTTGAAATAGAAATATCATATAAGCACGATTTCTGATTTTTTAAAAGACAAAGCGGATTTTAAAACCTAAAACATGATTTCTAACAAACGATATTAATACACTCCTATAGGCATAATTTCTAATAAATGATATCAACAGAAATCTTATAGGCATAATTTCTATGGTTTACGATTAAGAAAGTAGCACGTAGTTTGCCCCTCCCCCGTAGCAGTTCCCCTAAATTTCATTTATTTATCGAAGTTTATACAAAATATTACGGACCAAATAAATGAATGAGAAATAAAATAAACAGATCTAAATCTTGGAGACTCCCAAATCCTGGCAACTCTTCAAGGTCTCAACCAAATGCTAGCAAAGAACCTGTTAAAGATAAATATACAAAAATGCAAAGGAGCCTAAAACGATTCCTAATACTAGTCCCTGACATCGCAAAGTTTCACGAGAACCTCAAGGTTTCTAGGCATTGCCCATGTCAAGGTTTAGGATATGTTTAAGGCCCTCTCTGTGGGGATCCTTCCCTTAAACAGAGTAATTGAGTTTATTTTTGTGTCAAACAAACTCCATAATAACATGTAAAGAAGTTGTCACATATTTTGAAATAAACAACACACAAATCAGCCACATAATATTCTCAATTAAGTGTCAGATGGATAAGATCTTTACTATAAATGGCCAAGTACCAAAGTTGTCTCAATTAGCCATGGGAAAGAAAAGGAAAGGGTATGAATCATAAAAGATTTTCCTCAATCAAATTAATCTTAACACAATCCAAGCTTACCAAAATAAGAAAATTCAAAATCTGTCACAATTAAAGGAAGAAGAAGAGAAGGAAGAAGAATTTATTTGGGTGCTAAAATAGATCAACTTTCCATAACTACATGATTACTACAACTACTTTTGGATGAAGTCAAATCTCTAGATGCCATATTTAATCACAGAGCTATCAATGAATCAACTTAGCCAGAGAAATCAAATTTTACACAAGGTTATCAAAATTAGACAAGTTCTAAAGTCATTACACTACCATACTCAGGCAAATAATTAACCAAATCTATATTTAGTTCGATAATTGATTCAACATTAGATTGATCATGAAAGTGAATTTAGAATGGAGCATCACAATGTGTTTAGACGATGACATTAGACTAAACAAACACATATTCCATGATAATCAGTAGCTAATTCAAATGTGACAAAGTATTAAAACATAGTGCACGTGACAACATCCTGATATAGCAGAAGTAAGAACCAACATGCTTTGAATGAAAATAATCACTACACTTGCACAAATTCTCTAATTTCAAAAATCAGCCGAGAAATGAATCTAAATAGAGGGGTAACTACAAAACAAACACCAAAAGATCATCCAGAGATGAATTGAGCCTGCCATAAGTTACGCTCAGTAACCTGATAAGATGCGGTCCATGAGTGTTAAACACTATCGAATGCATTTCACCAACAGTATTAGTGATGTGATGTTAGCAGGGCCTTCTTCACCAGAGCTTAACCCAAAAATATAGAGAGGGGAGGTGGCAAGTCTGTTTGGTGGTTGTTTACCGAAAATATAGAGAGAGGGGGAGAGAAAGAATGGTGGGGGAAAAGAGGTCGCGGCTGGGGTTTTCTGGTCGCAGTAGCGGGGAATAAGGAAGAGGGTGTTGGTGGCTGGTTTATAGCGGTGGGTGGTGGAGAAAGTGGGGAAATCTGGGTGGTTCCGCCGGTCGGTATTTGTAGCGGTGACGGGCGGAGAAGTGGAGCGGCGGCAGTGGTTGGAGGAGATGAAGAGAGGAGAGAGAGAGATCAGGGGTGGAGGCGGCTGGTGGGGGGTGAAGGAGAATGGGGTTAGGTTTGGGGGTGTCTTGTTTAAAAAGGAAAGAAGAAAAGGGTTTGATCTCGGCCGTTGATCGTATTAGATCAACGGCTGAGATTAAATTGGACTTGGGATTTAAAATTCGGTCAAATTAGCTCAATTTAGGCTAAAATTGAAATAAACTGGGTAGGAAGGGACTAGGATTTAAATAATTTGAGATTGAAAATTGAATTCGGATGGCTATTTAATAAATAAACTACTACGTATATAAAATTTAGTAGATAAAATAATAGTTAACGATAATTATCAAAAGATAAATTATTTTAAAAATAAATAAATTACGTATATATATTGTACGTAAAATAAATGACATGTAATATCATATGAAATATATGGAAAAATAGTAATAATATGAAATAAATTATATATTAAAAAAATTGTATACGAATTTAAAAGTATCACGATGACGATAAAAACGTGATTTACTTAGTAAATAAAAGCAATACGCGAGGAAAATTAAGCTTAAAAAATAACAATAATTAGTATAATAATAGCCCGAGAGAGGTATAGAGAGGTCAAAATTGGGTGTCAACAGCTGCCCCTTCCTTGTTCGGGAATGAAGGATGAATTGGCGGGCAAGGAATGTTGACTAGTAGCCAATTTTGTCTGACCTGACGATTAATTCTCCTGAATCCGAAAAGCAAAAGGGGATTGCAAAAGTGTTGCGGCCGAGACTTTGGTTTTCAAGTCGCTTACATATCTCGGGTCTTACGAGAATCAGGCCTTGTGTAGTTCTAGATTTAGGGACGAACAAGATCCCTAACTAAAATTGACAAATATGAGTTTTGAATCAGGATAACACAGTTGACAAGGTTAGAGTATGAGCAAAATGGAATGTGAATATGATTTGCGAATAAAGAATCATGCTTTGAAGAATTGCTCTTAGCCGTTTCTTGTCTTGCCTGCACAACTAGATAAAATTGTTAGCTCATTAGTATAGAGAAGTATTGACTAATGTGGCGCAAAATAGTAATAAATAATAATAATGAAGAGAAGAGGTGAGACAACTTATCCTTTTAATGTTGTTGCAGTATTTTTGAGGAACCTCAAAAATTCTGCCCCAGTTTAAAACTTTGAAGAGAAATCATCAGTTGTTAAACCTGTGGATGTAAGTACGTAAGGATTTTTTTTTTAAAATAATTTATATATTTTGTAGGGCCAAAAGAAGATGTCTTATTGTAAGGCGAACGAGCCTAAGTGTACATTTGTAAGGCGAATGAGCCTGAAGTGTTCCTTTGTAAGGCGAACGAGCTTGAATGTTCATTTGTAAGGAGAACAAGCCTGAAGTGTCCCTTTGTAAGGCGAACGAGCCTACATGTTCATTTGTAAGGCGAACGAGTCTGAATGTTCATTTGTAAGGCGAACAAGCCTGGAGTGTTCCTTTGTAAGGCGAACGCTCCTGAATGTTCATTTGTAAGGCGGACAAGCCTAAGGTGTCCCATTTGTAAGGCGGACCAACCTTTGGTGTCCCATTTGTAAGGCGGGCTAACCTTAGATGTCCTTTGTAAGGTGAACAAGCCTACATATTAGTAGCTCAGTAATAACACAATTTAATTATTTAGTAGCAATAATAATCTGATTTCCATATTCAATGGATCAAAAGTAGCTTAACTAAATGCTAGTGGCTCAATTCAAGTATTTAGTGGCCAAAAGTAGCATAATTCGAAAGTATAAGGATAGAACATCTTAGCCTTTGCGTCAGATGCGAGAGGAAGCAGAGCATCTCTTGGTGACGATTTTTTTCTTGATTGCGAATTTTTTTTTGTGATTTACACTTGTTATTCCTGCATTCAAAGAAAAGCTGTAAGTTTTAAAAGGCGAGATTGATACATACCTTAACTTGTCTTTGCCTCTTTGCATTGTTTTGATTCTGTGAATTCGAGCTCGCCATGTATTTTGGTAAAATTTTTGAGGACTACTCAAAAATTTCTGCCCCAGTTTAAAATAAAATACTTTATGCAGGTCTTCCCATATCGAAAGATTGCCTCCCTGTAGAATTTTTAAAGTTTCTCAAAACTCAGACAATATTTTCATGTAAAGAGTCATGTATTCCTGCTTCACTCAAACAAGAATATTAGCACAAAAAATATGGTTGCCTTGCGCTTGACCATCACGATCCTAATTTTGAATCTGCATTATGATATTATTGGCCGCTTGACAGATTAAAAGAATTTAGGCTTAATGAGTGGATAGCTTGGTCAAGGCCAATTCGATTTGAAAGTGAAAGGAGAAGAAATTTTTATTAGATTAAGACCAAACCCAATAATGAGCTGCCTACATATCCAAATGGAAATCAGGTCAAATGTAGTTCAGGAATACAAAAGAGAGTGAATAAAAGCCGAAAAAGTTTATTGATCATAAGACGGACAAATAGAGGATAGTAACACTTTGCATATGAGAGTCTTGTTCTCGTCAATTTCTTTGATGTAGCCTGTGCTTCCTTGTTAAATGTCTTGGAAATATTTTTGTTGGATCACCTTGAACAATGACTGCATTTATCATGACAGGATTACTGTTTGGTGATCTTTGCACTTTTATTTTGCCCTTCTCAATCATAGTCTGAAATTTTTGTGCTTCAATGCTGAACATTCCTCGATATCATGACCTTGAACATTTGAGTGATAAACACAACTTTTGAACGGATCAAAACACGGAGATGAGTACCTAGGAATCCATCCTCTTATTGGTTTCAACACTCCTTGAGCCCACAATCTTTGAAATACACTCGACAAAGTTTCCGTTAAAGGAGTAAAGGTACGAGGTTTTCTCCCTTTTTGTGGAGAAGAATCGGGTGCCTGATACACCTCTGGAGAACTTTGTGGGTTATACGACTGGGGACGCTCATCAAAAATGGCATGGACTTGTTCAGAATTTTGATGATATTGTGTTTGAGGTATAGGGGTCGATATCTTATTTCCTTTTTCATCCTGTGAGCTCTTCAATGTTTGAAAGGCGGCTTGTATTGTAGAAACATCATTGATTCTCCCCGTCTGAATGTCATATTCCAATTCTTTCCCAATTCGAATCAGATTATCAAAGCTTTGAATACTTGCGAAGTAAAATGATTCATAATATACACCATTGAGTGATCTTATGAAGGTTTGTACCAATTCTTCTTCAGGTACTGAAGGACGCACTTTAGAAGCTTCTAATCTCCATCGTGTTACATATTCCTCAAAAGACTCGTGATTCAATTTTCTTAATTCGAGCAAATTTAGCATAGTTGCATCGGCCTTAATGTTGAACTTATATTGTTCTACAAAGTCTCGAGCCATATCTTCCCACGAATACCATTTGTCAAAGTCTTGTTTGACATACCATGTGAGTGCTATTCCTGATAAACTCTGAATAAATAACTTCATAAGAAGAAACTCGTTATGTCATGTTCCAACCAATCTGTTGCAATAATCCTTAAGATGTGTGATTGGGTCCCCATGCCCATCAAACACATTGAATCTTGGAACTTTGTACCCTAGCGGCAATTCAATTCCCGGATGTAGACATAATTTCTTATACCTCAGGTCATAAACATTTTCAGGGCGTAATTTTTCATCCACCCTCTCTTCTAAATCATGAATCCTTTTTTGCAATGCACCTAGCTTGTTGTTCTCATCTTCGCCAGACATAATCATGCTCGGTAAATTACCACGATCAAAGTGGGCTGAAGATATTTGTTCAGGGAGTGTATGAGTAGGGACGGAGAGAGGAGATATAGTCCAAAAAGTATTTTGCCTGGAGCTAGAAGGAAGAAGACTAGCTTTCTTTCGAATACTGAGCATATTTTCCATATTGCAGATTCTTAGTCGAATCGATGTTCAAACGCTAGATAACCTTTGAGCAAAATTAAACACAAATAAAATTATCATGTAGCATACATAAGCTTGAAACATTGAATAATAATAATGATAATGATACTTAAAAATAAGAGACGCCCAAAATGGACGAGAATTAGAATTTAAAGAGTGATTTAAACGCAGAGATTTGAGCTTTGCACGAAATTTATGATAGTAACAGAACTTATGATTTCGAAGGTTCGGCACGATACTAGGATGCAATCTTAAGAGCCAAGGGAGTCGTAGGATGAACAAGGTCGATTATTGTTGAACACTATAGCTCTCTCCACATTATTCTTTTTCATGTAACGTTCAACTTTAGTCAACCTTAGGATACGTAGATTCATGATTAACAAAGGAGGAATGCACGAAAGAAAATATCTTATGAAGAACAATATTATGGAGTCATAGAGTGGAATGCCTTATTTATCTGAGTAACATATTACGATTTATTTAGAATCGAATTAACGTTATGAGGGATCTATACAACTCAAAAGTTGCGAGAGTTGAAAGTTGACACAAACATCGAATATTGACGATTGAAAGTCAAACTTACGATGAAATATGGACCCAAATAAATAAGATTTTGACAGAGAAAATAATATGTCCATGTAGAACGCGAGGAGTCAAGGATATTCTAAAGGTAACAAATTACCCTAAGAGGTTAGAAAGGGGTCTGGAATATCCTATCAAGGAATAGATCAAATAAAGAGATGATTTGCATGTCAAAAGAAGATTCCTAGAGGACAAGCTCAAATCATAACGTTAGAATAAATGAGGATTTGACTAGGCCCTAAGATTGTACGATTTGGGCCTAAGGAAAAAAGGTACGGTACTATAAAATTACTTGCATTAAGTGCAAATAAATGAATTTTGACGTCGCCTAAAGCTTGAAATTCTAAGAGTAAGAGATAGGCTAAGACAAGAATGATAACGTAAACATAAAATATTAACACATAGCAAATAAATATATGCATCATTCTGGTGTCACGAACACCCATTTAGTTAATACATGCATGAGTTAAGTATAAGGGGTGGGTACAACACTATCTTAGGTTTTCAAGATTTGGATGGACACAGACTCAAGGTTTTCCTATGCGAGGAGGCACGTGGTCACACGGAAGCAAAACTATCCGCTCACCCCACGTCTATGACAACTCTTTAAAATGGGTGTTTGAAAGAATTTTGGAGAAGTGCAAAGGCACAACTCACGTGTATGGTGTGTGAAAGTGTGAAGTTCCCAAGTGGGAGAAGTATGAACGGAATGCTAGTTATGAAAAGCGATAACATGTAGCATATAAAAAAAAGAAAGTAACATATTGAACAGTTAATGAAAGCAGTAAAGAAAAAAGCAAGTAAACAAATTAATAAAGGATCACAAGTAATTTGACAAAAGAGCAAGCTAAACATGAAAAAATAACGAAATTAATTAGGAAGAGAAAACATTCTTTAAATAAAATAAGATAACACAAATTCCCACATAACATAAAATCCATAATGGTTAGAACCTAAGTATCCCCAGCAGAGTCGTCATTCTGTCGCGCCCCATTTTTCTCGCGAAAAAGCGGGATTTGACGTGACAACTCTCTTTTAGGAAAAGAGAGTGAAGAGTCGCCACCTAACGAATTTAAGGCGCGTTAGGGCACCGTTCTAACTAATTACAATTAAATTTTATTTTTAAGTCTACGCAACCAAAAATCGGGTAAGGGTTCAAGTTACCTCGAAAGGAAGGTGTTAAGCACCTTTCGAGGTCCACAAATGTGGGTCCCTGCCAGATTCGTTATTTATTTGGGGAATTATGTGATAAACAAAGGTCGATTAATAAATTAAAGTAAAAATCTTATTTTTAAAAGAAACAGATAAGTTAGGCTCTAATTAAGTTATTAATAAATCTAAGTAAGAAAGAAATAGGCGTGAATCACAATTAAAATACATGAACAAGTAAGAGATAAGCGAGAGAATAGAATTTACACAATGATATAAAGAAGATAACTTAATTACTAAGTGACTTAGTTAACTACCCCAAACAAATGGAAAAAAACAAACTTAGGTTAATTCTAACCTATTCGGATCAGCGCCCGGCTTATTATCGGAGACAATTCCAAAGACATTGTCGTATTCTGCTCGGGTCGATTTCCATCATATCCGTCTATCTATCCGTCTAAATTGGTTATTAAGATTATTATTCCTAGGAGCGTACTAAAGAAATGGAAAATCTAGCGTACCTTAGTATGCCTACCCGTCCCAACTTAATGTCCAAGAGGCATTGGACTTACTAACTGGATATGGATCTAGACAAATAAAATCTTAGGTTTCCTACTTAGACACGGGGTTAACGTCAATCAAAACATACATGGACTGGGGAACAAGTAGCACATAAATGATCTCACATAGGTCTCACTATTCGTACAATTAACACTTTATGTAGCATGATATCTAGCGATGAAAACGTGCAAAAACATTTATTAATTAATCCTATGAGCAAGTTGTTTAATGAAAGTCTTATGAGCAAAGCTTCTAATTATTTAGCATGCTGAAACTAACTTAAGTCCATAAACGACAACCATTTAATATACTAAGACTGATTTTAAATATGCTGAAACTGATTTTAATATACTGACTTAAATTTGACAGATTTAAACATGCTGAAAATGGCTTTAATATGCTGAATTAAATTTGGACAGATTTAAATATGCTGAAACTGGCTTTAGTATGCTGAATTAAATTTGGACAGATTTAAACATGCTGAAACTGGCTTTAATATGCTGAATTAAATTTAACAGATTTAAACATGCTGAAACTGACTTTAATATGCTGAATTAAATTTAACAGATTTAAACATGCTGAAACTTACTTTAATCTGCTGAATTTAATTTGACAGATTTAAACATGCTGAAACTGGCTTTAATATGCTGAATTAAATTTAACAGATTTAAACATGCTGAAAATGACTTTAATATGCTAAAACGGATTTGACTCTTAGGCGTGGTTTCACAACTGAAAACAGTTTTAAGCCTATAAGCATGGTTTCTAGGTAAATAATATTATATTTAACATGTTGAAACAAAAATATCATATAAGCACAATTTCTGATTTTTTAAAAGACAAAGCGGATTTTAAAACCTAAAACATGATTTCTAACAAACGATATTAATACACTCCTATAGGCATAATTTCTAATAAATGATATCAACAGAAATCTTATAGGCATAATTTCTATGGTTTACGATTAAGCAAGTAGCACGTAGTTTGCCCCTCCCCCGTAGCAGTTCCCCTAAATTTCATTTATTTATCGAAGTTTATACAAAATATTACAGACCAAATAAATGAATGAGAAATAAAATAAACAGATCTAAATCTTGGAGACTCCCAAATCCTGGCAACTCTTCAAGGTCTCAACCAAATGCTAGCAAAGAACCTGTTAAAGATAAATATACAAAAATGCAAAGGAGCCTATAACGATTCCTAATACTAGTCCCTGACATCGCAAAGTTTCATGAGAACCTCAAGGGTTCTAGGCATTGCCCATGTCAAGGTTTAGGATATGTTTAAGGCCCTCTCTGTTCCACACAACATATACCAGAACAATAGCAAGAAAGAATCATGGCAGAAACATATATAACTAATACATGATCTACAAGTAGTGACAGTTTGGATCACATAATCAAGTAGGCAATAAGTTATTAGCTTTAAACTCCTATAGTCATGCTTTCTATCAAACTCATAAATTATGTATACGAATTAAGAGACATACCGGTTTGCAGTAAACAATAAGAGAAATTTAAAATCCAACACTTAGCAATCAACAATTTTGTTCACAGTAGAGAGCCTTTTAACAATATGAGAGTAGTCAATATGAGTCCCGTCTCATCCGGAAGTAGGGGGAAACTTCCAGTGATCAAGAGAACAGGAGAATGCTTCTTATATACTAGTCATAACCAAATCAACAGAGAGAGAGTGATCAAAGGAAAAAATAATCAAGGATTATCAATTAGAATCAATTATGGGGATCCTTCCCTTAAACAGAGTAATTGAGTTTATTTTGGTGTCAAACAAAACTCCATAATAACATGTAAAGAAGCTGTCACATATTTTGAAATAAACCACACACAAATCAGCCACATAATATTCTCAATTAAGTGTCAGATGGATAAGATCTTTACTATAAATGGCCAAGTACCAAAGTTGTCTCAATTAGCCATGGGAAAGAAAAGGAAAGGGTATGAATCATAAAAGATTTTCCTCAATCAAATTAATCTTAACACAATCCAAGCTTACCAAAATAAGAAAATTCAAAATCTGTCACAATTAAAGGAAGAAGAAGAGAAGGAAGAACAATTTATTTGGGTGCTAAAATAGATCAACTTTCCATAACTACATGATTACTACAACTACTTTTGGATGAAGTCAAATCTCTAGCTGCCATATTTAATCACAGAGCTGTCAATGAATCAACTTAGCCAGAGAAATCAAATTTTACACAAGGTTATCAAAATTAGACAAGTTCCAAAGTCATTACACATTTGAACAAAGAACGATTCGAACTACCATACTCAGGCAAATAATTAACCAAATCTATATTTAGTTCGATAATTGATTCAACATTGGATTGATCATGAAAGTGAATTTAGAGTGGATCATCACAATGTGTTTAGATGATGACATTAGACTAAACAAACACATATTCCATGATAATCAGTAGCTAATTCAAATGTGACAAAGTATTAAAACATAGTGCACGTGACAACATCCTGATATAGCAGAAGTAAGAACCAACATGCTTTGAATGAAAATAATCACTACACTTGCACAAATTCTCCAATTTCAAAAATCAGCCGAGAAATGAATCTAAATAGAGGGGTAACTACAAAACAAACACCAAAAGATCATCCAGAGATGAATTGAGCCTGCCATAAGTTACGCTCAGTAACCTGATAAGATGCGGTCCATGAGTGTTAAACACTATCGAATGCATTTCACCAACAGTATTAGTGATGTGATGTTAGCAGGGCCTTCTTCACCAGAGCTTAACCCAAAAATATAGAGAGGGGAGGTGGCAAGTCTGTTTGGTGGTTGTTTACCGGAAATATAGAGAGAGGGGGAGAGAAAGAATGGTGGGGGAAAAGAGGTCGCGGCTGGGGTTTTCTGGTCGCAGTAGCGGGGAATAAGGAAGAGGGTGTTGGTGGCTGGTTTATAGCGGTGGGTGGTGGAGAAAGTGGGGAAATCTGGGTGGTTCCGCCGGTCGGTATTTGTAGCGGTGACGGGCGGAGAAGTGGAGCGGCGGCAGTGGTTGGAGGAGATGAAGAGAGGAGAGAGAGAGATCAGGGGTGGAGGCGGCTGGTGGGGGGTGAAGGAGAATGGAGTTAGGGTTGGGGGTGTCTTGTTTAAAAAGGAAAGAAGAAAAGGGTTTGATCTCGGCCGTTGATCGTATTAGATCAACGGCTGAGATTTAATTGGACTTGGGATTTAAAATTGGGTCAAATTAGCTCAATTTAGGCTAAAATTAAAATAAACTGGGTAGGAAGGGACTAGGATTTAAATAATTTGAGATTGGAAATTAAATTCGGATGGCTATTTAATAAATAAACTACTACGTATATAAAATTTAGTAGATAAAATAATAGTTAACGATAATTATCAAAAGATAAATTATTTTAAAAATAAATAAATTACGTATATATATTGTACGTATAATAAATGACATGTAATATCATATGAAATATATGGAAAAATAGTAATAATATGAAATAAATTATATATTAAAAAAATTGTATACGAATTTAAAAGTATCACGATGACGATAAAAACGTGATTTACTTAGTAAATAAAAGCAATACGCGAGGAAAATTAAGCTTAAAAAATAACAATAATTAGTATAATAATAGCCCGAGAGAGGTATAGAGAGGTCAAAATTGGGTGTCAACAACTGTTATAGGGACCAGATGGGTATTCAGAAATAAGCTGGATGAACAAGGAAACACTACCAGAAATAAGGCTAGGCTGGTAGTACAAGGATATAACCAAGAGGAAGGCATAGACTATGATGAAAATTTTTCTCCTATTGCAAGAATGGAAGCCATAAGGATTCTCATTGCCTTTACTTCTTACAGGGAGTTCAAGCTTTTTCAAATGGATGTCAAGAGTGCCTTTTTGAATGGATATCTTAAGGAAGAAGTCTATGTCATGCATCCCCCTGGATTTGAAGATCTTGATCACCCCTCTTATGTTTTCAATCTACACAAAGCTCTATATGGTCTGAAATAGACTCCTAGAGCTTGGTGTGAGAGATTGTCAAAATTCCTTCTTTAAAATGGGTTTTCTAGAGGGAAAACAACACTCTCTTCCTAAAAACCAGGGGCAAGAACCTTCTCATTCTCAAAGTGTATGTTGATGACATTATCTTTGGATCTACTCTTGATTCACTGTGTGATGACTTTGCCAAGTTTATAGGAAGTGAGTTTGAAATGAGTATGATTGGTGAATTGAACTTCTTTCTGGGACTGCAAATTAGGCAAGTGTCAGATGGGATCATGATCAGCCAGCAGAAGTATATTAAGGAATTGCTCAAGAAGTTCAACATGGAGAATGCCAAACCCATTGACACTCCCATTGGAACCTCCTCAAAACTAGATAGTGATGAATCTGGTCCCCTAGTGAATGAAACCATGTATAGAGGAATCATTGGCTCTTTTTTATACCTAATTACTAGCAGGCCAGGTATAGTGTTCAATGTGGGAATGTGTTCCAGATTCCAATCTAACCCAAAGGAGTCTCATCTCAAGGCTGCCAAAAGGATTCTCAGATATCTCAAAGGGACTCCTGATCTTGTGCTTTTCTATCCCTCCGGAGATAATTTTGAACTGATTGGATATGCTGATGCTGATTATACAGGGCACCTTGGTTGATAGAAAAAGCACTTCTGGGATGGATCATTTTCTTGGTGCTTCCTTGATCTCTTGGGAGACAAGAAAGCAACACTCAGTTGCTCTCTCTACAGCTGAAACAGAGTATGTTGCTACTGCATCTTGTTGTGCCCAACTATTATGGATCAAACAATAAATTGAAGACTTTGGAATATACATTGAGTGTGTGCCCCTCATGTGTGACAACACAAGTGCTGTGAATATGGCCAAGAACCCTGTCCATCACAAGAGGACCAAGCATATTAACATCCGACATCACTTCCTTAGAGATAATGTTAAAAACAAGATGATCAACATGAACTTTTGCAAGATGGAGGACCATATTACTGATATTTTTTACAAAAGCCTTGGGAAGAGATCAGTTCGAGAAGAATCGCCTAAAGCTCGGATTAATGCAGGGGACCTGATCCCTCAGTCAGCAAAATCCCCATCATGTGGCTATGATTAGAAGGCAGGTATCCTGGAGTATGATGTGTCTAACTTGTCTAACTCAATTCTATACCACTGTAGGTATGCACGCATGGTGGAAGTAGCAACATCAAAAGGATAGAAGATGCTGGATAAACATCAAGACATGCTTCAGAAAATTCAAAAAAAATAAGGGACCCAGTCCCTCATACAGGTCAGTATTGCAAATTGTTCACCTTAAAATAAGGGCATTCATTGTGTAATGGCACCACTGACACCTTTATGATCAATGATGTCGCATCAGGTTGAACCTGAACCGTCATCTCCTCTCTCTGATGCGACACGTTGCTTCACCTCTTTTTAAACCTATCCCAGCCGTTCTTTTTAAAATCAAATCTATCTTAAATTCCCTTCCTCTCTCCAACCAAATCACTTGCTCTTTAAAATATTCATCTTCTCTAAGCTGAACAAAGATATCTCTTTCTCCCCTCTTCCGTCTCTCAAATTTCTCACAATCATGTCTCAACCAAGCTCTCCAACCAAGGAATCCTCTGAGGGTGTCTCTCATTTTCCCTCCTCTGAAAGCACTCCATCATTGGCTGAACTGAGAAACCCCTTTTCTGTCTCCTCACCTACTCCTGTATCAGATCCCCCAGTTAAACTAGAAAAATCTCCCTACTTCAACTCTCTTCAAATCTCCAAAATGAGTGAAGGAAACACTCCGGTATCTCAAGATGAGCCCTCCAGTATTGAAATATCTGAAGACAGCACAATGCGGGTAACTGAATGGCACAGATAAAGGGACCTGAAACAAACCCTTTGATTGTGTCTGCTAAAGGAGAAGAATCAGTGGTAAGTGGGTCTGAAGTTTTTGGGAAAAAATTATTTGAAGGAAACCTACCGGAAACCAAAGGAAACTCCTAAAATATCCTGGCAATGGGGATACAAGAAACACACAAATTGGTGGCAAACTATCTTATATCTTTGGCCAAGAGAGATGTTGGGACTGAGAATGTACAAGTAGAATCAGAGGTTGATACTCCATCTGAAGAGGATCTCACTCCAGCCACTCTTCCTATTTCCAAGTGGTATGGAACTCCTGCATCTCAGGCCTCTTTGGCTTTGTTGAGGAATTTTGATGAAGAAGATGACACTGATGAGGATGAAGCACCACTGTAGTGGAAAGTGCAAAAAAAATGGTCACGACATCTGTTGTTGAGTCATCCTCTCAGGGACCACATAAAGTACCTGGTGATGTGCCGCCATTTTACTACACTTTCGACGCCTCTAAACTAAGAACAATCGTAAGTTTTCAAGCAACCGTCGTTGTTTTTGATATTTTTATGTTATATTTGCAGGAAAGGGAGACAAACATAGAAAAGGAAGGAAATCCGATCAAAAGAGCGCTTCTGGATAAGAGTGACGGCCGCCGCGACGGCCAGTCACCAAGGTGACGGTCTGTCACCTTGGCCGTCAAGTGAGGCAGCACCACTGCCTAGGAGTGACGGCCCGTCTGATGGCTAGTCACTGACCTGACGGACCGTCACCCAAGCCACCAAGATGAAACGCACTCCTCGAATGCATTTTTTACCCTATATACATGTAAGTCGTCACCTGGTGGATGACTTACCTAAAAACTTATCATAAAACGCATATAAACTTGTAAGTCGTCACCTGGTGGACGACTTACCTGAAAATTCTCCTGGAAACTCACTGTTTAGTAGTGACGGTTCAAGTGACGGTCCATCAAGCTTGTGACGGTCCGTCACCCAAACCGTCAAGTTAAGGCAGAACGCGACACGGATTCCGAACATTTTTGGGTTTAATTCCTGGACTCCTATAAATACCCTATGTTAGGTTTATTTTACAGGTTGTTCACCCAATAGTTTTAGGAGATTTTTAGTCTACTTTTGAGCAAAAATTGGAGAGCAAGAAACACGTTTTCTTTGTCTTGAATTCGTGTTCTTGATTTGTTCTTGGATCTTGGTTTTCTTGTTCTTGGAATAATTGAAGATTGTTTTCACTATATTGTAAGGATCTTTTTTCTTTATTATGAATATGACTTTCTTCTTTTCTTCTTCTAGCATGATGAACTAAACTCCCACAACTAGGGTTGTGGGAGCCATGGCTAAAGTAGCAATATAGATTCCGGGTAGCAATTGGGTTCAATATATATGTTGTCACGTTGTTAATCATACATTATTTAACGTTTTCTAGTGGTCGCAAACATTAGAACATGCCTAGGTTTAATTTGCTTGAGTAAAGAGATTAAAACCGGGAAACCTGATTAACGATGAGGATTTGAGACTACCAACTCTCGTCTTATGATTAATGCTGTAACTAGATTAATCTACTTGATGTTTAGGATTGAAATATAAAAGCATACCTTTTCAAGTTCGAGAGAATTGAAAAGTAAATTCATCTATTTGGTTGAGAAACATTTAGATGATACCATTAATTCAATCACATCGTGACACGCATATAGAAAGAACCCTGTTACGCCTAGAATCGATTGTTACAACGCCATGGTGAACACTTCTCTTGTTCGCTCTCATATTGATTATCACTCTTACATTATTGTTGTCTTTGTTCACGTTTGATCACAAACCCCCCCTTTATTTACCGGAAACGATTGACCTTTAGTCATCTAATTCACTAAAGACTTAACTTTCACCATATTCCCTGTGGGATCGACCCCAACCTTTGTTGGGTTCTATATTTGACTACGACCGCTTACGCTTCATTAATTTGAGGTGTAGTTTGGGCGTTATCAAAAAGTGGCGCCGTTGCTGGGGAATACGGTTGTTTATTAAGTCTGGTGTGTTTATTTGACTCTTAGTCATACTTTCCTGCTTTTACGTTTATTTGTTATTTTTGTTTTTGACAGGGTACATAGTTGTGCATGCCAAGTACCCGAGGCTCGGGTGAACCAATTTTACCTTACGATCCCGAGCTTGCTAGAACGTTGAGGCAAAATATGAATGCACAACAAGAGGTAGCAAGGCTCGCTGCAGAACTGCAGGCCCAACAAAATTTGAATGCTGGAGGTCTGCAGGACGATGTCGCACTGATCGATTTCGTTTGCTTTGGAAACCCTGGCGGTCTCCAACACCATGTCAGAATCTGAGTCCTATGGACTTCACATGTATTCCTTATTCTCACAGTTTTTAGTTTGTACATGTATGCATTGGGGACAATGCATGAGTCTATGTTGAGGGTGTTGGGAAACCTGTGAGTCACCACCGAGGGTTTTTGTTGCCGAGTTCTTTTCCCTCCGGTGTGCTATCTAGTAGAACCAGCATGTTTAGGTTGTTATTTTAAATTTTAGTCATTTTCTAGTGTCTATAGCAAGCATGGCGTTTTTTTTGTTTAAAAAGGAGCCCCCTCTGAATTTTTTTTGATTTTGTACTTATGATGAAACGATTGACTGTCTGGATCCTTGAATGTCATTGTGTGGTTATGATTAGAATAAGTATGCTTAAGCCGAGCGCTTGTTTTGATAGTTGGTAGTAATATAGTTTCTTGGTGCCAAGAGTGTGTGAGATTATTGTTATAAATTCTTACTCTGTGCATGCATCTAGAACTTGCCCGGTCTATTTTGTTAAGTTTGAAGTTTGGTTGCTTAGGAAAGGATCACAGGCCCTTTTTGTGTGCAGTCCACTTAACCTATAAGACCTTCCAAATGCAAATAATCCCTTTGATCCCTGTTGAGCCATAATTGACCTTATTCTTTCAATAACCTGTCACCGTTCCTGTTTAACTTTGAATCCCTATTTTGGCCCTGGTCCTTCCTTGGATATCGTGCACCTCAACTCAGGCAATCAGCCTAAGTTGAGGGTGGCTACTATAGAGGTAAACTCTGTTTTGGCCCTGGTCCTTCCTTGGACATCGTGCACCTCAACGCAGGCAAGCAACCTAAGTTGAGGGTGGCTACGATAGAGGTAATAAGAAAAATAGGATATATAAAATTGGTTGTGGATAGAATGAAAATTGCGGGTGCGTGTCTTAGAAAAGAAAGATAAAGAAACAAAAAAAAAAGATGAAAAAGAATGAAAAAGAAATAAAAAGAAGTGTCAAAATAAAGAGGCCGCAACCGTAGCTAAGAAAGAATGGAATAAAAAGGTGAAAAAGGATGGACGAAGTATAGTTGAGTGGAAATAGTAGGTCGGTGATTCCAAGGAAGGTTTAGTCACTACTCCCCAAACGTATCCTACCTGCACCCGAAGCCTCATTACAAGCCTAAACAAGTCCTGTAGTGATTCTGAGCGGCTTTCTAAAAAACTGAAATAGAATAGTAAGGGCAAGCCTATGGCATCGCATGTGCATTGTTTGAAATCATTTGTGAGTGTGAGCGTCTTACCTAGTCCTAAATTTTGTGTGTGGGACTTCTTTGTGGTAAGGGCACCAAGATTTCTGTATTGTCTATTGACTGTTAGGATAGCTGCGCGCGTGTATGTATAATGTTCAATCATATCGGAATGACATGTGTGGATCCTTGCAAGTTAATGTTTCATACATTTTTGTGCTACTAGGGAGCTTGATTTAAAATTGAATAAGCATTGAATGATCATGAGTTGCTAGAGACACGAGTTTGTTTTCTTAGTTGAGTCGTCTTATTGTTTTTGGGTCATGTTGCTTGAGGATAAGCGAACGTTTTAAGTTGAGGGTGTTGATGTGCCGCCATTTTACGGCACTTTCGACGCCTCTAAACTAAGAACAATCGTAAGTTTTCAAGCAACCGTCATTGTTTTTGATGTTTTTATGTTATATTTGCAGGAAAGGGAGACAAACATAGAAAAAGAAGGAAATCCGATCAAAAGAGCGCTTCTGGATAAGAGTGACGGCCGCCACGATGGCCAGTCACCAAGGTGACGGTCTGTCACCTTGGCCGTCAAGTGAGGCAGCATCACTGCCTAGGAGTGACGGCCCGTCTGACGGCCAGTCACTGACCTGACGGACCGTCACCCAAGCCACCAAGATGAAACGCACTCCTCGAATGCATTTTTTACCCTATATACATGTAAGTCGTCACCTGGTGGACGACTTACCTGAAAATTTATCATAAAACGCATATAAACTTGTAAGTCGTCACCTGGTGGACGACTTACTTGAAAATTCTCCTGGAAACTCACTGTTTAGCAGTGACGGTTCAAGTGACGGTCCGTCAAGCTTGTGACGGTCCGTCACCCAAACCGTCAAGTTAAGGCAGAACGCGACACGGATTCCGAACATTTTTGGGTTTAATTCCTGGACTCCTATAAATACCCTATGTTAGGTTTATTTTACAGGTTGTTCACCCAATAGTTTTAGGAGATTTTTAGTCTACTTTTGAGCGAAAATTGGAGAGCAAGAAACACGTTTTCTTTGTCTTGAATTCGTGTTCTAGATTTGTTCTTGGATCTTGGTTTTCATGTTCTTGGAATAATTGAAGATTGTTTTCACTATATTGTAAGGATCTCTTTTCTTTATTATGAATATGACTTTCTTCTCTTCTTCTTCTAGCATGATGAACTAAACTCCCACAACTAGGGTTGTGGGTGCCATGGCTAAAGTAGCAATATAGATTCCGGGTAGCAATTGGGTTCAATATATATGTTGTCACATTGTTAATCATACATTATTTAACGTTTTCTAGTGGTCGCAAACATTAGAACATGCCTAGGTTTAATTTGCTTGAGTAAAGAGATTAAAACCGGGAAACCTGATTAACGACGAGGATTTGAGACTACCAACTCTCGTCTTATGATTAATGCTGTAACTAGATTAATCTACTTGATGTTTAGGATTGAAATATAAAAGCATACCTTTTCAAGTTCGAGAGAATTGAAAAGTAAATTCGTCTATTTGGTTGAGAAACGCTTAGATGATACCATTAATTCAATCACATCGTGACACGCATATAAAAAGAACCCTGTTACGCCTAGAATCGATTGTTACAACGCCATGGTGAACACTTCCCTAGTTCGCTCTCATATTGATTATCACTCTTACATTATTGTTGTCTTTGTTCACGTTTGATCACAAACCCCCCCCCCCTTTATTTACCGGAAATGATTGACCTTTAGTCATCTAATTCACTAAAGACTTAACTTTTACCATATTCCCTGTGGGATCGACCCCAACCTTTGTTGGGTTCTATATTTGACTACGACCGCTTACGCTTCGTTAATTTGAGGTGTAGTTTGGGCGTTATCACCTGGTACCCGAAGTAGGTCTGAAAAACACATGGCAACTGCCATAAAGGAGAATGAGAAAAGTACTAAGAAAGGGAGGAAGTTAAGGAAGACAGTCATGTCTGATGATCCTGAACCAGAAAAGGTGGTTAACTTGGAAGAAGAAAGGAAGTCTGATGAGGAACCTGAAGAGGATGTTGTTAAAGGTGTACAAAATGCAAGGAAGAAAGCTCTCTCCAAAGGGAAGACTTTTAAGAAAAAGGGTGAAACATTTGCTCCAAAGGAAAAGGAAAGGAAACCTGCAAAAAGTCCTAAGAAAAAGCCCAGCAAAAAGAAGGACTCAGTCCCCAGCCAGTAGAAGGATGTGCTCTCTGGATCTAAGAGAAAAAGAGATGATCTGGAAGAACAAACATAGGAACCTGGTCCATCCCCAAAACCAAAAAGCAGAAGCTTACTCAGGTACAATGGATTGAACTTTTGAAGAAACAAAGGGTGCTCAATGGTCGAGTCTTTGACCCAGAAATCAGTGACCACAAAGGCATGGCAGATATGATAGACATGGTCAAAGTGCAGAAATGGGATCATCTGTTTGAACCTCCCGTTCCTATACTATTCAAGAAGGAGGTCTCTGAGTTCTATGTGAACATGGTGTTCAACAAGGCTGAAGGGTCACTGACTACCACAGTTGATGAAGTGGAGATCTTTTTGGATGAATCTATTATTGGTCAAATTCTGGAGGTACCAACAGAGGGACTAAAGTCCCTGAAGGATCAGTCAGCGTCCATCAATTTCTTGAACGAGATCAGAAAGTTGAAGAATCTGAACAGAAAGAGGTTGGGGAAGAAGCAAATGAAGGGAGAGTATCAGTTGGTGTTTGAACTTATCAACAAAGTTCTTCTACCCCGCACTGAAAAGAGGACCATTGTTGGCATCTCTGATGTGTTTCTCATGGAAGCGTTGGTCACACTTCAACCCATAAGATTACCAGCAATCATGCTTGCCCACATGAGGAAAATCATCACTATGAAGTAGGGAAAGCATGGTTTGGGCTATGAGTATCTTCTGAACAAAGTGTTCTTGCATTTTGGAATTCGTTCCAGCAAGGGTGTTCAAGGGACCAGGAAGCAGATGTTCACCAAAGAAACATTTGAGGAGTGTGAGTGTGTAGAAAGAGAAGGAGTAGTTGGCTTTAAGTCATTTGTGTCTGATCTGATCGCCTCTAAGAAGCGATCATCTGTTGAGTTGGAACGCTTAACTGCACTCATTGCTCAGCGAGATACTGAGATTGTAACTCTCAAGGCCCAAATGCAAACCACCTATGAGGGACCAGGTGTCAGTTCAGATGAGATCAAAAAGCTACAGGAAGAAAATGCCTCTCTAAGGGACCAGGTCGGGGTCCTTACTCAGAAAATGCTTGATGCTCATGAAGAGGCCAACAGTCGGATGACTCTTCTACTTAAGAAGTTGGCATGATCTACCTTCCCTCCTCCCTTTCTTGCTTCCGTTCCCATTCCTAGCAATCTAATTCCCTCATGTTTTTATCCTACCTCGGTGTTGTCTTGATAATGATGTTTTTCTTGTGAAATGTTTGTAATGCTATCAAAATGAATGAAATGAAGCTCTTGTTATGATGTTTATCTTGCGTCTAATTTCCTTTGACTATCTCCTTTCATTCATGTTAGTATTTCCCCAGAGGCATGAGTTAACATTGTTACTCATCATTGCTTTTGGTTTACTGTTCACTCTTTTTTATGATGCAAAAAAGGGAAGATTTACTGATAGGGGGAACATCTAATATGGGGAACAAGTGTTGGGACCAGGTAACAGTGACAGGGGGAACTTAGTATGATCTGTGGTACGAAGAGGAGGAACTCGTGAAAAGGACCAGGTAAAGACGACAGGGGGAACTTAGTTTGTCATCATCAAAAAGGGGGAAAATGATGTAATATGGTCTTTTTAGTCTTGATGATTGCCAAACACTTAGGGGGACCTGGTACCCCTAGCGGCCTTGAAGAATAGTCAACATGGTACGGTTGTAACTTGTACTTTCTGTAGCTTTTGGACTATGTTTCTGCAGTCCTTGGAATCTGCTGGACCAATAGCAATGTGTTAAGGTTTTGGCTCTCTCATTTATAAATAATAAGACACTTTAACCAAATCCTAGTTTTTGCAAATCCAAGTTCTTCATCTCAAAGCAAAGGCTGCTCAAGCTCCAAAAGAAAACAGAAGCTCACTGACCAAGGGACCTGATCGTGATCAAGATGAAGTCAATGGTTCCTTGTCTTTAGTTGAGTCTTTTGTATTTTGTTCTTTTGACTGTAAAACATCAGCTAGAGTTAAGTTGATTGTGTGATGTTGTATTAGCTAGAGTTAGTTAATACTGTGTGATGAAGTAGAGTTATTGCATCTTACATTATAATAGAGTTATTGCAGTGTAGTGGATTAAGAGTTTAATCCATAGGGTTACTGGAGTCTGTAATCTGAAGTTTCTCAACTTTTAGTGAAGTTTGGTTGGTGAAATCCTACTAGGGTAGGTCATGGTTTTACTCCCTTGAGAAAAGAGATTTCCACGTAAAGTCTTGTGTTCTTTACTTCCCGCTATTTCACCTTCGTACTCGTAACTGCAACTCCAGTCAGAGGACCTGGTCCCCTGACTCTCGGTGGATCCATACAAGCCATCAATTTTTATTTGGTGTGTATTTGTAACACCTCGCATTTTCATACTACGTGTTTGAACCAATAGCAAATAATAAATGTGAATAAGTGGTGTGACGAGGATAAGGATTGGATAATTATATACTCAACACTATAATTGTATTTGGATTCCAACACATCTAATAACTCGTCAATCTGAGTTTGATAGAAAAAGTTATGCACGTTTTACGTAAAGAATGAAATAATTTTCTAAGTATGATCACGACACTAGGGAGCGCGATATGATTCCAAACAAACTAATGTTCATAGCCCTGCGATGAAGAATAATAGAGGACCTCGAGTTCGTTCTAAGTGTGGGACGTACCTGTTATCGCGATGTGATGATCAACACGGTAAAGTTCATCACAATGGAACTCGCGCCGTGCTAAAAATCCATGAGAAATAGGAGTTGAGGAAAATTGACGAAGTATAGAAATGTAGGGGGCACCATGATATGATGCCTATTGCAATGAAATTCACTGCGATGGTCATCATGACTTGCTACCCAAGTCACCACGATGGTGACCGCGACGCATTAGCGTCCAGGCCCAGTTCAAGTCTATAAATACGATATATTAAGTTCAAATTTCTTCAAACTTTATACTTGTTATACGTCTTTGGGAGCCTTAGTATGGGTATTCTCTCCTCTCAACACCTCCCAATGCCATGCATGGTAAGTCTCCTATAATTTCTAAGCTTATGAATCTAAATATAATTATGAGTTAAACTGTATATGTAGTGATGGGAGTAGTATTAATAATTGAGAAGTCATAATTCTACAACACAATGGACGAAACTACATATGCCAATGTAGGATAAGGATCATTTGGTTGGTTCGGATGAATCCTACATGATGTCCCAAGGTGTGGCTTATTATGGATCCGTTGCTAGCAAAACATGTTATGTATTTCTCATACCCGACAAGATAGAGATGACTTAGATAATCGGGCTGAGATTATACACTATGTGAAATACATGGTGGATTTATATTGATTAAACTAAGAACTCCCATAATGAACTTAATGATGATGAAAGATGAATGTTAAAGTCATTCTAATGATGTTTTGACCCTTTTTTATTTTACATGATACGACTATGATTTCTTGAGCTGTCTTTCTTATTCAGTTATGTTTCAAGTTGTATTCAACTATTTTACATACAATATAATTCTGTAAGTATGTATGTCCCTTTTGCTGGGGGTGCTGTATTTCAAATAATATAGATTCAGGTACTCAGATAGACGATCTAGCAACACACTAGGTTCTATTCTTCCAACTATTGGTGAGTCCTGCTGTCACGCTTCAAGCCTACTCCCTAGACGTAATACGGAACCTGAGACCACAAGTGATCCCAAGCTAACTCTTGGACTTAGCATGACTTAAAACATACATAGACTTTTATAGAGAAAGCATAACTGAAGTAATGAGCAACATAATCTAATATAGTAAACAAACCTGAAAATATCAATCTGAATACACTGTCTAACTATGTCTAGAAAGCCTCTAAAAACTGATAAGATGAGTTGCTGGGACAAGACCCCCAGCTAACTCTAAGTACTGAAAAAAGTCATGAAACTAAGCAAAACTTATAAATAGTCCTCGAATTATGAGGACTCACCACTCTGATGAAAATCCTGTTGGTATCTAGTCACGAATCCGAAAACGAGCGCCTAAATCTGCATTATGATAGGATGAAGCACAAAGAGGTATGCGATCAGTACTATGAAATGTACTGAGTATGTGAGATATACATATAACATGATTAAATGCACTTGAAAACATACTTATAACTGAAATTCATGCAACGGTAGTAAAAGCTGTAGTGCAATGACTCAAAGTAAAATTATAAGCTGAGATCATATTACATAAGTATAATTCATAAGACACTGAGTCTGAACTCTAAAAACTAGAAGTCATGTAAACTTAATAACTTAAAAACAATTCTTGTGGGAGCATCTCGTAATCGACAGAGACCATGTGAGCTATATGAAATCCAACTTCTATACCCTAGTTGGCAGAACTGCCCTGTACCTTGCCGGGGTATAAGACCATGTTTAGAGTGGAATCACTATCATGAGCTCATTGGGCAAAATAAAATCCACGCTGACAATGTAGTTCTGCACTTGAGTTATCTAGAACCCTCATCAGATTGGTGCTAAATACTACTCCCGAAATATATTATAGAGCTCATACATATCATAAAAATATAATTCTTAAAGGTATAGCATGACGCTAGTTCAAAAATATGTTCTTGCTAACATTCATAACTTGAGGAACTAGGTATGCTAATTTCATAAACACTTGAGGTCATGTTATCTGAACATGCTCAATCTTGCTTAAAACATATAATAAGGTCAAATTATGCTAGGTTTATTCTCAAATCAAGGGGTTAAGAAATACTTGTAAAAACTCATGCTAAATCATGTATTAAGGATTAGAAATCATATAACATATAAGGAAAATGAATTTAGAGGAAATTTCATAATTGGGTAAGAACCCTAACTTTATAAATTCATGAAAAACAAAGTAAAACTTGAGGTTTTGAGCATAAGGGTGAGAAAAAACTCTTATGAAATACCCACATACCTGAACTTGAAGCTTTCTTAACTAGAACTTGAAGGTAGAAGATTGGAGAAAGAATCTTAAGTCTTGGAGCTTGAGAGAATTATTTCTTTTTTTTTTTCTGAACTTTGATCGTGAGAATGAATGAGAATCTGACTAAGTGTGAGTAAATTCATTTTAATTTGGCCTAAAATGACTTAAATGAGAATTAAAGGAGCAGAAAATTACAAAAATGCCCTTGGAAAACTTAAATGAAAATCTGCTAAAAACTCGACACAGGTTCCACGTGCATGAACCACGGTCCGTAGACCAGTCCATAGCCCGTGAACCTGATCCATGGTTTCCACCAATTTTACTAGGCTGCAGGCCTGACTTCCACGAGGGAAAACCATGGCCCATAGATTATTTCATGATCCGTGGATCCCAATCGTGGTTGTCAGGCAAAAATGTAGAGGCTCTGGTCTGATTCCACGAGTAGAGACCACAATTCGTGGATCCCTATCGTGGTTCTCAAACATTTTGCTGGTATGAAGGACTGGTTCACAAGGTCAGTCCACAACTTTCTATGGCCCGTGGACTTGGTCCATGGATCTTGTCTGAGTTTTTGACAATTTCACACTTATGATTTCTGGTCTGGTTCTTAGCTTAGACTTTTTAGGATACTACAATGTCTACCACTTGATATCATTCGTCCTTGAATAAAAACTCAACAAGCTGGGATAGATTCACGAGACATGCATACATACTGGAAACATAAGAACGATTGATAGAACATGAAACTGAGGGAACAACTAACGAAGAAATTGTGAATACTAAAGTGGAACTATCACCTCAAGTCGGAACTGAATAGGAAGGAAAGAGGTGAGGGTACCTGTTTTTCATACCTGCTTCTACTTCTCAAGTAGCTCCCTCAACTGACTGGTTCCTCCAAAGGACCTTTACTGAAGTGACTTTCTTATTTCTCAACTTATGAACCTGATAGTCAAGAATCTTAATTTGAACCTCTTTGCAAGATAGACTATCCTTCACACCCACACTTTTTAATGGAACAACTGAGGTTGGATCACTAACACTGTTTCAATAAGAAAGCATGAAAGACCGGATGCACCGCTGCTAACTTTGTTGGCAACTCGAAGCCACTATACCGATTCTCCTCAGAATATTGTAGGGACCTATATATCAGGGACTAAGCTTCCCCTTCTTACTAAACCTCATCACTTCCTTCATAGGTGAAACTTTCAGGAACACCTAATAATCAACTTCAAATTCTAAGTCTCTTCTCCTCACATCTATATAGGATTTCTGTTGACTTTGAGCAGTCTTCAAACTTTCCTCTGAACTTTCTCCATAGTCTCATGAACTAAATCTGGCCCTATCAATGCTGCTTCACCTGCCCCAAACCAGCCAATAGGTGATCTATACCTCCGCCTACAAAGTACCTCATACAAAGCCATCTGGATGCTAGAGTGGAAACTGTTGCCTCCATGAAGGAACAACGCTCTCAATGCTAATCCTCCAGCTCCAGACCATGAATTTACAAATACTGAGTTTTATAACGCCATTTAGATGTTATCTCAAGTGATGACCAACCAGGCTAATTAGTAGGCACCTGTTCCTGCCAATCCAAATTGTGGGTCAGCTGCTGTCAGAGTTAGAAATTTTACTCACATGTGTCACGACCCAAAATCGGGCTATGATGGCGCCTACATAACCTCTCAGTAGGCAAGCCAAATCCAAAAATGTGGAAGACATAAAAGCAGTTTAAATAAAGAAAGCGGAAGATATACATATAAGGGAGATAGGGCCAATAGTATATATACATACCAATTGTACTAAATATACAAAAGTGGCCCTAAAGTGACTAAGAAGACAAAACATACAAAAGAACTAACCCAGACCTGGTCGCCGGTACAAGAGCGTCTAAAGTACGGAGTAGCTATGCAACAGACTCTGTCTATCCAAAATACAAAATATAGACAGAAATGATAGATGGAAAATATTAAAGTCTCCAAACGCTAGGAGCTCACCACGATCCAAACTGTAACAAGCCTCGAATGGTGGAAGGATTAACGGGGGTAGCTCGTACTAGGTGCTGCTGCATCAGAAAAAGATGCAGAGTGTAGTATGAGTATCAAAACAATGGGTATCCAGTAAGTATCATAGGTCAACCGAGCATAAAAATATAATATATAATATAAATTACAGGAAAGTAAGATAAATACAGGGATCCACCTAATCTAGTTATAAAACCAAAAAAGGACTAACCAAACCAACAAGAAGGAAATAATAACAAAGTCAATCCAGACAACCGACAATCCAAATACACTCAAGCTAATATGATGCGATGAAGGATACTGTGATGCATGTGTGCATAATAGTATAAACAAATAGGAACCCGGTATCTGATACTAATGCATCGGAGCATCTAGAAATGAACATTGAGTTTATCAACAAGTGCATAATGGTAAACCCAAAATGATACATCGGGGCACCTGGAAGGGAAAATCGAGCTTATAAACAATGCATGAAAGTAGTACTTTTCTTTTTCTTTCGAAAATCAGTAGTAAAACCCAAGATAACACTTTTATATCCAAAAACAAATTACGATAATCGTAGTAAATCTCAAGTTGGAACAAAAAACCCCAAAAATCTTTCTTTTCTATACCGATAGGTATGTAAATACAATATGAGCATGTAAATTTCCACGTTCAGAGAATATAGCACACAACAAGGTACAATAGGACAAAATACCCTCCAACTAAGAGAACTGACCTGGAAACTCCATCCAAATTCAAGCTATGGCCTCGAGCCTATAAATACACGCACAACTAATAAATAAGGCAAAAATAATGGAAATTAACTATGAAAACTACTAAAAGCATAAAATCTACCTCTAAAACCTCCTAAAAGAATACAAGGGATTCTATACAGGTTATAACCATACTACGAGCTCCTAGACTAAGGATAACAGGAAATAATCCTAATCTAATATCAAGAAAGGCCAATTTAATACAAGTCACAAGATTTAAGCCTAATACTATCTATAATCTAATTTAACGTTCCAGTAACATATATAATATAAAATCTAACTAAACTCAGTCTAGGAAAGTAAATCGTAACCTACCTCGGGGCCGAACCACAAACACGAACCGTCACTCGTGTGCCTTCCCTTTCCGAATAGCCTCAGAAAGCTGTCACGCTATCAAGAACATAATCCAGATGTCAAAACGAGAAGAATAAAATCCATATTGCTATACAAAAATTCAGGCCGCTCGGGGCTCGCACAAAAAATAGAAAACAAAAATCACACTTATGTTTGCAATAGGTTAAAGAACCCATACCCAAAAGTTGAGCGTGAACGGGACTCATTTCGGGGCTCAAAACATCCCCGAAGTCCTACTAGTTTAAGAAAAATAAAAATGGAGAATTAAGGATTCTTAAGAGCGGAAACGTACCAATTAGGAATCAAGAAACAACTACAGACTCGAATTATAACTACCACCAAGCTTGGGGAAAGTTGGAGTTGAATTTATGAGGTTGGAGCTCTAATCAATGGAGGAAAATCGAGTAGAAAAAGAGTTGGAGTGAAATAAATTTTCAAAGCAGTGGGCAGCTTATAACTGCCAGTGCCCAGACGCAGGTCGCCCATGCACGCGCAGGCGCGGGCACGCCACAGCGCCCAGGCGCCGCAGGAGCGGACTGACCACTATGCCCACTATGCCGCAGGCGCACAGCCTTGCTAGCCCAGGAAGGCACTCAGGAGCGCACAGGACAGCGCAGGTGCGGCCAAGCGCCATACCTGCAACCAGCTGCTGCAATGCCAAGTCTTTGTCAAACATTGAAATGGATGGACCCTCAGAAATGCATTCGGAGTCCCGCAAAAAAAAATTGAGTTTAGCTATTCAACTAAAAATGGCATTCCAGACTCAATGGAATTGATAAAAATCCCAACAGAGATCGATTTAATAAAAAGTGGGCCCCACGCCCAAAACTAACGATTGGCAAACCTTTACCAAAATGAAACCCCAAGGCCAAAAATAAGTCTGAAAGACTCGAGACTCGAACTAAAGGTCCCTCTAGCCTAAATTCAACATTTCGGAGCTAACAGCGCTGATGGAATTTCCATTCGAGATCTTGTTCTCCAAATGTTGACCAAAGCCAACCCCACAAGACAAACTGACCTAAAAACATAGAAAATAACACAAAACCAAATTGAAAGCACCAAGACCCAGACCAAGGGTCCCACTAGGCCAAAATCCTCGCTCCGGAGCCAACGGAGCGTCGAAATTTAATTCTGAGCATGTTTACCAAGAAAGTTGATCGAAGTCAAAGATTTTCTAAGTTCAAGTTCTAAAATAGGGAAACAGCCATAGCGACCTAAAAAACAACCCGGGCATCAAACTATCAGTCCCAACAAGTCATAAATAGCCTGTAGTAGCTGTGGGAAAGCTTGAAATGTGGAAAAAGCACAAAAAATAGGAAAATGACCCGGGTCATTACAACATCCACTACTAAAAGGACTTTCATCTTTGAAAGTTAGAAAAAAGATAGTACCTGAAGACTTGAAAAGGCGAGAATAGCGGGTCCATATATTGGTCTTAATATTCCAAGTAGCCTCCTAGACATAATGATGCTGCCACTGAAATTTAACTGACGAGATCTCCTTGGACATCAACTTTCTAACCTGCCTATCCAAAATAGCAATAGACTCCTCCTCAAAAGCTAAAGACTCATCCAACTGAACCAAATCACACTGAAGCATGTGAGACTCATTCAGAATATACCAACATAACATAGAGATATGAAAAACTGATTGAACACTGGAAAGAGTAGGTGGCAAGGCCAACTCATAACAAACCTCCCCAATGCGATGAAGGATCTCAAATGGCCCAATGAGTCTAGTACTAAGCTTATCCTTCCTCTCGAACCTCATCACGCCCTTCATGGGTGATACTCGAAGGAACACACTATCACCAACCATGAACTCTAGTACTCCAACTCTCCGGTCAACATAACTCTTCTGTCTACTCTAGGCAGTGCGAAGTTGTCATGCCCTGAGCCTACACCTTAGACATAACACGGGACCTGAGACCATAACTGATCCTAAGATAACCCTTCTTACTGGCATAATTCATGAGGAACTAAATAAAAATAGATACACTGAAGAATATTAAGCGGAAGCTGGAACATATGATGGGCTCTTGAAAAGTACAGTAATAAACTGAAGTTTTATAACTGAAATACAACTCCTTTGAAAAATAATACAACAGACTGACTCACTATCTATGAAGCCTCTACTAATACTGACTATGGTTAGCCAAGACATGACCCCCAACTATCTCTAATCAATGTATAACAACTGAAATAACTACTATAACTACTAACTAACTAGAGTTCCCGGAAAAGGAGAACTCGTTCCTTGTGGACTGGAAGCTGCGAGCTGTCTGACCATGATCCTGGGAGCTAGTACTAAAACCTGCATCATCAAAAGGATACAACACAAAAGGTATGCGATCAGTACTTTAAATGTACTGAGCATATGAGATAATGCACTAACTTTGACAATATGATAAAATACGTATATACTAGAAACATAACTGAAAGCTGGGATAAGTTTTGATATTTGAGAATGCATAAGTCAATGTTGTAAAACTGGGCTCTTTTACTGAAGAGTATAAAATGTATCTGAGTTGTAAACTGTGAGATACATAGATTATGAGATAATTAAGCATGCTGAAAATATTGATGAGCGGTTTAAGAACTATAATTTGAATCTGTAGTACTCAGGCCCAAACATAATATACACAAAATTTGCAATATAAGGATATTCTGGAAAATGTAATTTAAAAGCTGTAAAACTGAACTGAAGGCCTAGTACACAACTACTGAGTTTAATTATATGAGAGAGTCTATTAACCAACATAAACAACGTGAGCTAAACATGGAGTCCGATGTATACGCCCCATCGAGAGGATCCAATATACCTTGTCAGGGTATAGAGGCATGACTGGCGTGATCACTAGTTTTGATGCCCAATTGAGGGGCTAAATAACCTACAGTGGCACGTAGTTCTGGGACTTGAGGGTACGCTGAACCTTAGTCCAACTCGGTGCTAAATGCTACTCTCAAACTGAATACTGATAGCTCATTTAAAACTGAAGTTTTGGAATATTGTGTCAGAACCTAATTAATCTAGATGATTTTTGAAAGACTGTATAACTGAAAACTATTCATAAAGCATATGGACATATTTATATGTCATACTAATCATGAAACTTACTAAATCTGTAATCATTGATGGCATATCTGAAAGTCTAAATTTAAAAACATATTCTTGTAAAACATACTGAAGATAAGTTGAAGCCTGCTAAATCATGATAAGTTTTAAAGAAAACCTGTAGATTGAAAACTGGCTAATTTCATGCTTAAAACTGAATGCTAGTACTCTAGGTTAAATTCTGAAGAAAACCAATTCTCATGAAAGTACTAAAATTTTAGGCTAAATTCTTGATTTCTTAAAGTTCTTGTGAAAGCTCATGCAAGTCGTTGAAAACATAGTACAAATATTCTAAAATAGGATATAGATCATGTAGAAATCATAAGGACTAAATTCTGTAGAATTTAGCATGATTGGATAAGAACCCTAGTTTCTAACATAATGAAATTTGAAATAGAAGACTGAGGTTTTGGGCATAAGGGCAAACTAAAACCTTACTGAATATTCACATACCTGGTGGAAGAAGATCCCTGAAGAACATCTGAAGTTTGAAGCTTGGAAGAGAAAGCCCTAGGTCTAAAGGTTAGAGAAGAGCGTTCTTTTCTTTTCTTGAAACTTGAATCAATGGAATGAGAAGAGGGAAAGACTAAGTACGGATAAAACCTCTCCAAATAGGCCCAAAATGACAGCTTAGAAATAAAAAGAAAGGTGGGAAAAGTCTAAAATACCCCTGAGAAAACTAAGTAAAACTGCTGAAAAAAACTCATCGTCGGGTTCCACGGACATGAACCATGGCCCGTGGAATGAACCACGGTCCATGGATGGAAGTCATGGTTTTCAGGCTTCTGGACTGTTTCCACGAGTTGGTTTCACGACCCATGGATCATTCCATGACCCGTAGAACCTTCTCATGGTTCTCAGACAAAAAATTGAGTTCTAGGTCTGATTTCCATGGATGCAATCCACGGTTCGTGGTTTGATCCATGAACCGTGGATTCCTCTCGTGGTTTCTGTCTGTCATTTTGACAGACAGACACCTTTTAGTAAAATGCTAATAACTTTTTACTTCGAACTCGTATTAATGCACGATCGGTGGCGTTGGAAAAAAGATTCAAAGACCTTTAATTTGGTGGATATGAGGCTACCTAATTCTTCATATTATAGGAGTTATGCTTGTTTGAAGTTTACCCTTAAAAAAGTTTACACTAAAATTTAATCAGTAAGGAAGCTTTCAACTCAACTTTAAGCTAGAGGTTCTTTATGACCCTAATTCATATCTAAACACTTCTCACACATAAGTATTGATCTTAAAACCTATTTACCATTTGAAATCATCTGGTTCGGATCTAACAACATATGAAATTAGTCTGGATCTTAGCTTAGAATTTTTTGGGTGTTACAGAAGTCTCTCCTGAATTCCCCGAACTCTATCCATGGAATCACGAAGCAAGTGGGTACCCCACGCCTAACCTCAAAAGTGTCAAACCAATCCACCTGAGATCTGCATCGCCTACCATACAAAGCCTTGAAAAGAGCCATATGAATGTTAGAATGATAACTATTAATATATGCAAACTCACACAAAGCTAAGCAGTGGTCCCACTGAACCCCAAAGTTAATAACACAAGCTCGCAACATATCCTCCAAAAACTGAATAGTATGCTCTGACTGACCATTAGTCTGCGGATGAAAAATGGTGCTAAGCTAAACTTTAGTACCCAACTTTCTCTGAATAGACCTCTAGAAATGCAAAGTGAACTAAGTAACATGGTCAAAAATGATGGAAACTGGTACACCATGCAAACAGTCAACCTCACAAATGTAGATCTAAGCTAACCTCTCGGAACTGTAGGAAATCTAAACCGACAAAAAGTGAGTAGACTTTGTCAACCTATCCACGATGACCCAAATAGCATCAAATCTCTGCAAGGTATTTAGCAACACGACTACGAAGTCCATGGCTATTCGCTCCTATTTTCACTCCGAAATCGGTAGCCTCTGAGTTAAACTACCTGGCCTTTGGTGCTGAAACTTCACCTGCTGATAGTTCAAGCACCTAGACACGAAAGCAAAAATATCCTTCTTCATTCCACACAACCAGTAGTGCTGCCTCAAGTCACGATACATCTTAGCTACCCCGGGATGAATGAAATATCTAGAATAATGAGCCTTCTCCTATATCAAGCTAACCTAGTCACCAACTCTAGGAACGTAGATATGACCCTCGATTCTCAAAACCCCCTCTGAATCTAAGGTCGCCTTCCTAGCCTCACCGCTCAACACCTTGTCATGAATGATCCTCAACCTCGCATCATTAAAGTGTTGTGCCCGAATCTGCTCTAACAAGGAAGATCTAGCCTCAACACAAGCAAGAATACGGCCCGACTAAGAAATATCAAGTCTAACCAACCTGTTAGCCAAGGACTGGATGTCCCAACCTAAAGGTCGCTCCTCTGTCACTAAGAAATCCAGGCTACCCATACTCACTGCCTTTCAGCTAAAGGCATCCGCTACCATGTTTGCCTTGCCCGGATGATAAATGATGGAGATGTCATAGTCCTTCAGTATCTCCAACCACCTACGCTGCCTCAAATTTAGATCCTTCTGGCTAAGAATGTACTGAAGACTATAATGGTCAGTGAAGATCTCACAATGCACGCCATAAAGATAATGCCTCCAAATCTTTAACGTGACGACTACCGCTGTTAACTCTAAGTCATGTGTGGGGTAGTTCCTTTCATGAACCTTCAACTATTTGGAAGCATAAGCAATAACTCGGCCCTGCTGCATCAATACATAGCCCAAACCAATAGCTGAAGCATCACAATACACGGTGAACTCCTAACCCTCGACTGGAAGAGTAAGAATCATAGCTGAAGTCAAGAAGTCCTTGAGCTTCAGAAAGCTCGCCTCACATTCATCTGACCATTGGAAGGGAACATTATTCTAAGTCAATTTAGTCAATGAAGCTTCTATAGAAGAAAACCCCTCCACAAACCGTCTGTAGTAATCCACCAACTCAATGAAACTGCAAACCTCGGTAGGAGAAGTAGGCCTAGCCCAATCACGAACTGCTGTAATCTTTGTCAGATCCACCATAATCCCATCCTTAGACACCACGTGCCCTAGGAATTCCACAAACTCAACCCAAAACTCACACTTATTGACATACGACTGGTGGTCTCGCAAGGTCTGAAGTACAGCTCTCAGATGCTACTCATGCTCCTCTTGACTCCTCGAATATATCAGAATGTCGTCGATGAACACAATCACAAATGAGTCTAAGTAGGCACTGAACACACGGTTCATCAACTCCATAAATGCTGCTGGGGAATTAGTCAACCCAAAAGACATGACTAGGAACTCATAATGGCCGTATTGAGTCCTAAATGCAGTCTTTGGGATGTCTACAACCCTAATCCTCAACTGGTGATAACCGGATCTCAGTCTTTGGGATGTATTTGGGATGGCTCAACATCAATACCAAAGTCAATATCACGATTAGGAGGAAGACCTATAAGATCAGAAGGAAACACATCTGAATACTCGCAAACCATAGGAACTAACTCAAGAGAAGGTGTGGTGGCACTAGTATCACAGACGTAGGAAACATAGGCTAATCACCCCTTCCCAACTAACCACTAGGTGCTCAGAAAAGATATAAGTCCCCTCGTCATATGGATATCGGCACCCTTTCATATGATAAGAGGGATACCAGGCATCCGTAGAGTAACAGTCTTGGCAAAGCAATCCAAGATCGCATGATAAGAAAACAGCCAATCCTTGCCTAAGATCACGTTGAAATCAACCATATCAAGCACAACCAAGTCTACCCATGTGTTGTACCCTAAGATAGTCACCACATAAGCCCGATACACCTGATCCACTACTAAAGAATCTCCTACTGGGGTAGATACATGCAAGGGCACAAAAAATGACTCACAAGTAGACTCCAGACGAGTAGCATAATAAGCAGATACATAGGAGAATGTAGACTCCGGATCAAATAAGGAAGAAGCAGACTGATGACAGATGGAAACTATACCTGTGATGACAACATCTGAAGCCTCGGGCTCTGTACATCTTGGAACTGTATACATGTGGCCTCGACCGCTATGACCACCTGATCTACCCGACTGAGGACCATCTCTGGCACCCTGGGGACCACTCCTACTACCCTGTGAACCATCTCTGGCTGGTGGTGCTGGAGCCCTGGGGGGCTGAACCATCTGATCATGTCACCGCTGGTGCGGTACTGATGGACACTCTCTAGAAAATTTACCTATCTTGCCATACTCAAAAAACCCCGACCAAATGTACCTCGCTGTAAAGACCTGGCTGAATCAGAATGACCACCACGACCTATGGACCCTGAATGAGCATCTCGTCGAGTAGGAATAATACTCTGGCTACTCTGACCCTCAGTTGTCTGTAATACCACCTGAATAGGATGGCTCGGCTGGAAATGCCGCTGATGCTGCCTCTACCACGGGCCTGTGAACTGCTGAAACTGACTTAGTGGCGAGGCCTCTTACAGCTTCCCCCTTGGGCCTCGCGAAGTATGCCCTCAATAGTGTGGGCATGGTCTACTACCTCCAGGAAGGACTGACCTGATGCCACCATACCCTCTGTGGCCAATCTGAGTTGTAGAGTCAATCCTCAAACAAAGTGATGCACCCTCTCATGCTCGGTGGGGCATGCCTAGCCAATTGATGGAAGCAAACCTCATACTCAAAAATAGTTATGGAGCCCTACTCCAACCCGGAGAACTGATCCATAAATCGCTCCCTCATGCTACACTGTACATGCTTCTCTAGAAAAGCTATGGAGAACTGTGCCCAAGTAAACGGAGGTGACCTGGCTGGCCTACAAGCTACATATGACCTCCACCACTGTTTTGTTGGACCATCTAGCTAAAACACAGAGTAATCTACTCCGTGTGACTCGACTAACCCCAAATTATATAATCTCTCCTGGCAGGTAGTCAGAAACTCATGCGCATCCTCCCTAGAATCACCTGAAAGCCTCGGAGGACCCAATCTCAAAAACTTATAAAGCATCTTCTGCTCCTCAGAAGACATAATGGGCTCGGCTGGAATAGGTGGAACAACTGTAGGGATCGGTAATACCTCCAATCTAGGAGCCGCAACAGCAGGCTATACTCTTGAACCCTGATACGTTGCCTGGGTTGAAGTATGAGCATCATCTCTAACCTAAGAACCAATCGGAGTACCTGGTGAAGCTGCTGGTGGAGTCATACCCTCAAGAAACCCAAATAACTAAACAAAGTGTCTTGTAGCACTAGAGTAGACACGAAACCTGCCGGATGCTGGGCTGGTCCCATACCCTCCGGCTCATCCCTGACCTCCTCAACCCTAAACTCATGCTCTGGTGATGGTATCCTAGCCTGCGCCTGAGCTGGCACTACAACCCGACCCCTACCTCGACCTCTGGGTCGACCTCTATCCAGTCCACTAGCTGGGGCTCTAAATGCAGGTGCAGGGGCGTCATCCTCACCCACTGCTGATCTCGTGTAAACCATCTAAGAAAGAGTGAAACAAAGATAATTAGAAGTTGATCAAGTCAAGAAAGCACGATAAGGGTCAAACAAGATGGAATCTTTCCTAGGAATGTCCTATAGCCTCTCGCAGATGGGATACAGACGTTATCGTACCAATCCATGAGACTCTACTAGACGCTTTGCTCTTGTACTGGCAAGACTGGTGAATCTAGAGCTCTGATACCACTCTGTCATGACCCAAAACTGGGTCATGATGGCGCCTACATAACCCCCAGTAGGAAAGCCAAACCCAATAATGTGGAAGATAATAAAAGCAGTTTATATAAAAAAATGGAAGATATACATATAAGGGAGATAGGGCCAATAGAATATATACATATCACTGTACTAAATATACAAAAGTGGCCCTAAAGTGACCAAGAAGACAAAACATACAAAAGAACCAACTTGGACCTGGTGTCACTGGTACAAGAGCGTCTAAAGTACGACGTAGCTATACAACAAACTCTGTCTATCCAAATTACAAAAATAGACAGGAATGATAGATGGAAAGCATGTAAAGTCTCGAAGACGCTGAGAGATCACCTCGATCCAAACTGCAACAGGCCTCGAACGATGGGAGGATCAATAGGGTGGCTCGTACTAGGTTTTGCATCAGAAAAAGATGCAGAGTATAGTATGAGTACCAAAACAATGGGTACCCAGTAAGCATCATAGGCTCACCGAGTGCAGAAAGATAATATATAATATAAATTATAGAAAAGTAAGCTAAATAAAGGGATCCACCTAAATCTAGTTATAAAACCAAAAAAGGACTAACCAAACCAACAAGAAGGAAATAATAACAAAGTCAATCCATACAACCGACAATCCAAATACACTCAAGCCAATATGATGCGATGGAGGATGCTGTGTGTGCATAATAGTATAAACTAGTAAGAACTCGGTATTCGATACTTGGAGGTCATAATTTAACCTCGAGCTTATCAACAAGTGCATAGAAGTAAAACCCAAAATAATGCATCGGGGCACCCGAAAATAAAAATCGAGCTTATCAAAAAGTGCATAAAGGTAAACCCAAAATGGTACATCGAGGCACCCGGAAGGGAGCATCGAGCTTATCAACAATGCATGAAAGTAGTACTTTTCTTTTCCTTTCCAAAATCAGTAGTAAAACCAAAGATAACTCTTTTAAAATCCAAAAAACATCATGATAACCGTAGTAAATCTCAAGTTGGAATCAAAAACCCCCCAAAATCTTTCTTTTCCATACAGATAGGCATGTAAATGTAATATGAGCATGCAAATTTTCACGTTTAGAGAATATAGCACACAACAAGGTACAACAGGGCAAAATACCCTCCAATCAAGAGAACTGACCTGGAAACTCCGTCCAAATCCAAGCTATGGCCCTGGGCCCATAATTACACGCACAGCCTATAAATAAGGCAAAAACAACGGAAATTAATTACTAAATCTACTAAAAGCATAAACTTTACCTCTAAAACCTCCTAAAACCATACAAGGTATTCTATACAGTCTATAACCATACTACGAGCTCCTAGACTAAGGATAATAGGAAATAATCCTAATCTAATATCTGAAATGGCCAATTTAATACAAGTCACAAGATTTAAGTCTAATACTATCTATAATCCAACCTAACGTTCTAGTAACACATATAATATAAAATATAACTAAACTTAGTCTAGAAAAGTAAATCGTAACCTACCTCGGGGCCGAATCGCAAGCACAAACCATCACTCGTGTGCCTTACCCTTCCGAACAGTCTCACAAAGCTGCCACACTATCAAGAACATAATTCAGGTGTCAAGATGAGAAGAATGACACTCATATTTCTATAAAGAAAATTGAGCCAAAAATTGGTTGAGAAAATGACCCTCGGGACCCGTGCGACAAAATAGAAAACAAAAATCACACTTATGTTTGTAACAGGTTAAAGAACCCATATCCAAAAGTTGAGCACGAACGAACTCGTTTCGAGGCTCAAAATAGCCTAAAGTCCTATTAGTTCAAGGGAAACAAAAATGGAGAATTAAGGATTTTTAAGAGCAGAAACGTACCAATTAGAAAGCAAGAAACGACCACAGACTGGAATTATAACCACCACCAAGCTTGGGGAAAGTTGGAGTTGAATTTTGGAGGTTGGAGCTCTAACCAATGGAGGAAAAACAAGTAGAAGAAGAGTTGGAGTGAAATAATTTTTCAAAAGAGTGGGAAGCTTATAACTGCCAGCGCCCAGGCGCAAGGGGCGCCCATGCACGCACAGGCGTGGGCATGCCACAGCGCCCAGCCGCCATAGTAGTGGCCTGGCCATAGTGCCCACTATGCCGTAGGCCCGCTGCCTTGCCAGCTCAGGCAAGCACGCAGGCGCGCACAAGACAACACAGGAGCGCCAGCGCAGGTGCCACCAACCGCCCGCCATGACGCCATAGCAGCAACCAGCTGCTGCAATGCCAAGTCTTTGGCAAAAATTGAAACGGATGGACCTCCGAGAATGCATCTTGGGTCCCATGAGTAAAAATGAGTTGAGCTATTCAACTAAAAATAGTATTCCAGACTCAACAAAATTGATAAAAATCCCTACGGAGGTTGATTTAACAAAAAGTGAGCCCTACGCCCAAAACTAACTATTGGCCAACCTTTACCAAAGCGAAACCCCAATGCCAAAGATAAGTCTGGAAGCCTTGGGACCCAAATAAAAGGTCCCTCTATCCCAAAGTCGACATTCCAAAGCTAACAATGCTGACAGAATTTCCATTCGAGGCCGTCTTCTCCAAATGTTGACCAAAGTTAACCCCACAAGCCAAACTGACCTGAAAACACAGAAAATAACACAAAACTAAACCGAAAGCACCCAAACCCAGACCAAGGGTCTCACTAGATCAAAATCCCCACTCTGGAGTCAACGGAGTTATCAAAATTTGATTCTAAGTACGTTTACCAAGAAAGTTGACCAAAATCAAAGATTTTCTATGTTCAAGTTCTAAAATAGGAAAATGACCATAATGACCTAACGAACAGTCCAAACACCAAACCATCGGTCCCAGTAAGTCATAAATGACATGTAGCCACTGGGAGAAAGCTTAAAACGCTAAAAAAGCACAAAAATAGGAAAATAACTTGGAGGGTCATTAAAATATGAATCCACTGGAGTATTTGGAGTCTAAGGTTGGTGAATACCCGCAAAACTTTATTGATGAAGTGAATTTTTTTTTGAGGTGATGCAGGTGACTGGTATTGATAGTGTTGAGCGAGCTTTCTACCAGCTCAAATATGTGGCTCATATTTGGTACACTTAATGAAAGGATGATAGGGACAAAAATACAGCTCCTGTGACTTGAGAGTGCTTGATTGGGGCTTTTATGGATAGGTTCTTTCCAAAGGAGTTGAGAGAGGTGAAGGCTATTAAATTGAGACATGGATCGATGTCAGTCCAGGAGTATGGGCTAAAGTTCACTCAACTCTCCAGGTATGCTCTGGAGGTGGTGGCAGAGCCAAGGGCCAGAATAAGTAAGTTTATTTTTCTGGAGTTTTTGATTTGGTGTAAAAGGAACGTCGGACAACTATGTTGGTTGGAGATATGGAGATCTCCAGGCTTATGACTTATGCACAATAGATCAAAGAGGAGAAACTGAAAGAGAGGGAAAGAGAGAATAAGAGGGCTAGAACACAGGATTTAGGATTCATTCAGCAGAGGTCCAGAGGTGGAAACCAGTCTTCATTTTAGAAGAGGTCATCAGGACAAGTGCCATCATCATCTAGTGCTCCTACACAGGCACCCAAACCTAGACATGATCAGGCAGGTAGGGCATCGGGCTCTCGTTCGTAGGGGAGTGTTGTAAAAGGATCTTCCTACCCTGTTTGCAACAAGTGTGGTAAGAATCACCTTAGAGAGTGTCTCTATGGCACAAGAGGGTGTTTTGGATGCGGTCAGATTGGTCACCGGATTAAAGATTGCCCCTCTATCAAGCAGGACAATGTAGTTGGCAGAACTCAGTCCACTGCAACAGCTCCAGCACGCCATACAGCTCAGCATGGTGCCTCTTCTGGTACTGGCAGTGGTCAGCGCCAGAACCGCCTCTATAATATGTCATCCCGTTAGGATCAGGAGAGTTCCCCAGACGTAATTACTGGTATATTTCAAGTCTTCTCTCTTGATGTTTATACTTTGCTAGACCCTACGGCTTCATTGTCATTTCTGACCCCTTATGTTGCATGTAAGTTTGGAGTCAGTCCTGAACAACTCCTAGAACCCTTTTATGTCTCCACTCCAATCGGTGAGTTAGTCTTAGCCAAGAAAATATACAGAAACTGCCCAGTCAGAGTCCTCATAGAGACACCTCAACTGATCTAGTAGAGTTAGAAATGACCAATATTGATGTTATTCTTGGTATGGACTGGTTACATGCCTGTTATGCCTCAGTCGACTGCAGAACTAGAGTTGTCAAGTTTCAGTTTCCGAATGAGCCTGTCTTAGAATGGCAAGGCAGTCCCCCTATGTCACTAGGTCACTTCATATCTTACCTCAAGGCTAGAAAAATGATCTCTAAAGGGTGCATCTACCATATAGTTTGGGTCAAGGATTTCGAGTCTGAGGCCCCATCCCTCCAGTCAGTTTCCATAGTAAATGAGTTGGAAGTGTTTCCTGAAGATCTGCCCGGAGTTCCTCCTAAGAAGGAAATTGACTTTGAGATAGACCTCCTTCCAGATACGCAGCCCATATCCATTCCTCCTTATAGAATGGCTCCAGCTGAGCTTAAAAATTAAAAGATCAGCTAAACATAAAAAGAAATCCATTGATCATATGATTTCTTATGATGTGTCATGACTAATAAACTAACTAGTAAGAGTTGCCTAAATCCCATATGTCATTTAATTTCAGTAAAACTCAAGTAAAAAAAAACAGCTAAACCATAGTAGTACAAAAACAAATAAAATAGTCCAAATCAAAGGACATGACAAAAGTAGGGGTGTACAAAATCGAACCGCAAATCGAACCAAATCGTAAAGCAAACCAAATCGCAAAAAAAAAAATCGACTAGTGGTTTGGTTTGACTTGGTTTGGTATTGAAAAAAAATCCGACTATAATTGGTTTGGTTTGGTTTTAACTAAAAAAAGTCAAACCGAATCGAACCAACCCGATATTACATATATATTATTTTAAAAAATATTTTTTACATAAAAATATTTATTGTGATGTAATTTATAAATATTTCTTCAACTTTTTCATAATTTTTATCTTTCAACATATTATTTCAAGTTTAAACTTAGAATTTTAAATGGTCCAATAAGTATTTTTATAACCCATAGATATTAGTAACTCAAATAAAGCCCAAATCAATACGAATATTAACAAAAGATTATTCAATCAACACTAGGAATGACAATCATGTTAGATATTTATTCTTTAATTTTACATAACTACATAAACTAATTTATTTTTCTGTTTAATATTTAGTCATGTAGTTAACACTTATTAGACTTATTTTAGCATGACTTAATACTTTTAAATTATGATTATTTTTATTATGACTTATTAATATGCAATATTTATTCTATGCAATTTTATTATTTTTTTGGTTGAATATTTCATTGTCATCACTAACTTCATAAATTTTAAATAAAGTGAATATATTTTGTGTTATTTTTTAAAGAAATACCTTAGATAGTTGTATTTTTCTCGGACTAAAGAAAAATTTGAAGCATAAGTTAATTATATGTTTGTATGAAGACTTTATCGAAAAAAACCCGAAAAACTCGAGGAAATCGAAAAAATCTGAAAAAACCCGAGGTTGAAAAACTCGATTTTTATTGGTTTGGTTTGGTTTATAAATTTAAAAACCCGACACTAATGGTTTGGTTTGATTTTTAAAAAATTCGAACCAACTCGGTCCATGTACACCCCTAGACAAAAGTTAAATGTGGCATCATTTGGAGGTTCCCACACCTATATATGAACTCCAAGTGTTGGTGGATGACAAAGCTGAAATTGGAATAATTGAAGATTCTCACATACATAAATACAGCAGCCACAGTGATTATGTCAAGATCATTGCCAGAAGCTCATGATGAATGAAGTTCTACGTGTGGAAGCAATGCAACTCATCAAAGATAACCTATATATTCACTTATAATTTGGTTTCACTTTATTTAGAGTCTTTGAAAAAGCTTTGAAGTAAATAAAGAGCCTTTGCAATGTTTTCATTCCTTATTTTTATGTTTTTTTTCTCTAGTCTTCAATATTATTCAACCTTAAATTGTTAGCTTGTCAACTAATACAAATGTGTTTGGCCATAAAAAAATTTCACTATTTTTCAAAAAATTATTTCACTATTTTTCAAAAAATTATTTCACTTTATTCAAAAAATGTTGTTTGGCCATAAAAATTCCAAATACAACTTCAATATAATTTGAAGTTGTATTTGGAAAAGTGAAAACACCTAAATACTTGTTTTCATTTTTTTCCATCTCACTTTTTCACTTTTTAGTTATATATTAAACACTTTAAATTCTAAAAAGTCTTTCCAAAAAGATATGGCCAACACAACTCCAACTCCAAAAATTTCAAATAAAGTGATTTTTTTTTATTTTCATGATCAAAGCCCACTTAATTCTGTGTTCAATTTATGTGACACTTTTCACTTTTTGAGATTCAAACAATGTAAAATTTCACCAATATTTTATAAAATATATTCTTTTCATCTTATAACATTAGAGAGTTGCAAGTTATAATATTTTTGGTATAATTTTTCAATATTTTAATTTTAATTTCGAATTATCATATATCATGCTAAAGTTTTATGTGCGATTCGGGTCAGCCTATATATGATGTAAAGCTGCAGATTCCATGGAACTTCTGTTGTCTCTGCTTCTGTTTCTATGTAAATATTGAAAGTAGTACTCTCTCCAATTTACTTTGTGCGTCTTAATTTGAATGCATACGAAATTTCAAAAAATAATAATAATTTTTGGATCTTATGATTTTATATTAAAGATGAGAGTAATACTAAAATGACTTATAAATTTATAATTTTAAACATATATATCATATGAGAGGTTAAGATTAAAAAGTTACTACATATAATAAGGAAAAGGGTAAAAGAATGCCCTTAAACTATTAAAAACAGAATTAAAACGCCTTTCATTTGATTTTTTGTCCAAATATATCCCTAAACAAATAAAAAAATACCCTTGCCATTTGAAAAGTGACTCAATTATGCCCCTGTTCCATTAACGAACCTCCAAGCAATGCATGTATCACCTTTTAAACTTTTTCTTTTTTTTTCCTCAGATGGACTTCGCCTTGAGAAAAAGGCTAGCTACTTTTTTTTTTTTTTTATATATATATATATATTGTGTTTTCTCCTTCATTTGAAAGATGTACTTTTTCGGTTCATAATATTTTTTCTTTATAGAAGTCAACACATATATATGTGATGTAATTGTTATTCTTAAAAATGAGATAAATTTTTATTAAAAACTCGAATTCAGGTCTTAATAAAGAAAAAATAAATAAGGTGATTTTCTTTCATTTGTTTATTTAATTTTTGAAAGAAAGAGTTTTTTAATATATGTATGCTGGAAAATATATAACAAATACTCATGAAATAGTTAGTGAAAGGTAGCAAGTATTTACAAGACTTAGTTTTTAGTAGATAGGGGCATAATTAAGTCATTTTACTAACAATAAAAGCATTTAACCTATTTCTATGGGGCATTTTGGACCAAAAAACAAACGGAGAATATTTTATTCTATTTCTAATAGTTTTAAAATATTTTAAACCATTTTTTTTTTGCATAGAAAGTAATCATTTTTTAAAATAGATTTAAAAAAGAAACTGAAATACATGAATTGAAATTTAGAAAGTATTTGCTTATTTGGTTTAGTGACGAATAGTAATAGTAGTATACAATGAGTTGTGACTTATGAGTAGATTAAAAAAAAGAGAAAATGCATCAAGATCCCCCTAAAGTTGGTCGATATTTTAAAGTAGACACCTAAATTTTATGGGGGTCCTATTACCCACTCAACTAACTATACCGTTTTAAATACCCCATTTTGATCCATTTTCTCACCAGCAGTGTTCTCACGTGGCAAGAGCGCGTGAGTGATTGAATTTGCTGCCACAGACCAATTAAATAAAGTCACGTGGCATTGTTAATTTAAATTGTTTCTTTATAAAGAGAAACCCATCTTCTCAAACTCCCCCAATCTCCATTATAGCCGTTGAAGCTTCTCCAAAAAAAATTTCTCTCCTCTTCACTACTTTGTTTACTATGCAGTTTCTTAGTTTTCGACATCACAATCTCAGAGATTGACAAAGACGATGACAATCCTAACATTTTCTTAGATTTTTACTTTTTGGAATTTGATCGATTTAGAAAAAATAGAAATATCTAGAAGAGGGGGAAGACAAAAGAGGGCGGGTCGGTCGGGTAAAACCCGACTTTTTTACACGGGTTGGGTAATTAAAATTATTATTAATATTTAATTAAGGGGTGAGACACACGCGCTCCTTTTGAAACAAAAGCTGGTGAGAAAATGGATCAAAATGGAGTATTTAGAACGGTATAGTTAGTTGAGTGGGGTAATAGAACCCCGTAAAATTTAGGTGTCTACTTTCAAATGTCGACCAACTTTAGAGGGTCTCGATCATTTTCTAAAAAAAAAATAAAAATAGGTCCACTTGTGTCATTTCGTTTCAATCACATGCATGGACTGACATTACTACTTATTATATCACATGCACATGCAAAAATCTATGTCCCATGTCTACAATTCAACCCCACCCCTCCCCCCAATCCAAACCCCCTTTTTAATATTAAATTCATCTAAATTTAATATTTTTAGCGCGATATATAAATTTATGAGTAAATATTTATTGAAATTACAAAAGATAATATATATGAATTCGATTTATAATTTTAAAAATACAATAAAATTAATTTTAAAATTTTAAATATTAAGCTCATAAAAATTTTAATTTCGAGTTCGTCTCTGCCCACCCCCGATGAGTAAGGGTGCAAGAACATATATACTCCTTGACGTAAAGAAAAAAGAGAAGAAAATTAATTCAAATTTATGTAAAGTACCTTTTTCGGATTTTCATTTTCAAACGAATCTTCTTTTTAATCGTTATATATATATATATATCAAAAAACTTAAAACTTACTAATATGATTTAATGATTAAAATTAAAATATTTAACTCATAAAATTTCAATAACATCACATAAATTAAAATGAAAGAACAGCAAGAGCATAGCTAATCTATGTCGAAGGATAATTAGTCAAATACCTTAACAAAAAAAATTATACTAAGTACTATATATATATATATATATAAAAAAAAAATATATATAAAAGTTAAATATTATTTTTTATACATATATATTTAAATTTTGGAAGTATCTTTTGACACTCATATTAAAATTTTTGACGCCACGAAAGAACAATGAGAATTGGTAGTTGGGAGTTGGGATCGCACTTCCAGTATAGAATAGAGAGGTCATGATGATGGTATGATGACGTGATGGAAAGCCAATTTATTGGAGTGCAACTTTTTGAATGTAATATTATTTAAAAATGAATTTGCTTTCAAGTCAAGTCTCATTTCCAACTATGTCAAACGGGGACCGACCACATACTACGAAATTCCTAAATACTTAGTTACTCTTTCTCTACTTTTAATTTATGTAATATTGTTTATATCTCGAGATATAAACTTAATTTATGTATTTGTTAAATTAAATTTTGAGTTTTATTCACACCCCAAAAGCTAACTTAAAAAAAGAAAAATTGCCCAAGTCTTAAAGAGCTCAGAGGGTTGTTGTCGGTTACTTATATTATTATCAATGGTGGAACTAGGAGAGTTCAAAAATATGAAGAAAGTAAAAATATGAAGAAATTAAGGTATTCAATGTCTACATATATACATAAAAGATAATTTTTAGCCTTGTAATACAATGTAATTTTTTATCAAAGAAGGTTTGGATAAAACCACTTGCCCCTACCTAACTCCGCCCCTGGTGGTAGTCCATTCCATTCATCACTCTCCCTCATTCCCAGATTCAAACATTAGAATTTTTTTATTTTTTTAAAAATAAAAATTTACATATTTGAAAGTTATATAGAAATTACTACTAATTAAGTTACGATAATCAAAATTTAAAGTATTTAAAAAATATATGAAAAAGTTACGATAAAAAAATAATTTATTTGACTCTAAAAATTTGGAAACCTCACGTAAATTGGGACGAATAAAATAATAATTAGGAAGGCCAATACCACTTGCTCTCATGCAGAGTAAAACATAAACGTGGTCCATAATGGGATCCTTTTTCTTCTTTTTGTAATAATTCAGTGTTAAGAGGTTGATGGCCTTGCGCCAATCTTGGCTCATCCATTCAAACAACCGCAACATCAAGGCGAGTTCCGATCATGCACCTTGCGCATTGCCACGATCCAAATTCATAGAATGTGACATTATATAGGATAAAGATAGTCAAGATACCTAATCGTATTAAATTATGACACATAAGAGTAATAGAAATTATTCAAGACATAACTAGACAAGACACATGATTGAATCATAGAGTGACACGTGGAAGGTAACCAAGGCAACAACATTATCTCAGAGACTGATGGTGCAACTTACACCATGTAAAATATACCGGACCAATGGTCAGAAAACCCGGAGGAGAAGTCAGTCGCCAACACCAGCCGTTATGCAACCGACCCATGAATGATGTCGGACGTTACTTCTTTATTCTTAAATGTCATTCAATTAATCATTTTATCATGAATTAATGAGGAGATAATTAATGTTTACTATAAGCTCCTAAGAAGCTACCTCTATAAAAGATTTAGAATCATCACTTTGTAGAATATTGAAGTCTTTTTATCAAGTACTTGTATTTCTCTCTAGCATCACGGCTGTCAGTTCATTAGTGTTGAGTGCTAAAATTAGCTCTACCGGATATCTCTATGTCACCATGCTTACGCCAATACATGCTATATTTATTTAATATATCATCTATTTCAATTTCTCTATTTCTCTTCTTGTTTATGGTATTACTAGTTTTCTTATCTCACTATATTTGATCAATTCGATCCATATATCCTTTAAACTTCACTTACAAATTCAATTGTACCTTTTTTTTTTGGTAAATAACATAACTAATTTGCTTATTTCACTATATTCGATCAATTCAGCCAAGCATCCTTTGAACCTCACTTAAAATTCAAATGTACCATTTTTAGGGTAAACAACTTGGTGCTCACCGTGAGGCTAAAAATAATTGTGGTATTGATTTGATTTCTCAAAACTACTACTAACAAACTCTGTTTTTTGTGCAACTCAAAATAATCAATTGACTTAATGGCTGGCAGTGAAAACACTAATTTGATTAACATCAATGCCAAACTTGTTTTGATCAATCCCGCACAAATGAAGTTGATTCAATCACAATAGAAAATCAAGTGGGAAACAGGCTGGAGACTTCTCATCATGATCAAATTCAACATGATGAAAGCGATAGTGACCAGGATGCGATTAAAGTCATCGAATATGACTTGATGAAGATCTCTATCTTACTAGATACAGAGGAGAAAGCAATACTGAGTTTGCAAGAAAAGATCACATCAGGAGGTACCACGAGATGAACCGACTCACCATAACAAGGTCAAAGATCAGGGAAAAAATAATGGTAATGCTCTTAGTAACATAGAGTCGATCAAAATCATGAAATGTCTAATGGCATTGACTAACTGAATAGACCGAATGAGAAAGAATTTTACACTCATATGAATCAAATATCAGGGGGACCTACCAGTTTAAAAGATATATATTTAAGGAGACATGTACATCTTCTATCCCCACAGAGTATGTCTCCAAAATTGATTTCCAAAAACTTCAAGATACCTGACATCTCAAAATATAATGGGAAAATAAATCTTCAAGAGCATGTAATGACATACATATGCACAGTTAAAGTAAATGATATGGAATCATATGAGATCAAACGGGTTCTACTAAAAAAAAATCAAAGAAATCTTGACTAAAGAGGTCATGACATGATATTCCTTAATACCTAAACAATCTATAAAATCTCTTAAACATCTTGCAAATTCTTTTGTGCAAGCACACGCTGGAAAACAAAAGTGTAAGCATGGAAGACTGACATCTTCAAAATATGCAAGGAGACATCAAATTGCTTTAAAAATTTATGACCTGGTAGAGAGAAAGAATGTTACTTCCTCAGTTCCGAATGAATGGGCGGCATAACCCAGAAAAATTAAAGTCATTAAACAAATTCATGAAGTCCTTGAGGATGTAAAAGTTGTTCAATGACTCACCAAAAGATTGAAAGCATTAAGCTGGTTCTTATCTCGGTCATTCAAAAGAAGTCACAATTTCTTCTCTTTGCTAAAAAAATGAACGATTTTGAATGGACTCCAAAATGTCAGCAGGCATTGAAAGACTTGAAGAGATATTCTTCAAGTCATCGGTTCTCCTCTCTAAAATCTAACTAAGTGTAGTATATAAAGGGTTTTGGGGGGTTCCATATCGGTTCTGGGTTGAAGAGATCAAACCAGTCTAAATAGGCCTAGTTTTGCCTGTTATGGCACCTAGTGCGGCGCCCTATGGGGTGCCATAGGATTTTGGGATAGACTTGGCGTGCACACTGGTCTTTTGCACTATGGGGTCTCCTAGGGCCCTTTTGTAGTGTAGTTTTTTTTAATCTTTTTTCATTGTTTCACCTTCGTTAAGCCTTCGTCTTCATCTAGTATCTATGGACATGCTCCAAATCTTCATTCTTAGCTCCTACTCAAACTTCAAAGCTCCAATATAGCTCCATTATGATCAAAATCTGTATAAAATCCTTCATTCTTCATCCTACACATTAAGAAATAAGCTCAAAATTATATTAAAACAAGTAAAATGTGAGGCAACATATAGCTTAATAATCACGGCTTTTAGCCTCACATCAATATCAGCGTCCTATAATAGAAAAGCAATACCCTCAAAGGGATATGTTTACATACATACAGAAACAAGGGGAACCATTCCCATTGATGTAATAAAAAGGCTCGTGGCATAATTAACCATCGAGATAATCACCAAAATTGCACATGGGGGAGGCCTGATCTAATATCTCCTCATTTGAAGAAGAAGCATACACCTCATGCTCCAATATGGAAAGCTTGATCCACTCTGTCAATCAACGAGATTTGGCAAACTCTTTGGTAATATCCAGTGATCCGCTCCTAACGGCCTCGAGGGTTTCTGCTCTCGTCCTTTGAATATTATACGCCCGATCGTGGCCTGTTTTCTCCTTATGATGTCTAGCCTTCACGATTGAAGCATTCACTTTGTCTTTAGATTGTGTATCTTCTCTCTGAGATGAGATAATTTTTCAGGCTCAACAGTCACTGTCGATCCTTTCAGAGGATTTTCCTCTAAGGCCTTAACTTTCCCAGTGAGAAAAAATCTTTTTTTTGTCAAAACCCTCAATAAGGTTGGCCTGCAAGGAAACCTCCTTCTTCAGCAATTGAATGTCGCTACCACAACTAAGAGCATCCTCGCGAAAGGTATTTTTTTCCTTGATGGTGAGGGCTAGTTCATATTGAAGGGCAGCAATCTCAGAGTCACGAAGGACAAAAGCTTTGGTGATCTTTGATTGATAAGAAGTGGTCAACAAGTCCTGGAGGAGCCCTTCATGCATGGACAATTATTCCCCTCTCTCTGCCAAGATCTTGAGAAGACCCTTGACAATCAACACGTGGGCATGTAAGAAACAATATGACTAGTCAAAGAAAATACCAAGAGAGAGAACAGGGAATAAACGATAAAAATTCACCTTCACGGAAGCATGGGCACCGCTACTCATGAGGCATTCCACTAAAGTTGTGTCTATTCTCTGATAGTATTTCTCTGAAACTAGGGTGTCCAGATATCTGGCCACGCCCAAGGGACTAAAAAGGAGGCTCATCTACTCAGGTCCTGCAAGACAATCTCCCAAAACTCAATGGAGGTCGAGGTAGGAAAAACAAAAGGACCAGGGGTAGTGGAGGTCTCGAAAGAAACAACTGGCTCGTAATCATCGGCTTCCTTAAGAGGTGCTATAGCAGGCATATTAAGAGGAGCAAGACACTCGGGAATAACTACCTCATTTTTAATGGGCGAGGTTGGTCAGTTGAAAGAAGAAGGTTCTGCAAGGATCTCGACTACTGGACATCCTTGCATTGCAATCAAGCCCTCGACATGAGGTGGTAAGTTTTCAGGAGCATTTATGAAGGGAGCAGAGTTGGGTACATCTTGGCCGAGAGATGAATTACCACCTTTAATAGAAGGTGAAGGCTTGGGAGAATCTGTTTTATTTTTTGACAGCACCTTTGTAGAAGGCACCTCATCATCGAATTCTGCGTCTAGTAAGATGACTTCAGGAAGAGATCAAGGTTTGATCTCTTTCCTGGACAAAGGTTCAGGGCCAACAGTCTCTTCGATTATTCTCTTAGATGTTGGGCCTCAACTTCTGTAGAAGGCTCCAAAAGGGACTTGTTGGCTCCATCGGATGAACCACGGCCTATCAACCCCATCATAATAGTAAACGAGGATAAGAATATTGAAGCACCTTTTAGGCTTGAAAAAAAAGAAAGGTGCATCAGAAAAGCACCTGTAAAAAGAGAAACAACTTGAGGCTAAAGTGTCGTACCATGGTGTTTGTCTTTCCACCCCTCGTTGGCAGATATCTTAGCCCAGAAATGCTCCTCAGCGGTGAAAGAATTTAGAATTATGGAAATGCATGCACAAATATCCCTCAGCAAGACAAAGATTTATACTTTTGACTTGGGATGCCAATGGGGAGCTAAGCATTAAATTGACGAATAAGGAATGAGAAAAGAAGAGAAAGGAAAATACAACAGGGAAGGTAATCACGATGCATATTCCAGAAAGATAAAAGAGATGTGCCTGAAAAGTCATCTGTGGCAATAGTAATGAACCTGTCGATCCAACATCTATCGTGAATATCATCCTAACTCTGGAAGAGGATCCTACCTCAGCGCACTTGCTTGACCACACCACCGTGAAAGAAATAAGGTGAGTATAGAGGAAGATGATCTAGCAACAAACTCTCCCTAACCTTAAGCGAGAGTATGTGAAGGCAGGCCACCGTTTTCTATGCGCCAAGGCCAACTTAACCTGGACTCAACTTAAACCTCACACAAAAGGCCGCAATCAAATTCACTAATGAAGATACAAAACACAAAGTGAAGGGATAGTGTGGACTAAGGAGTAGCTAGTCCTGGCTGAAATGATTCTCTCCAAACACCATGGCACCCTCATATGGAAGTATTTGAGAAACTCACAATCATGATGGATGACAGGGATGTCACTTTCTTTCACCAGGGAACCTAGGTCGATGACCGGACAAAGTTTGAGATCTTCATTAGGAACAACTTTGAAGTCACCATCAAAGCAGAATGTTCCTGGAAATTGCTGGCTAATGGTAGCTTTGGACAGTGTGGAATACATGTTCAAAAAGAAGCAAGGAATCATGGTCTTCGGAGGATAAACATATGAATTGATTAACAAAAAAAGGAATAGAAGAAGATCAAGAGAAGGATTGAAATATAAACAGTGGCAATCACGGGAAAAGGAGAAGAACCTTTTTGCATCCCAAAAGGTGCTATTTCGGACGACGAACACTTGGTAATACAAAACTTAACAACAAAGAGACGCTTTGAATTTTGGGATATAGGCAAACTATCTAGGGTTTGATTGAAGGTCTTTTCCGGTCCTCGACTCCTGCTAGAATGACACCCTAGAAGCGAAGGGACTATCTGTATTGGATGAGAATCCTCGATGGTTACAAGGTAGCATAAAAGGATCTCTGGAGGGAATAATTGTGATGTAACCACACAATTATAGGGCTCACAAAGAGGACCTTGCTCAAGGATCCGCCAAGGGAAGTCCTTTCGGAGAACTCGTATGACGAGGAGGAAAAAAATAGAACAAAGGTGCCAGACTTGTCAGCTGCACGGATGTGTAGCTTACCTGCCTGACCTAAGATACAGGTACAGGTTGCCACCTATAATGGATGGCACTGTTTATCACTACTAAAAAAATCCTGAAATGCGATGGCCAAAAGCGACGTTGTCCATCGCCTTTTTGGCCAAAATTAACAGAAAAGCAACGGACACACTTCCTTGGGAAAGTGGTTCGTCACTTTTCCACAAGCGACGGACATTGTCGCTTTAAAAACGATGGACATCGATGCAAATCTAAAAGTCTTGACTTTTTTTTTTACTTTTTTCCAGAAAAGCGGCGTTGTCCGTCGCTTTATTCTTGAATATGAAGAACAAAGCGACAAACAGGGAATCCATAATCTGTCGCTTTTCTAGAAATATTTAATTAATTTTTCTAGAAAAGAGATGTTGTCCATCACTTTTGATTTTCATGTTCAAGAAATAAGCAACGGACATCGTCATTTTCTGCGAATTTTTATAAAATTTCCAGAAAAAGCGACGGATAAATGAGTCCCTGTCCGTCGCTTTTCTTTATTTTTCCCAGTTGCAAAAATCTGCATTTTCAATATGCACCACCTGTCATTTATAAACTAATTCAAATACAGTCTAAGCCAGCACTAACTGCCACAACATTCATAAAGAATCTACAACATAAACAAGAAACTAAATATGAAGTAAAACATTCATTAAACACATAAAAGATCCAGCCAAAGGACCTACAAAGTGTTTCAAAACTTAAAAGAAGTTTAAAATTATAAACAAAGTGTCAAAATGCTAATGCAAACTAAAAAAAAAGTCAATCTAAGTGGTAGTCTCCACAACTCCTCTCCATCACTAGGCTATATATTCACTTGTTCTTTGAGAGACTCGACGGTCTTGCACATATCTTTATCTTTCTCCATTCGTTGTCTCTCAGAATCTGCCAAGGCATAAGTTATGCAATGTACCATCACCTAATGACATATGTATGTAAATTTACATTAAAATATTCAAAGAAAATCATTAGTATTAAAGAAAACCATAATCATAAGTATTAAAGAAATTAAAATCATAATCATAAGTATAAATAAATTTACATACTAGTCCATATTCTCTCAATCTTTGTTCTTATTTATTTCATTTTTATCAGTCTCCCATTCTTTCTCATCAGTTATTTCATTTTCGTTGTCCCATTCTTCCTCCTCAGTAATTTTTTCCTCAAAATTTGTGATGGCAATCAACTCATCATCAGAAACTTCTTTTAATATGCGTTGAGGATGTTCTAGATTATTTTCCAACTCAGCATTCACTGCTTGATGAACAACTGCGACATCATTCTAGTACACCACATCTAACACATTCTCAATCTTAATCCTACCCACGGACTTAGTTTTTATGACCACCCATCAATCAATCTTATCTCTGCACAACGAATATGGAGCGCAATATACCTGCTTAATATTTTATGCAATGATAAAAGAATCATAGCGATCATATTATCTCATGTGCTTTACTTTAGTTATATTATTTTGTTGATCCACTCTGGTATCTCTATGTGAAAGATCAAACCACTTGCACTGAAATAGCACTATCTTTTTTCCCTGGCCAACCAGGATACCTAACTTCAATAATCTCTTGTATGACACCATAATATTCAACAGTTTAGCCATTATCATCAACATCACCTTGAATGCACACTCTGCTATTATTATTTTTCTTATACTTAGAAACTTCTTCAGTTTGAAACTTGAAACTATTCACACACTACTTAGTCATCGTCTGAATTTGACTTTCAGGCCCAAGTGCAACATCTCTCACCAATTGTGGATGTTCGACAGTATTATGTTCATAAAAAACCTACAAATTAAATTTTAGTAAATGAGTATATTATATCTATTGATTCAATGTTAAGCGTAAATGAGTAAATGAGCTTTTACACACTTACATATTTTCTCAGCCAATAGGAAAAGTTTGTATATATGGTATCATTACCCCATATGCTTACGAATTTACTGTTAAGTTTACATTAATATATTTCATTAGTTTAATACTTAGTATTTAAATTCATGTAATTCGATAACACAATTTAACAAGACTTACTTAAGATATGATTGAATCTCGAGATAATTAAGCAAAATATGTGTCACATCTGATTGCTTTTCAATACTAGTGAAACCTCGCCTTTGACGTTTTTTAGATCCTCGCCCAGGTTAATTAAAAATTAAAATTGGTTCAAACATAAGATCACCATCACCGTCATCATTGCGATTGACCCTATTTCTCTTACATAGCACTTCATTCCCTAAGTAGTAAGAACAAAAATGAGTAGTTTCTCTTGCAAGATAAGCTTCACAGATTGATCCTTCGATCTTTCCTCTTTGCTTAATAGTTTGTTTGCACTTGCCAATTATTCTATATGATTGCATGTTAGGTAATTAATATAATACATTTAAGAAAGAATAACAAAAACAATAAAGGGTCATTACCTCTCGAATGGATACATCCACTTTGTTTGAACTGGACCTTCAAGGAGTGTCTCTTCTATAAGGTGAACTGGAAGATGCTCCATCACATCAAAAAAGCCACATGCAAAGATCTTCTCCAACTTAGTGGTGATAACAGGAATATTTTGCTGCATCTTTTCCAAGCTACTCTGCAACGAAGTGTTAGAACACAATTTTTTAAAGAACAGACTTATCTTTGTGATTGATTTTCATATCTTGTCGGGAAGGTGGCTAAATGCGATAGGAATCAAAGTTTTCATGAAAACATGACAATAATGACTTTTCATACCAATCAATTTTCCTTCATCCATATCTGTCTTCTTTCCAAAATTCAAAGCATAGCCCTCGAGCATTCTCAAATTATTCACCCACTCACAAATTTCTCATTTTTCATCCAATGTGAATGAAAAACTTGCCTTGGGCTTAACCACTTTACCATTTCCCATTTTCTGCAACCACAACTCATTTCTCTTACAATATTTTTTTAAGTCTATTCTAGCTTTTGGATTGTCTTTTGTCTTGCCCTTAACATCCATCACTATGTTGAATAATGTATCAAAATAATTTTTTTAATGTACATCACATCAAGATTATGTTATAGAAGATTATTCTTCCAATACGGTAACTCTCAAAATATGCTTTGTTTGGTTCAATTATGTTCAACACCCTATCTAGGAAGTCTAGAACTCTCTCCCAAATCTATAATTTTAGGCAGCTGGCTAACTCTCTCCCAAATCTGATGTCCTGAAAGTGATGGAGGTGGAAGATTATTTTCAACCTTATTCTTTCTGAATATATTTTTATCTTTCTAAACTCGTGGTCCATTGGCAAGAACTGACGGTGAAAATCGAACTAGCAATCTTTTTTGCCATGCTTTAAAGTGAATGCTTTAGAATTTTCCATGCAATATGGGCAAGCTAACTTTTCAGTAGTCATCCAACTGGACAACATCTCATACGCAAAAAAATTATTAATAGTCCACATTAAAGAAGCATGTATAATAACATTTTGCTTAGTTGATATATCATATGTCACTACACCGTAAAACCATAACTATTTTAGCTCATCTATCAATGGCTGCAGATAGACATCAATCAAATTTTTTGGATTATGGGGATCCATAATAATACAACTTAGAAATATGTAGGTACTTGTTATACACATTTCAGGCGGGAGATTATACAGAGTAAGAAATACATGCCAGCAAGAATAAGGTGCAGCATTATTAGAGAATGGTGTGAAAACCATCTGCACATAATTCCAATCTAATATTTTTTTGTTCTCTAGCAAAATCAGGATATGTTCTATCAAAATGCTTCCAAGCTTCTCCATCTGATGAATGAGACAAGACGCCCGGTGGCCTTCTATTTTCACGGTGCCATCTCATATGTGGGGTAGAACTTATCAAAGCGTACAACCTCTTTAACCTAGGTATAAGAGATAGATAATGCATCGCCTTAATTGGAATTATCTTTTCACCGGAAGTTCGCTTATACCGAGCATGTCCACTAAACATACAATTGTCAAGATGATCATCATACTTATAGAACAATATACAACTATTTACATAATAATAAATTCTATCATATGATAATCCTAACTTGAAAATCAATTTTTTTGCTTCATAGAAATTCTTAGGTATCTTCAACTCAGGATTATTAACTACTTCTCCCATAAGATCAACTACAGAGTTCATAAGAGGTTGAGAAGCACTCAAATCTGATTTGACACTCAATAGTCTAACTGCAATTGACAAAGCAGAATGCAGATTTCCTTCACTTAATAGATGATTACCCTCTTGTAATTGTTTATAGAAGCGTTTTGCTTCTTCAATAGGAGCTTCTTCTAAATATTGTTCAGGTTCCATCCTATTTTAAATCTCAAAAGCATTATTAACCATTTCATGCACCCTATCGTGTTCAACCCTATCATCTTGAGACCTATCACGTTCAACCCTATTATATTCTTCTATAGACAGTGAATTATAAAATATATCATTCAACTCATCTTTCTCACCTTATCAACCCATATAAAATATCTAGGCTTAAATCCATTACGATAGAGATGAACCATAACTGTATCTGGATTAAAAAACTTCATGCACCGGCATAGACTACAAGGACACCCAACCACACCATGACTTTGATAGTTGTCTAGTGGCATTGCATGCTCGATAAAACCTCTAAATCCATCATAAAATTCAGATTTAATAGCACCACCATTTTTATAATACATATCATACATCCATAAACGATGATCCATCTATAAAAATATAATGATTCAATTATAAATTAGACTCATTGACGTTCATAATATAAACTAAATTTGAAAACTAATTCAAGATTATAACCCAATAATATAAAGCTAATTTAAAATTTTTAAATTCACTATCAAATTCAAGAACCTAATTCAAGAACCTAAAGTTGAAAACTAATTCAAGATTATAACTTAACAATATAAACTAATTTAAAATTTCTAAATCCACTATCAAATTCAATAACCTAATTCAACAACTTAAATTCAGAACTAATTCAAGAATATGACCCAAGAATATAAACTAATTCAAAATTTCCAAATTCACTATCAAATTCAAGAACCTAATTCAACAACCTAAATTCAAACCTAACACTAACTTAAAGTTGAAACCTAATTCAAGACTATAACTCAACAATATAAACTAATTTAAAATTTCCAAATTCACTATCAAATTCAAGAACCTAATTAAACAACCTAAATTCAAAAATAACACTAATTAACCTAAAGTTGAAAACTAATTCAAGATTATAACCCAACAATATAAACTAATTTAAATTTCTAAATTCACTATCAAATTCAAGAACCTAAAGTTGAAAACTAATTCAAGATTATAACCCAATAATATAAACTAATTTAAAATTTTCAAATTCACTATCAAATTCAAGAACCTAATTCAACAATCTAAATTCAAAATTGTCACGCCCCGAGGCTAACCCCTGGATACAATATGGTGCTTAGTGTCACAAGCGACCCCAAACTAACCCATGGTTTGGCATATCCAGACAAATTTTGATAATATACGAACTGCGTGGAAAACTTAACTGATCTCAATATATAAGTTGGAAAAAGAAATCCACACATGTCTGAATATATATAATGAAACTGAGAATATAGTAAGTCTAAAAATAAAACTGGCAACCCAATAGTTGATTCTAGTTCTATGTCTGAAAGCCTCTAACTGATGTGAGTTGTTGGGACAAACCGCTAGCTAACTCTAATAGTTTGAAACTGAAATATAAAACTTAATGAATTAAGCATAACTATCATCCTCGAACTATGAGGACTCACCACTGAGCTGCAGAGTAAGGACTGAAAAGTCATACTAAGCGTGGTCTGGATGCTGGGTGCCTGAACCTACATCATGATAAGATATAGCACAAAAGTATGCATCAGTACTTTGAATGTACTGAGCATGCGGGATATATTTAACGTTGTACAACATAAAGACTGAACATGGAAATACATACTAAAGCATGAACTGAAGGACAAACTGAATACAGTGACCAAGTAACTAACACTAATACTATAACATGCTGAACTGATCTGAATAACTGAAATAGATACTGGATACATGGTCAGTGCAATATGAGTCTGACTGTGGGAGCTACTATTAACCGACATATCCCAAGCTGAGCTAACTATGGGGCTAACCTGTAACCTTGGATAGAAGGGTGTTCATACCTTGCCAAGGGTTTAAACAAGTATGATGTGAATCCACTAAACTAATGTCCACAAGGGACAAGGGTGACTAGCCTAGCCAGACAGCTGACCCCTTTCATACCTACAGTGGCGCCATAATTCTGGGACTTAGGGACTGCTACTAAAGATCTCAGCCTAATTCGACATCTGAACCTTCGTCCCTTCGTCCACTCGATACTAAGTCTACTCCCAACTGAATTTAAGCAGTGAATGCAAACTGAAATGTTGGATAACTTAAATACTAATAGTCATCTAAGAATGCAATATAGTAATACTAAAACTAATAGCATTCTAATTCTGAAACATACTGATTGAATCATCTGACTAGTAAGTATAACTTATAAATACTAAAAATTTCACACATGCTAGGGTTACTGAATTTTGTACACATGGGTATCCTAGGTTCCTAAGAAAACATGTAATCACTATCATACAAGTAATAGAATATGAGTTGCAAGGATTTTGTAAAGTTTAGGAACCCTTGGTCTGAAGAACTAATGGAGAACTGAAGAACTGGGCTGAATCTAGGGACTCAATGGGTGAAAGGAACCCACTGATGAAATCCCACATACCTGGAAGGAAATCTATGGAGGAAACCTTGGGATTGAAGCTTGAACTTGAGAAGACTCTTCTGCTGGTTCTTGAGAGGGAAAAGCATTCCTTTTTCTCCAAATTTTGCTAAGTCTGATTAGTTTTGAGAGAATAGGTAAATAAGAGTGAAAATCTCTTTAATTACCCCCCAAAATGATTAGGTATTGAAATTAAAAGGGTATAAAAAATACTAGAATGCCCTTGAATTAATTAAAAGAAGACTGCTGGAAAAATTTGCAACTCAGGTTCCACGAGTGAGAACTACGGTCCATGGATGCTTCTATGGCCCGTGAAACCCTGTCGTGGTTCCTCGGCAGAAATTCCAAGCTACTATAATGGATTCCACGAGGGTGATCCATGACTCGTGGAAACTTCCATGGGTCATGGATCCCACTCGTGGATCCTGGACCTTTCGCTGACCCTCAGGCCTGGTTCCACAAAATGAGTTCATGACTCGTGGATCATTCCATGATTCATAGAACCAATTCGTGGTTCTCAAAGAAAATCATCAGGGCTCTGATCCGATTTCACGGGCCTAGTCCACGGCTCATGGATTGTTTCATGACCCGTAGATCTAACTCGTGGATTGGCTGATGCTTGAAAAAAATTATTTTTCTAGTTTTTCTGAACTAGGTCTAGGCTTGGGAGTTTTGGGGTGTTACAATATCTCCCCCTTGGGATCATTCATCCTCGAATGAAGACTAAACAAGATGTGTTTGGAGGGAAGGAGCTGCAATCCCTACCAACTGATTATAGAAGTTGATATCTAACTAAGTTGGGTCTTATGGACATGAAAACATGCTGAAATGCAAGAATAACTGAGGGACCATGATACTGAGACTGAAATACATATGAGTAAATTAAGAAACTGGAGTGGAACTATTACCTCAAGCTGAAATTGAATCGGAAGGGAAGACGTGAGGATACTTGGCCATCATGACTGTTTTTGCTTCCCAGGTAGCTCCCTCGATTGACTGATTCCTCCATAAAACCTTCACTGAAGTGACTTCCTTATTTCTCAACCTATGAACCTGACGGTCGAGAATCTCAACTAAAACCTCTTCATAGGTGAGGCTATCCTTCACAGTTACACTCTCTAGAGGAACAATCGATGTCGGATCCCCAACATACTTTTTCAACAAAGAGACATGGAAGACTGGGTGAACCGCTACTAGTTCTGCTGGCAACTCTAACTCGTAGGCCACATTACCAATCCTTCTCAGAATTCTGTAAGGACCTACATATTTGGGACTGAGTTTCCCTTTCTTGCCAAATCTCATCACACCCTTCATGGGTGACACTTTCAGAAAAACCCAATCCTCAACCTAAAACTCTAAGTCCCACCTCCTCACATCAGCATAGGACTTCTGGTGACTCTGAGCTATCTCTAATCTTTCTCTAATGATCTGAACTTTCTCCATCGCCTCATGAACCGAATCTAGCCCAATCATAGCTGCTTCAATAACTTTGAACCAATCGAACGATGACCTACATCTACGACCATAGAATGCCTCATATGGAGCCATCTGAATAATGGAATGGAAACTGTTATTGTAGGAAAACTCTATGAGAGGTAGGTGATCATCCCAACTACCCTTGAAATTGATCACTCAAGCTATAACAATCGGGTCGGTCGTTATTTCAGGAACCACGATATTTCAAAATTTTGAGAACGAGCTAAAATATTTTTTTTGGTTTTAAGTGGGTGACATGACGAAAAAGTTTAGATTTTTGGAAATTATCAGGGCTAAAGTCACTCTGCTATAACGATATTTTATCCTCTATAACGGAACTGCTATGGCATAAGGCCATGTACTATAGCGAACTGTCTGGAGGCAGTAGCCTCAGAACAGGATTTAATAAAAAGACTTCTCCTCCTCAGTTGGAAAATATATGAGAGTTTCTCCAAAAATCCTCCCATACTGCTCCAAGACTAGAAAACTATAAGGAGGAGGGACTATGGCTGGAGGGACGTGAAACAGCAGATTCCAGGATCATTACCAAGTCGAGAATGCCTTCACGGAGCCAGAAACATATCCTTGCAGCTGCTTGGCGCCACGGTAGGCTAGGTTTTCATTTGAGTAGATAGACCTTCTTACATTCTATACTTATTGTATAGTGGGAAAGGAGAATCCATGATTAGGCTTTCGGGCACAAAGTTTGGTGGATTCGGTATTGGTTATGAGTGAGCTAGGGATTGGTTGGATTGAATTATGGGTTGATGGTATTTATTTTGGGCTATTTATATTGTCTTGGTATGCTAAAATGATAGGACTCAGGGTTTGGGATGTCGGGAAGGTTCAGGAAACTGGGAATTGCAAGGATAACTAAATAGGTATAAAACGGGAAACTCCTAGGTGAGGTTTCGGGAATGTGGAGGGCATGATGAGTAGTCGTTGGTTTTGCTAAGGGCTAAGGGGTGGTAATTCATATTTTTATTATCTATGTAAGTTCTGAAATTAATGTGGTTGTTAAATTATGCTAAAAAGGGAAACCGTTCATTATATGTAAATAAAGGGTGAATGTGTTTAGTCTTCAGTCAGAGGTCGAGGCTAAGTTATATACCCAGAAAAGAGGGTAGGTGATGGCTTGATTCTTGTATGCTTTGTGTGGTTGTGTACTATTATCTAAGTAATTGTATGAGATGTATTTCTTAGGGGTTGATTAGGAATGTCTGATAGTCATGTTTAACAGTCTGGTAAATTGAACTGTGTAATTTGCTTGTTGGTTTACAAGTTGATTGTTCATTATTATAACTGTGGATTGTTTGACATTTGGTTGGCTCGGGTATCATGCCTGGTACATAAATACTAATGGTTGGCTTGGGTACCATGCATGGTATGAAATATACTAATGGTTGGCTCGGGTACCATGCTTAGTACGGTATATACTAACAGTTGGCTTGGGTACCACGCCTGGTACGGGTTTATTTACTGCGTTGTTGCATTGATATTGTTTGGATTATTGTAGTTGGTATTAGTTCCATGAGTGGACCGAGTTGTGAACTTGAAATGTGGTTGTGTATATTGGTCCTTGAGAGGCCGGGATTATTTGAATTGCTCTACAAGTTTAGGTTTTCATAGACCGAGTTGTATGTCTGACACTTAGGTGTTGTCTAGAGGGGATCCAGGATGGTTCGGGGATATGTAATGGGGTATAATGGTTGTTTGTTGTGGATTGTTGATCATGGTTTTGGAGTGGTTTACATGTGGTTGATAAACTAGGGGAATGACTGGGAGTCTCACATTGTGTGACTAGCAGGTGATATCCTGGGAAGAATTGTCTAGGGATCCGAGATGGGTCCGGGTAATTGTGTGTAGTACCCTGGGTGTAGTGGGTCTGGAATGACAGGGACTGGCTCATTTATGGATGCATAGTTATCACGCCCCAAGCTAAGGGAGGCGCGACTGGCACTCGATACCTTAATCGACCGAGTTAGCCACTAAAATATACTAACTGACTAAACTGTGGGCCCAAAAAAAAAGTCAGGTAGCATAACATCTGAAATACCAAGCCTGGACCGTTAGGGTCATAACCTGAATGAGAACATGTCATATAGACAAAGATAGACAAGCCAAAAAATAATAAAGTACTACCTAGCCGATGAGGCCGCAACTGAAGACACACATATATACATATACATACATGCCAAACCTATGGGGCTGGAGACTAGAAGCTGCAAAAAGAAACCTAGAATACCATGTACACAATAGCCTCTACGAGTGTCATAAGAATCGGTCGGGACAAGGCCCCGACTATACCCAAACTGTACAATAAATGTAAACACCCTCTGATAGACCCAGGAAGAGGTGGAGCTTACCAACTCAAAGCTGAACCCCGAATCCTAGTGGAGGGATCGATCAGAGTCCCTACCTGGACCTGCACGCACAAAACAAAATGCAGCATCCCCAGGAAATGGGACGTCAGTACGAATAAAAATGTACTGGTATGTAAGGCAGAGAGTAGAATCATAAATAGCTGTTGTAAAAAAGGTAATAGAGATACCACCTGAAACTGAAACTCTGATAGCCTCCATGGCTGACATCTGACCTTATAGAAATTAAATATACATGGTATGCTCGCGCAATCGTATGCCGTGAATACATATATATAAATGCAAATGCATGTCGTACACAACCAAGTGCTAGCAATAGTGGTGTCTTTCGGTAGCTAACCGAGATCGTATCTGCCAACTCGTGGCCATCTGTGTCTCATACGTATAAATATAGGCAATAGGCCCCATACCTCCCGATTATAGCTCGAGAGTACGATGCATAGCATGTCATGTCATGGATGCATAATGCACGTATGTCATCATAATTATGTTTCCAATCTTGGCTTGTTGGTACTCTTATTCTCATAATCTCGTAATTACTTTCGTATAACATGTAAATGCCTCGTAGAACCTTATGTGCTATTAGAAGAAATTTGAACACTCAACTCGACAATAGAAAGGTAAATTAAACCTGAGGATGTTTATAAAGAGCTTAAGGTGATTCACTTAGTCTTTATATATGTTTCCCTAATAGTTTGTAAAAGAAGGTATTTCAAAAATCGAATCCTTGGTAGTTTAAACATACGAGTTACATTTGAGAATTTTGAAAATCGAATTATTATTAGCTTTCCAAAAATCATTTTAGCGAGGAAGGAGGGCTGGTTCCAAATTCTTAATGTTCCTTTGCAATAATTTTAAATTACAACACGCAAAGAAGAAAGAGAACTCCTACATATAGACATATAGTTAAGAAAGCCGACAAAATGACCTATAGATGTCGAATATCTATATAACCGAATGAGTGGAATATCGTCATAATAATATCACGAAAGTACTTCAGCTGCAATCCCAATGCCTTTCACAGAAGGTCTTTCTAGCAGTACAATAGTAAAATATCGCATTTGACGATTTAGGAATTTTCTAAAGTTCGTGCTTAAAGGAAGGACAACGCTTAGCCTTAACATACTATGGACTATAAAAGAACGTGCCAAGAAGAATGATGGACTTAACAATCCATTCAATTGAATCTTAAAGGTGTTTCTATCAAGTTCGATCAACTGATCGTAACACAACTATGAGAATCAACAAGACTGCAGGAACGAACCACAGTCAATCAGTGAGGCATTAAAGTAGTTATTACGACCATCCCACTCTAACTCAATAATCGACATCACAATTCCTACTAGACCCATAGCTAATAATAACAACAAAAAGCTATCAATGCCTTATAAGAGCAGTGAGCTCCCGAGACAATCTAACAAGGTGTATTTCACATTGTTCAATCTAATAATTGCCGTACGCGACTCCGAGAAGAAACGCACCAACCCACCAGTCCCTCCAACACTTTAACACCATCAGTATACAACAATGATGACCCAACTTAATAAGAAAAAGGCTGCCCAGAGGCACGGTATTCAAAACACTATTTCTTGGCTTGAAAGTCTATAAGAAAATTCTAGAACGTGAAATTTCGTAGGAGAGTCGTAGAAGGGAGATTACCACGACAAAAGCTTCAAAATCCAAAACTAAACAAGTTCTTATAAGGACCCACCACCGTTACTATATCAAAACCAAGTCAAAACACAATTTTATGATAATTTCGGCCCTACCCGGACAGTCTATGGTAAAATGGTCATAACTTTCTAATCTGACGTCGTATGGACGAACGGTTTGATGTTCTAGAAACTAGACTCAAAGACTTTTAATTCTATTATATAATAGGCCCTATAACTCTTTATATATTGGGATATATGCTCGCCTCAAGTCAGCCCATCAACAAGAATACATATACAGTTACTATTTCCCCACTTGACACGGAGTCAATACTATTGAATATGAGTTCATGACGAGGAATAACGGTATAAGAGGAATATAATAATTCTAAAGCTCTACAAATAGTTTCTCAAAAGCACGATAAATTTATAACCGCTAAAATCAAGAAATCGTGCCAAGAAAAGAAAGGAATAGCCTTTACATACCTAGAATTCGAGTTTGAATAACTTGATGTAGATAATCGATTTGTATTTCTTCTTTTTGGAAGTATCGTATACCAAATAATTGGTTTCCCCATCAACAACTTAACATGAGAGTCTAGATAAATACATACGAATCACAAAGAAGTTGGTTGCCTGCTATCAATTTATTTATCAAAAATGGAGATGAAATATTTTGAAATGATATATACACACATCTAAAGTAAAAGCTATTGTACTCGTGGAGGAAAATCATAATTTAAATTGATAAGAGTTTGGATTCCAAAAAAAAAAAAACAGATTGCTAGAAGTAATACATATATATAAAGTTAAAGCTACTGGCGGTGGATGATATAAATAGATTAATTTCCTAATTAATGTCCAATAAGTGATAAAGTGTAACAATGAAAATGAATGATCCTTAAGGGTCCGTATAAAATTTTCTTTACAAGTTTATCTACTTAATGTTAAAAAAAAAATCTCATTACGTAACTATTCGGGTATTGCATAGGCTCATGGTAAAATATATATAACTTTTTGAACATATCATAGTTAATAACTTATTTCAAATACAGCCTATCTCATATAATAGTAGTTTTTAACATAACTAGACTTACTATCTCTGTTAAAATATAAATAAATTATAAACCTCTTATAAAATAAATCCAATCGCAACTATACCGTAAAAAAAAATTCTTCATAAATATTTAAGACATTTCAGGAAGACAATAAATAAAACTATTCATTTTATAAAAAAAATCCAATTTTAGTCAAAAGTTTTTTTGAATCACGCACAGTTTTACAATCAAACTATCAAATTTAGGCTCATAAGCCTTCGACGCTAGACGAAGGACAACCATAAATACCCGGGGTGTCACATCCTTCTCCCCTTTGAAATATTCATCCTCGAATATGGAATAGAAAGCACGATTGAGACTATGAACTTCTCGAAACTCCGACAAAACCTCTTTTATACACCAGACTATACCATACCTGGAAAATAGCCCAGAAAACAAGCTACAAACTTCACAAGGCCACTGCATATAACAACAACTTACCAGGACCCACATGACCATTATAGATACCAACTCATAACAAAAAACATAACTTACCTCAACACAAGCAAATCTTTCTTTAGGAATATTATGACGTCGTGAATTAAAATAGACGTTTCCACAAGGTTTGCTGCAGTCTGACGAATGTGAATCCCTAACACACGAATTTAGATTTTATGTGCTCCTATGACTCTACTCTATAGCACGATCAATCAATTTAAATAAATGTCACCATTCCTAAATGCCCAATAGCCTCCTGATTATAAGTGTGGTGCACAACACACCCATAATCAAGACTCTATAAGACACGGCTTGTGGACTCCCTAGGATACGACCTGCTCTGATACCAAGTTTATCATGTCCCGAGCTAAGGGAGGCGCAACTGGCACTCGATACCTTAATCGACCGAGTTAGCCACTAAAATATACTAACTGACTAAACTGTGGGCCCAAAAAAGAAGTCGGGCAGCCTAACATATGAAATACCAAGCCTGGACCGTTAGGGTCATAATCTGAATGACAACATGTCATATAGACAAAGATAGACAAGCCAAAAATAATAAAGTACTAGCTAGCCGACGAGGCCACAACTGAAGATACACATATATACATATACATACATGCCAAACCTATGGGGATAGAGACTAGAAGCTGCAAAAAGAAACCTAAAATACCATGTCCACAACAGCCTCTAAGAGTGTCATAAGAACAAGTCGGGACGAGGCCCCGACTATACCCAAACTGTACAATAAATATAAACACCCTTTGATAGCCCCAGGAAGAGGTGCAGCTTACCAACTCAAAACTGAACCCCGAATCCTAGTGGAGGGATCGATTAGAGTCCCTACCTGGACCTGCACACAAGAAATAAAATGCCGCGTTCCCAGGCAATAGGACGTCAGTACGAATAAAAATGTACTGGTATGTAAGGCAGAGAGTAGAATCATAAATAGCTGCTGAAAAAAAGATAATAGAGATACCACCTGAAACTGAAACTCTGATAGCCTCCATGGCTGACATCTGACCTTATAGAAATTAAATATGCATGGTATGCTCGCGTAATCGTATGCCGTGAATACATATATATAAATGCAAATGCATGTCGTACACAACCAAGTGCTAGCAATAGTGGTGTCTTCCGGTAGCTAACCGGGATCCCATCTGCCAACTCGTGGCCATCTGTGTCTCATACGTATAAATAAAGGCAATAGGCCTCATACATCCCGATTATAGCTCGAGAGTACGATGCATAGCATGTCATATCATGGATGCATAATGCACGTATGTCATCATAATTATGTTGCCAATCTTGGCCTGCTGGTACTCTTATTCTCATAATCTCGTAATTACTTTCGTATAACATGTAAATTCCTCGTAGAACCTTATGTGCTATTAGAAGAAATTTGAACACTTAACTCGACATTAGAAAGGTAAATTAAACCTGAGGATGTTTATAAAGAGCTTAAGGTGCTTCACTTAGTCTTTATATATGTTTCCCTAATAGTTTGTAAAAGAAGGTATTTCAAAAATCGAATCCTTGGTAGTTTAAACATACGAGTTACATTTGAGAGTTTTGAAAATCGTATTATTATTTTAAAGCTTTCCAAAAATTATTTTAGCGATGAAGGAGGGTTGGTTGCGAATTCTTAATGTTCCTTTGCAATAATTTTAAATCACAACACTCAAAGAAGAACAAGAACTCCTACATATAGACATATAGTTAAGAAAGCCAACAAAATAACATATAGATGTCGAATATCTATATAACCGAACGAGTGGAATATCGTCATAATAATACCACGAAAGTACTTCAGCTGCAATCCCAATGCCTTTCATAGAAGGTCTTTCTACCAGTAGAATAGTAAAATATCGCATTTGATGATTTAGGAATTTTCTAAAGTTCGTGCTTAAAGAAAGGACAACGCTTAGCCTTAACATACTATGGACTATAAAGGAATGTGCCAATAAGAATGATGGACTTAACAAGCCGTTCAATTGAATCTTAAAGGTGTTTCTATGAAGCTCGATCAATTGATTGTAACAGAACTATGAGAATCAACAAGGCTGCAGGAACGAACCACAGTCAATCAGTAAGGCGTTAAAGTCGTTATTACGACCAGCCCACTCTAACTCAATAATCGACATCACAATTTCTATTAGACCCACATCTAATAATAACAACAAAAATCTATCAACGCCTAATAAGAGCAGTGAGCTCCCGAGACAATCTAACAAGGTGTATTTCACATTGTTCAATCTGATAATTTCCGTACGCGACTCCAAGAAGAAGCTCACCAACCCACCAGTCCCTCCAACACTTTAACACCATTAGTATACAACAATGATGACCCAACTTAATAAGAAAAAGGCTACCCGGAGCCACGGCATTCAAAACACCATTTCTTGGCTCGAAAGTCTATAAGAAAATTCTAGAACGTGAAATTTCGTAGGAGAGTCGTAGAAGGGAGATTACCACGACAAAAGCTTCAAAATCTAAAACTAAACAAGTTCTTATAAGGACCCACCACCGTTACTGTATCAAAACCAAGTCAAAACACAATTTTATGATAATTTTGGCCCTACCCGGACAGACTGTGGTAAAATGGTCATAACTTTCTAATCTGACGTCGTATGGACAAACGGTTTGATGTTCTAGAAACTATCTCAAAGACTTTTAATTCGATATATAATAGGCCCTCTAACTCTTTATATATTGGAAGATATGCTCGCCTCAAGTCAGTCCATCAACAAGAATACATATACAGTTACTATTTTCCCACTTGACACGTAGTCAATACTATTGAATATGAGTTCATGACGAGGAATTACAGTATAAGAGGAATATAATAATTCTAAAGCTCTACAAATAGTTTCTCAAAAGCACGATAAATTTATAAAAGCTAAAATCAAGGAATCGTGCCAAGAAAAGAAAGGTATAGCCTTTACATACCTAGAATTCGAGTTTGAATAACTTGATGTAGATAATCGATTTGTATTTCTTCTTTTTGGTATTTATCATAATTTAAATTGATAAGAGTTTGGATTCCAAAAAAAAAAAATAGATTGCTAGAAGTAATACATATATATAAAGTTAGAGCTATTGGCGGTGGATGATATAAATAGATTAATTTCCTAATTAATGTCCAATAAGTGATAAAGTGTAACAATGAAAATGAATGATCCTTAAGGGTCCACGTATAAAATTTTCTTTACAAGTTTATCTACTTAATGTTAAAAAAAATCTCATTACGTAACTATTCGGGTATTGCATAGGCTCATGGTAAAATATATATAACTTTTTGAACACATCATAATTAATAACTTATTTCAAATACAACCTATCTCATATAATAGTAGTTTTTAACATAACTAGACTTACTATCTCCGTTAAAATATAAATAAATTATAAACTTCTTTTAAAATAAATCCAATCGCAACTATACCGTAAAAAATCAATTCTTCATAAATGTTTAAGACATTCCAGGAAGGCAATAAATAAAACTATTTATTTTATAAAAAATTCCAATTTAAGTCAAAAGTTTTTTTGAATCACGCACAATTTTACAATCAAACTATCAAATTTAGGCTCATAAGCCTTCGACACTAGACGAAGGACAACCATAAATACCCGAGGTGTCACAATAGTCATGGGGGTTGACTAGGATAATAGTGAGGCAATCAGAGTTGGATTTAGCGGTTGGGCTAAGGTTGTGTGACTTGGGCTAAGGTTGTGTGACTTGGGAAGTCTAAGTTTGTGTGACTTGGGTTAAGGTTGTGTGACTTGGGAAGTCTAAGGTTAGTGTGACTTGGGAAGTCTAAGGTTAGTGTGACTTGGGAAGTCTAAGCTTAGCGTGACTCGAAAGTCCTGTGAGAGAAGGAGTTGGCAGCGGAAGGAATAGAAAGGATTGAGGTAAGGGGGTGAGTAGACGATCATTTGAGATCGGGTCTGGTAAGGGTGAACACTGAAGGAGGGATCTATATTTTTTATTTTCATGTTTTCTTGGTTTTCCTATATGATGGTACGTGTGGATTCGGGTTGACCGATGATGCCTACCAGTACGTGTGGTTGTACTGACTCTACTCTTGCTATACCCTTTTGGGTATAGTCTGGTTGCAGGGTTGGTGATGTTTCATAGGTACATGACGGTGGTGATCTGCAGCAGCTTCTGTCCTTCCTCCATGATGGAAATTGTGTCTCATTTACTTTTCTCTATATAAATTCTGTAGTAGCTCTTGTACCTGTTTAGACTAGGTCCTCGGGAGGGTAACTTAAATTGTAAAATTATTGGTTGTAATCTCCATAAAAAGGATATTGTAAAGGTTTTTTGTATATCAAAAAGGTTATTTCAGGGTTTATTTTCTATTTTCTGCATTTTTTTTTCTTGTTGGACGGGTGATAAGGGTTCGTCTATCTAGGTGCATAGAGTAGGCTCCCGCACGGCCTGGTAGGTTGGGTCGTGATATATGGTATCAGAGCCTAGATTATCGGTCTCTCAGTACAAGAGCAAAATGTTGAATAGACTCCTGCGGATTGGTGTGTTGACGTCCACATCTAATCTTCGGGAGGCTATGAAGCATTCTAGGAAACATCTCTCGTCCTTCATTCCTTTTCATGCGGTTCATTCACTTGCTTGTATGGATAACCGGCTAATGGTCATCCATGTATGCGAATAGAAGGTGAATGTATATGACTTAATTTTTGTTGTGGCCTGAAGTGAAAATGTTGTGTATTACTGTGTTTATAAGACCTATTTGAATTGTGTGAACTTGGTTGCCGTGAGTCTGTAGAGGGTTATAAGTTGAAGGTAGTGTGTCTTGGGTCTGTGCATAACTGTTAATTGTATTGACTGAAATTATATCACGTCCTGAAAAGTAATTATCATTGGTTAAGATGATAAGGGAGTGGAAATTGTGACTGTAGGGAAACTTCGGTTTCAGGATGGTCGGGACTTGGTTGGGAACCATGAGAACATGGCAGTTATTCGTGTGTAATAGCGGGAAGGTATTGTTTGGAATAATTGTCCTTTTAAAATCTATTGTGATTGGTAATTTTTGTGATTGGTGCTGAGTTTTGATATATGCATTGCCAGGAATGGTCTTGGGGTAGTCTAAGACCATGGCGGCATCGACGGGGTTAGACGATGATAACCGGGAAAGGGGAAGGGTACACTTGCTGCAAAATTCAATTTTTCTTGGCTGTCACCGTCGGGACCGCCATAGCGGAACTGTACCGCTATGGCGATCCCGCTATAGCAGAATTTTCATTGCTACATCGATACTATTATGTCAGAGTGATAACCGCCATAGCGGAAGGGTATGAGGCAGAAACCTCACCCTGTTTTCCCCTATTTTTCATTCATTCTTGGGATGATTTCAAAGCAGGAATTAAGCTACAAATTGATAGGTAAAACAAGAAATCAACGATTTAACTACTATAGTATGCATATAAGGGAAATTGTCTAAAACCAGCATCCATGTGCGATAATAAAAAAAAAGGGGAAAAGGAAATATTGTCTAACACAAGCCCCAAATGGGGGCAACCAAAAATCTGTAAATTGTTCGAAGGTTAAAAGGGGGGGGGGGAGTTCCTAAGCCTTATCATTGCTCAGGAAGGGAAACTCCTGCCTGTCTTTGGACTTAAGGGTGGGAAGATCTTGGCCCGGGGCAACACAAGAGAATATGACCTTGATGGTCTTCCACATCTGGGCAAACATACGGTCCCGGGAGCGCCTTTTCTTCTTCTCCTCCTCTCATTCCCTTCGGAGTGCAGCAAAGTCCTGAGCAGTAGGGGGAGGGGCTGTACCTCCAATGGAGGTTCCCTCTGTGAACCTCCGGACCATGGCCAAGGTCTCCTCTAGCTGGGTGCCAGTGATCGTGGGATGGGGCTGGGGCTGGGAAGGGGCAGGAGTGTCATCATCATCATCATCATCATCATCGGCCTCCTCAACCGGCTTACTGCTCCCGGCTTCATCCATTTTTCTCTTCTTATTGGAGACCACCTTCACTCGGACAAGGTCGAAGGGGTTGTCCATAGCCACCTCCAAGTCAATATGATCCTCAGGTACCCCAAACCGCCTGCACAATTCAGACACCAATCCCGGAAGGTAAGGGCCCTTTCTATGACCACGATAGAAGTCCTTCCATTCGGAGATGATCTTCTCCTCCACATTCATGATAATGCCTTGTATGGCACAAGCAATCACCAGGGCCCGAGCATAGGTCACGTCGGTCTTGTGACCCGACGGGCGGATTCTTTGGGATACCAAGTTTAACCACATCCTAGCCTCCACAGAAAAGTAGGTGCTCATGATGCCCTCAGGGCTGACCCAGTAGACCTGATTTCTGAAATCTGCATCTACCAAGGTATATCTCAACCAATTCATATTCCAAATCCTTGCCTTGGCCTCGTATGCAACATTAGAGATGTGAGGCACTCCAAGCACCCCATTGATAGTCTGAGCATCCACGAGGACTTCCACCCCTCGGATACGTATGGTGAGGTTGGGCTCATCCGAACGGACTGTAGAAAGAATGGCATAGAACTCCTGTACCCAACCTGTCTGTGCGGGAGAAGGAGCTACTAGCAAGGACTCCCAACTAAACTCTCTAACCTTGCGGTGGAAGGCGACTGCTTTTTCGTCTACCTCTATTAGCTTGCACCCTCTCTCGTAGCAAATGCCCAGTCTCTGGTAGTCCATGAACTTCTCTCGACTAGCTTCATTGGGAAAACGATCATAATCATACACGGGCAACTTTCCTCTTTCAGCCATTGGAAGTATAACCTGTAATGTAGCAAGGAAACTGGATTAGAAATCGGTAAGGCATAAGGGATTTTGAAAAGGGAAAAAATTTCTAAGTATTAGCTTGGTAAGCTACTGGTTCGCGGCCTTCCGCTATAGAGGATGTACGTCCACCATAGCAGAAAAATATCTGCCATAGTAGAACCGCAATAGTGGAGCTCAACCTCTATAGCGGTATTCATCATCCCCAAAGCTTCAAGGGGTGCATCAATGGCTTCCCTTGATCCAAAACTCTATTTTTAATAATCTAAGTTTGGATCAGTGCTCCTAAAGCATTCTATTACTATTTTCTACAAAAATTTGGGCATTATAACCCCTAAATTACGTCCAAATCACAACTTTTGTTCAAGAGCAACACTTCACCTCCCACCCTATTTTGGCCCATTTTTGGCCAAAACTAGTGTAATCCTTACGCCCATAACGCCTTGGAGGAATTGTAAATGTAAGAAAAGCATCCATGCTTCAGGAATCCAAAAAAATTCCAACCTAAGGTTCAAGTTCAAAACCCACTACAATGTATACCCCAAACCCTTATTTTCTACCAAAATCATGTCTAAATTCATGCAAGGAAGTAAGAAAACGAGTAGAAATGAGTCTTACCTAGAAATTTCGATGTCGAGAGCGAGGTGATCGGGAGAGAATGCGGTATTTTCTTTGGAAGAAATATGGGGAGAATGGGAAAAGAAATTCTTTTCTCCCCTATTTTGATCTGTATTTAACCACTATAGCGGTCCGTGTTCCGCTATAGTGGAACTGCCATAACAGAGCATTATCCACTATAGCGTAGGTCAGTCAGTTTCTTTTGTAAAACGGAAGAGTTCTCCTGGGTAATTTCAAATTCTTTTGCTCCGACATTATCCGAGACCCCAGATTTCTAGTGTACTCGGAGGGTCACGTGTAAATTTTCATGGGTAATTCAAATTCTCCGAGGGAGCGAGATTATCTAATCTCCTTCAAATCGGTGCGACTAGTCGAGAGAGGGCCGGTTTTTGCAAAGGTTCATAAGTTACACGGCCAATTGGGACAGTGAGGGTCCCGGGCTAGTTTCTTTTTTTTTGTTTTCTTGATATTAGAATCGTTCGGGGATAAACGATGGATAAATTAGTATTTGTTGTAACAACCGGGTTCGTCATTATTTCAGGAACCACAACATTTCAAAATTTCAAGAATGAGCTAAAATACTTTTCTTGGTTTTAAGTGGGTGACGTGACAAAAAAGTTTAGATTTTTGGATATCATCTGGGCTGACATTATTCTGCTATAGTGGTATTTTATCCGCTATACCGAAACCACTATGGCAGAAGGCCATCCGCTATAGCGGACTGCTAGGAGTCTGTAGCGTCAGAACGAGATTTAATAAAAAGACTTCCCCTCCTCAGTTGGAAAATATACGAGAGTTTCTCCAAAAACCCTCCTTTGCTGCTCCAAGACTAGAAAACCATAAGGAGGAGGGACTATGGCTGGATGGACGCGAAACAACAGATTGCAGGATCATTACCCAGCCGAGAATGCCTTCACGGAGCCAGAAACATATCCTTGCAGCTGCTTGGCGCCACGGTAGGCTAGGTTTTCATTTGAGTAGATAGACCTGCTTACATTCTGTACTTATTGTATAGTGGGAAAGGAGAATCCATAATTAGGCTTTCGAGCACGGAGTTTGGTGGATTCGGTATTGATTATGAGTGAGCTAGGGATTGGTTGGATTGAATTATGGGTTGATGGTATTTATTTCGGGCTATTTATATTATCTTGGTATGCTAAAATGATAAGACTTAGGGTTTGGGATGTCGGGAAGGTTCAGGGAACTGGAATTGCAAGGATAACTAAATGGGTATAAAAATGGGAAACTCCTAGGTGAGGTTTCGGGAATGTGGAGGGCATGATGAGTAGTCGTTGGTTTTGCTAAGGGGTGGTAATTCGTATTTTTATTATCTATGTAAGTTCTGAAATTAATGTGGTTGTTATATTATGCTAAAAAGGGAAACCGTTCATTATATGTAAATAAAGGGTGAGTGTGTTTAGTCTTCAGTCGGAGGTCGAGGCTAAGTTATATACCCGGAAAAGAGGGTAGGTGATGGCTTGATTCCTGTATGCTTTGTGTGGTTGTGTACTATTATCTAAGTAATTGTATGAGATGTATTGCTTAGGGGTTGATTAGGAATGTCTGATAGTCCTGTTTAACAGTTTGGTAAATTGAACTGTGTATTTTGCTTGTTGGTTTACAAGTTGATTGTTCATTGTTGTGACTGTGGATTGTTTGACATTTGGTTGGCTCGGGTACCATGCCTGATATGGAAATACTAACAGTTAGCTAGGGTATCACGCCTGGTACAAAATATACTAACGGTTGGCTCAGGTACCACGCCTGGTACAGGATATACTAACGGTTAGCCCGAGTACCACGCCTGGTATGGGTTTATTTACTGCATTGTTGCATTGATATTGTTTGCATTATTGTAGTTGGTATTAGTTCCATGAGTGGACCGGGTTGTGAACTTGAAATGTGGTTATGTATATTGGTCCTTCAGAGGCCGGGATTATTTAAATTGCTCTACGAGTTTTAGTCTTGGTAGACCGGGTTGTATGTATGACACTTAGGTGTTGTCTAGAGGGGATCCAGGGTGGGTCCTAGATATGTAATGAGATATAATGGTTGTTTATTGTGGATTGCTGATCATGGTTGTGGAGTGGTTTACATGTGGTTGATAAACTGGAGGAATGACTGGGAGTCAAACATTGTGTGACTAGCGGGTGATATCCTGGGAAGAACTGTCTAGGGATCCAGGACGGGTCCGGGTAATTATGTGTAGTGCCCTGGGTGTAGTGGGTCTGCAATGACAGGGACTGGGTTATTTCAGGATGCGTAGTCATGGGGTTTGACTAGGATAATAGTGAGGCAGTCAAAGTTGGATTTAGCGGTTAGGCTAAGGTTGTGTGACTTGGGCTAAGGTTGTGTGACTTGGAAGTCTAAGGTTGTGTGACTTGGGCTAAGGTTGTGTGACCTGGGAAGTCTAAGGTTAGTGTGACTTGGGAAGTCTAAGCTTAGCGTGACTCGGAAGACCTGAGAGAGAGGGAGTTGGCAGCGGAAGGAATAGAAAGGATTGAGGTAAGGGGGTGAGTAGACGATCATTTGAGATCGAGTATAGTAAGGGTGAATGGTGAAGGAGGGAGCTATATTGTTTATTTTCATGTTTTCTTGGTTTTCCTATATGATGGTACATGTGGATTTGGGTCGACCGATGATGCCCACCAGTACGTGTGATTGTACTGACTCTACTCTTGCTATACCCTTTTGGGTATAGTCTGGTTACAGGGTTGGTGATGTTTTATAGGTACATGACGATAGTGATCTGCAGCAGCTTCTGTCCTTCCTCCATGACGGAAGTTGTGTCTCATTTACTTTTCTCTATATAAATCCTGTAGTAGCTCTTGTACCTGTTTAGACTAGGTCCTTGGGAGGGTAATTCAAATTGTAAAATTGTTGGCTGTAATCTCCATAAAAAGGATGTTGTAAAGGTTTTTCGTATATCAAAAAGGTTATTTCAGGGTTTATTTTCAATTTTCCGCATTTTTTTTCCTGTTGGACGGGTGGTAAGGGTTCGTCTATCTAGGTGCATAGAGTAGGTGCATGCACGGCCCAGTAGGTTGGATCATGACACAAGCTCTCAATATATCCTCCAAGTTCTGAATGGTACACTCTGCCTGACCATCCATCTGCGAATGAAATGTTGTATTGAGATTTACCTGAGTACCAAGACCCTTCTGAAATGATCTCCAGAAATGAGATGTAAACTAAGGACCCCTATTTGAGATGATAGACAAGGGAACCCCACAAAACCTGACTATTTTGCTGATGTAGAGTCTGGCATAATCCTCCATGAAATTTGTTGTCTTGACAACCAAGAAGTGAGCTGACTTAGTAACTCTGTCCACTATCACCCAAATGGAGTCATGTTGTCTGCGAGTACGAGGTAAACCCTTAATGAAATCCATGTTGATTACCTTCCACTTCCAAGTAGGAATACTAATATCCTAAGTCACACCTCCTGGCTTCTGATGTTCTACTTTCACCTGCTGACAGTTGGGACACTTAGCCACAAAATTTGCGATGTACCTCTTCATGTTGTTCCACCAATAGACTTCTGTAGATCATGGTACATCTTTGTGGCACTGGGATGAAGAGAATATCTAGAATTATGGGCTTCTGTAAGGATCTTCTGCCTCAACCCACCCATATTTGGTACACATAAACAACCCTAGTAGCAAAGCACACCATCTCCCCCTTGGGAGAAAAACTCTACCCTCTGCTGATAAACTGCACCTTTTAACTGGACTAATATGGGATCATTGTCTTGTTTCTCCTCTACCTCAGCTACCAATGAAGATTCTGACCCATTCTGGACTATCACACCACCATCTGTTGTATCCATAAGGCAAACTCCTAAGCAAGCAAGCCTGTGAACATCTCTGGCTAATTCTTTCCTCTCTTCCTCAACATGTGACACACTACCCATGGACAGTCTACTGAGGGTATCAGCCACGACATTGGCCTTACCCGGATGGTAGAGCACATTCATATCATCATCTTTGAGGAACTCAAGCCATCTTCTATGACGAAGATTCAACTCTTTCTGGGTGAACACATACCGGAGGCTTTTATGGTCTATGAACACATCTACATGGACATCATACAAGTAGTGTCCCCAAATATTTATGGCAAACACAACCACTACAAGCTCAAGGTCATGAGTCGGGTAGTTATTCTCATGAATCTAAAGCTGTCTGGAGGCATAAGCTATGACTTTACCCTGCTGCATCAAGACACAACCCAAGTCGACTCTAGATGCATCAATAAACCACGAAGCCATCTGAACCCTCTGGTAGAGTCAAAATGGGATTTGTATTTAACCGGGTCTTCAGCTCTAGGAAGCTCTTCTCACACTCATCTAACCACTGAAACTTGACCTTTTTCTGAGTCAACTTAGTTAATGGGGTAGCTACGGATGAAAATCCTTCAACAAATCTCCGGTAATAACCATCCAAAACCAAGAAACTCTTGATGTCTATCAGAGAGGTAGGTCTGGGCCAGTTCTTCACTGCCTCAATCTTTTGAGAATCAACTCTGATTCCCTTGCTAGACACCACATAACCAAGAAAAGAAACTTATTTCAACCAGAATTCACACTTACTGAACTTGGCAGATAACTGGAAATCTTTGAGAGTTTGCAACACCACTCTCAAATGGTCTACATTCTCTTTCTCGCTTCGAGAATATATGAGTATATCATCGATGAAGACAATGACGAACAAATCTATATACTGCTTGAACACTCTGTTCATTAAATCCATGAAAGTTGCAGGTGCATTTATTAGTCCAAAATACATGACTATAAATTCATAGTGACCATACCGAGTTCTGAAGGCTGTCTTTGGAATGTCACAATTTCTGACTCTGAGCTGATGATAGCCGGATCTGAGGTCTATCTTAGAGAAGCAACTAGCACCCTGAATCTAGTCAAATAAGTCATCAATTCTAGGGATGGGATACTTGTTCTTGATTGTGACTTTATTCAACTGACGATAGTCGATGCACATCCTGAGAGAATCGTCTTTCTTATGCACGAAGAGCACTGGAGCACCCCATGGAGAGATGCTGGGTCTGATGAAGCCCTTATCTAGAAGGTATTTCAATTGTTCCTTCAATTCCTTAAGCTCAGTCAGAGCCATTCTGTAAGGAGGAATCAAAATAGGCTGGGTATCTAGAAGGAGATCTATTCCGAAGTCGATTTCCCTTTCGGGAGGAACTCCGGGTAGATCTTCTAGAAACACTTCTGGGAATTCATTCACCACTGGGATTGACTCAAGAGTTGGGGTCTCGGATTTTGAATCCTTAACCCAAACAAGATGATAGATATACCCTTTGGAAATTATTTTTCTGGCCTTAATGTAAGAGATGAATCGACCTATATGCACTGAGGTATTACCCTTCAACTCTAAGACTGGCTCATTTGGAAACTGAAACCAAATGATCCTAGTTCTACAATCGACTAAGGCATAACAGGAATGCAACCAATCCATGCCAAGAATAATATCGAAGTCAGTCATTTCTAAATCTACAAGATCGACTCAGGTGACTTTCGAGAAAACTGTGACAGGACAATTTCTGTATACCCATCTAGCTATAACTGGATCACCAACTGGAGTAGAGACTAAGAAGGGTTCTAGGAGGATTTCTAGACTGACACCAAAATTTACTACTATATATGGAGTTACAAAAGAAAGGGTAGTCCTTGGGTCTAACCGTGTATAAATATCCAAATAGAAGACTTGTAACATACCTGTGACCACATCGGGAGAATCCTCCTGGTCCTGTCTAGTCTGAAGAGCATAGATCCTATTCTGGCACTGACCACCATATGTACCAGAACAGGCACCCTACTGAGTGGGGCGACCTGCTGGAGCTGCTGTAGAACTAGCCTGATTTTGTAGGCGAGCATCCTTGCCCTTCTGACAAGCTGTTGGATAATCCATCATCCTGTGGCCTAGCTTGCCAGACCCAAAACAATTTCCACTACTAACCATACACTCACCTAGATGGTTCCCACCACACTTCCTGTAAACTGGATGAGTGCGCCCGCTAGTGACTGTACCTTGGGACTTAGAGCCCGGCGCCCTATCTCGCCTGGACTTAGGCACTGGAGCACTAGCAAAGGATGGGGCTAAAGCTTAAGATTTCTGACGGAATTGAGAGCGGTAACCATTATCTGACCTTTGCTGAGAGTAATTAAATTCACCTGTTCTAGCTCTTTTGCTGTTTCCTCCCCTTTACTTGATCTTTTCCTCTTCGATCTGCTGGGCATAAGTCACCAACCTGGAAATATCCATCTTCTTAACCAGCATAGAAGTCTTGCACTCCTTGACCACATCATCGAACACACCAGATACGAACTTACTTATACGAGCCCTGGAGTCAACTACTATTTCTGGAGCATACTTAGACAACTGAGTGAACTTGAGGTATTCCTTCACGCTCATATCATTCTACTTTAAATTGATGAACTTTTGGACCTTGGCTTCCCTGAGCTCAAGTGGGAAAAACTTGTCCAGAAATGTAGTCTTGAAGTGGTTCCAATCCACTAGACCTGTATTAGCACAATGCGACTCTTTCCACTGTTGATACTAAGTATAAGCCACTCCTTTCAGCTGGTAAGCGGCAAAGTCTGCACTCTCAACCAGAGTAACACCCATAATCTCTGTCACTTTCTGAATGTCATCAAGAAATTCTTGTGGATCCTCTTAGGACTTGGACCCATGGAACTATGGAGGGTTCATCCGAGTGATGTCTTGGATTCTAGATGTGGCAGAGTTAGAATGAGGTAGAGCTGGTGCCATAGCTTGCTGGTTGACCTGAGCGGTTATGGCCTGAACAAGCACCTGAAAAGTAGCCCCGAGTTCAACATGAGTGACTTGCTCATTCAGAGGGTCTGTTGGAGCTGCTAATGCCTACTGGTTCCTTGCGTTGGCTCTTCTGGGAGGCATTTTCTGAAATGTGCAGAGCATGAGTTAGAAGGAGGGTAAATAGAGTTCATACTCTATAGCACGAGATGGAAAAGAAGGAATGGAATTTTTTCCTAATGACGTCTCATAGCTTCTCCCCCGTAGGTGTGGTGTGCTTCACACCCATGAAAAAGACTCTACTCGATGCGGCTTTCAGACACCCTAGGAAACTTGAACCTGATGCTCTGATACCAAGTTTGTCATGCCCCCATGAATGCAATATGGTGCTTAGTGTCACAATTGACCCCAAGCTAACCCATGGTCCAGCATATCTAGACAAATTATGATAATATACGAACTGTGCGGAAAATTGAATTGATTTTAATATATAAGTTGGAAAAAGAAATCCAAACATGTCTGAATGAGAGTATAGTAAGTCTAAAAATAAAACTAACAACCCAATAATTGATTCGAGTTCTATGTCTGAAAGCCTCTAACTGATGTGAGTTGGTGGGACAAGCCTCCAGCTAACTCTAATAGTCTGAAACTGAAATATAAAATTGAATGAAGTATGCATAACTATAGTCCTCGAACTATGAGGACTCACCACTGAGCTGCTGAGTAGGGACTGAAAAGTCGCACTAAGCATGGTTTGGATGGTGGGCTCCTGAACCTACATCATGATAAGATGTAGCACAAAACTATGCGTCAGTACTTCGAATGTACTAAGCATGTGGGATATATATAACGATGTACAACATAAAGACTGAATATGGAAATACATACTGAAGCATGAACTGAAGGACAAACTGAATGCAGTGACCAAGTAACTAACACTAATACTATAACATGCTGAACTGAACTGAATAACTAAAATAGATACTGGATATATGGTCATTGCAATATGAGTCAGACTGTGGGAGCTACTATTAACCGACATACATCAAGCTGAGCTAACTATGGGGCCAACCTGTAACCCTGGATGGAAGGGTGTTCATACCTTTCCAAGGGTATAAAAAAGTCTGACTTGGATCCACTAAACTGATGTCCATAAGGGATAAGGGTGACCAGTCTAGCCTGACAATTGACCCCTTTCATGCCTATGGTGGCGTCATAATTCTGGTACTTAGGGACTGCTACTAAAGATCTCAGCATAATTTGATAGTTGAACCTTCATCCTTTCGTCCACTCGGTACTAAGTCTACTCCTAACTGAATTTAAGCAGTGAATGCAAACTGAAATGCTGGATAGCTCAATATAATACTGAAACTAATAGCATTCTAATTCAGAAACATATTGACTGAATCATCTTACTAGCAAGTATAACTTATAAATACTGAAAATTTTACACATGCTAGGGTTACTGAATTCTATAAATGGCTATCCTGGGTTCCCAAGAAAACATGTAATCACTATCATACAAGCAATAGAATCTGAGTTGCAAGGATTTCTTAAAGTTTAGGAACCCTAGGTCTGAAGAACTAATGGAGAACTGAAGAATTGGTCTGAATCTAGGGACTCAATGAGTGAAAGGAACCTACTGATGAAATTCCACATACCTAGAAGTAAATCTATGGACAAAATCCTGGGATTGAAGCCTGAACTTGAGAAGACTCTTCTGCTAGTTCTTGAGAGGGAAAAACATTCTTTTTTCTCCAAATTTTGCTAAGTCTGATTAGTTTTAGGAGAATAGGTAAAGAAGAGTGAAAATCCCTTTAATTACCCCTCAAAACGACTAAGGATCGGAATTAATAGGGTACGAAAAAAAGTAGAATGCCCCTGAATTAATTAAAAGAAGACTGCTGAAAAAATTCTCGATTCAGGTTCTACGGGTGGGAACCACGATTCATGGATGCTTCCACGGCTCGTGGAACCCTATCATGGTTCCTGGGCAGAAATCTTGAGCTATTGGAATGCATTCCATGAGGGTTTTCCATGACTTGTGAAAACTTCCACGGGTCATGGATCCCACTCGTGGATCCTGGACCTTTCACTGACCCTCAGGTCTGGTTCCACGAACCGAGTTCATGACTCGTGGATCATTCCACGGTCCGTAGAACCAGTTCGTGGTTCTTAGAGAAAATCATCATGGCTCTGATATGATTCCACTGGCCCAATCCATGGCTCGTGGACTATTCCACGACTGTGGATTGGCTGACGCTTGGAAAAATTTGTTTTTCTGGTTTTTCTGAGGTGGGTCTAGGCTTTGGAGTTCTGAGGTGTTACAAAAATTAACACTAATTAACCTAAAATTTAAAACTAATTCAAGATTATAACCCAACAATGTAAACTAATTTAAAATTTTCAAATTCACTATCAAATTCAAGAACCTAATTCAACAATCTAAATTTAAAACTAACACTAATTAACCTAAAGTTGAAAATTAATTCAAGATTATAACTCAACAATATAAACTAATTTAAAATTTCTAAATTCACCATCAAATTCAAGAACCTGAAGTTGAAAACTAATTCAAGATTATAACCCAACAATATAAACTAATCCAAAATTTTCAAATTCACTATCAAATTCAACAACCTAAATTCAAAACTAAAATTAATTAACCTAAAGTTCAAAACTAATTTAAGAATATAACCCAACATAAATGTAACAACCGGATCCGTCGTTATGGGTAATTTATTCGTGCGAAGTTTTGGGTTAGAAAACTTCCGGCTTTGGGTGTTGAAAATTTTGGGATAGGATAGTCTTGGACTATTTTTGAGTGAGGTATGGTCTAGGGCAATCTCGGTGAGGATTGGGTAATATATCTTATGTTGAGCTAGTTTTTCCATTATATAAGACATTAAGGAGTTTGGGGGACTTTTATGAAATGAATTCGGGTAAATAGAACTCCCGGTATCAAAGTTGACGTGAAGGGGTTGATCCAAAATGTCAGGATTTAAGGTGTGTTATTAAATGAGTACTTTTAGGGGGATTTCTAAGATTCTGTGCCATGTCAACTGTTATAGCAGTTGACACTGCGCTACAGCGACTACCGCTATAACAGAGAAAAATTCTCGCTATAGTGAAAGTCAACGCCATCAGCACCACCATAACGGTCGATTCTGCTACGGCGGTGCCGCTATAATGGTGTACGGATTGCTATAGCAGAATAAATTAGGGTAAATGCAAAAAGTTTTCCAAGAACATTTAGAGTTTCTCAAGAACATTTTGGGAAAAGGCAGAGGCAATTTCGGCAATTTCAAGGCAGTTTTCCACTAAATTTCATCCTAGAGGTAAGGATTTTGCTCCCCTAACTTAGTACTATGATTCCTATGCAGTAGAATCATTATCTACGGGCTTAGGGGAAGGTTTGGGTTAACCTAAGAATGTAGAATCTGGGAAAACAGGGGATTCTAGGTTGTGTAATTCTCGGGTTATGTTTATAATCGCTCATTCATGATTAAATCACCATTATTTGCTTAATATAACCGTTAAATGGTAGTTTTAGGTGAATTAAAGGTGGAAAAGTCTTGGAATGGGTGGAATGATTATGGTTAAGTCTGGGGATTAGGATTTGTGCATAATCTGGGTAATTTTAGGCCATTGGACTGATTATGGTGTGTTGTAATCAATGTTAAACCAAGAACAAGAGAAGGCTTCTGTCACGCCCCAACCTCGGGAGGCGCAACTAGCACCTGATGCCAAAATTTAGGTTCGAGATGACCTTGTTGAACCATTTGTCAATGGCACATGGTAGCCACACGCAATCAAAAAAACAAACAAGTATATCTCGGCTTAAAAATAAGCGCTCAGCCAGCGAGGCCCCTGTCAACAACTCTATAAAGAAAATGGCTACTTCCAACAGTTTATATAAAGCAATAACTAAATAGCATACAAATCCTGTTTGGGTCGTTGAGGCCACCATGATATCTATAAAAGCATAAATGCTATGCAATATAGGTTAGGCCAACAGTCACTGAATCATCAATAATTACAACAAGGCCCAACTGGCCAACAACGGAGCTATACAACCCAACAAACTAGTCTGCAAGCCTCTATGAATATAATGCTTGGCGGGACAAGGCATCGGCCTACCCAGAAGCTATAAATGGTAAGACAGGCAAACCTCTAAGACTCTAGCGACCCCTGAAAAGAAGGGAGTCAACCAATCCACTAAAAACTCAATTATGCTACCCGACCGATCTGTCTGATCATCATCCAGGACCTGCAGGAATGAATGCAGCATCCCCAGGCTCGGGGCATCAATACAAAATAATGTACCAAGTATGTGAAGTAAATGAATAACTGAAACTGATATGATAAATGTTTTTAAGTAATCAGATAAGGAGTCAAAAGATAACCCGGGTATACTTACCTGCTCCTGAATCTATAAATAGCTGAGATTGATATCATAAGCAAGGTAAATGCCCAAATACGGAGTCGGGGGTTAGTCAGAATGTACTTACATGTCTTTGACTTAAAGTTTACAAACATAACTAACTGAGCAGCCCACTTCTCGAATCGAGCTAACTAACATCATCAAATAATGAAGCACTCCGGAAGAAGATCAATAATCGTCATAATACAGTCTAACTACTCCTGACACAAATCATTCAGTAATAATCAAACAATAACCTAACTGGCCCTCATAAGCACGACAGATACAAACAGCAAACAAGACTACCTACCCAGGCCCCTATTAGCTCAGAAGGTGCCAATTTAGGACGTGGGATTACGAACGGGGGTCATAGGAGGGAAATTACCTCGATAAAAGCTTCAAAATACCAAGCTTAACAAGCTGCTATAAGGATCCACCACCGCTACTACATCGGAACTATGTCAAAACACAACTCTATGATAAGTTCGGCCCTACCCGGTTCTGCCAGATAATCCATGGTAAAATGGTCATAACTCTCTACTCAGATGTTGTATGGATGAGTGGTTTGATGTTCTAGAAACTAGTATCAAAGACCTTTAATTTGATATATAATAGGCCTCTAACTCTTTATATATTGGGAGATATGCTCACCCCAAGTTAGTATAATTATTACTTTCATCTTGACCATAAACCGATAATATCAAATATGAAGTCATGCCAAGAAATAATTCTATAATAGGTATACAACGACATACCAAATCAAAAGCTCTACGAATAGCTCTTCCAAGGTATGATAAATTTGAAACCTCTAATATAAGGTAATATCAAGGAATCATACCAAGAAAATAAAGGAGTGACCTTTACATAACTTTATGCTCACTTTTTGAAGCTACCCCAAACTCCGTCTACCTATTTTCCTTGACCAAAACTCATGATTTACTATAATTTGGGATCCACGTGATACAAGAATTGAGAAAACAATGGAGAAATCATGGGGCTTAGCCCGGATTTTACCATTCCTGTATAACAATCTAATAACTAAATGCTAGAAGATTGTATGTTGACTTAATCTACTAACTTTTTTTTCAAGATGAAAGAGCATAAGTATGTGTATATAGATGGAGTAAAGAAACACCATGTTACTGCAATATTTCTCCAGATACAAAAAGATTATTGAGATTCCAAAGTAATTGGTAAAATGATATATAAAGTAGGACTAATGACGGTGGAACATATTTACAAGGATAAAAACATGTCATAAATATGTATCACCTTACATTATTTATTGTCATTATCACATATATATATACATTAATTGATACATATATTAAAATGGTGAGGGGTTTTACTTTTTGGGATAAAGTTTACTAAATATAATAATAGTTTCTCTACAAAACTAAACTTAATATTTTAACTAAAATATTAATAAATTATAAAAATATCATAAAATTTTAAAACATACACTAATATATCATAGCTATAGTTTTTTTATAATCACCAAAGCATTTGGGATGAGAATATATCAAATTCAAATCTAAATTGGATGTCTCCAAGAAGGCGGGGTGCTACAATAAAATTCTCAATTTTAGTCTCATAAGCCATCGACACAAGACAATAGATAACCTCAAATGCACGGGGTGTTACAACTTTGGAAGACGAGAAGGCTCCAGCCTAGTAGAGTCTTTAAGCTTTTCGAGGTAGGTGATGGTATTGTTTTGCAAATGCAATATATATACATGTAACCTTAACTTAGTAATGTATGTGTCTTGCATGTTTAGGGAATAAGTTTATAAATGTCTAAGTGTCCGGGTGTCAATTATGTGAAATGAACTTGATTTTGTTGCTTGTTGGTGTTACAAGTGGGTTGTTGTTCATTTAATTATTGACTGTTGTATTGGCTCGGGTATCACGCCTGGTACAAAATATTTATATTAGTTGGCTCAGGTACCACGCCTGGTATGAGATACTAATAGTTGGCTCGGGTACCATGCCTGGTACAAGTTCTATATAAGTTGGCTCGGGTACCATGTCTGGTATGGGTTTAAATATACATTATTAATTGTGTATATTCGCTGGTTCCATGAGTGGACCGAGTTGATTGTTGAAACTGTAATTATGCATATTGGTCCATGAGAGGCAGGGTAGTTGTACTTAAATGTGGGGATGGTTCTTGGATGGATCAGGTATTGCATGTTAACATTTAGATATTGGTCTAAGGATCCTTTGTTGGCCCGGGTAAGGTAAAAAGGGTAAAGTGTTATTGTCGTGATTCATTATTTAAAGGGCTGTTGAACCTATTTCATATGCTTGATAAGTTAGAAGGTAGACTTAGAGTCTGGGATTACATTACTGGATGTTTTACATGTTTTTACTGCTTTACTCAGTTCAGGTTTATTATTCGTATATTGTTTGTTGGAGCTGGCCGATGATCCTACAAGTACACTATGGTTGTACACTGATTCTGCACTTGCTTTCCTTTTGTGAGTACAGGGCATATTCCAGCGGCTCCGACTCGACCTCAAATATAGTCCTAGTGATTCCAGATTTCAAGGGTGAGCTGCTTCATTTGGGATACCATGGTTTCTTCTAGTTTACTATTAGTCCACTTGTTTTGGACTTAACTCTCTATTTTTGGGGTTGCATCCTCATTTCTAGATGTTGGTAGATGTTTTGGTACTTTGACTTTCAGTTTCTAGGAGTATTTCCACAAAACCTTATTATTTTGAAACTTTTGGATGGTGAATGATAGTTTATTTTAATGCAATTGGTTTTGAGCTATTAGAACTACTGAGTGTTGGGGTGATAATGCATTCGCTCATCAAGGGGTTTTGGGTGGGTGCCACTCGCGGCAGTTTGGGTCGTGACAAAGATAGTATTAGAGCCCTAGGTTTATTGATCTCGTCTACCAAAATGGGTTTAGTAGAGTCTTGTAAAATGGTACGAAGACGTCTGTACTTTTCTTCGAGAGGCTATAGGAGTTTAGGAAACTATCTCTTCTTTCTTACTTCGTGTTATAACTTGATTCCAATTGGTATCTGGTGATACAAATTGGTATCTAACCTCTTTCACTCTTTTATCCGCAAATGGTTAACACAAGACACAATGAAGTAAGAGCGGTCGTTCCAGTGGAAAAACCAGCAACCAGGGTGGCGAGGAAGGGGCAGGGGTAGAGGTAGAGACAAAGAAAGAGTAGCACCCGCTATATGTGAAGCTTAGGCAGCTACTGAATCAAGAGAGGCGACCCTTCACCCACCACAGGATCCTGTCGAGGAGGAAGTTGAGGTTGTTCTTGAGGAGGGTGCAGAACAGAAGGAGGCGGCACCCGCTGGAGGTGCAGGCATTCCCCTTATATTGTCTGAGGCATTTTAGCAAGTGTATTATGCTCATCCTATTCAGTTAGCCCTGTCAGCTTCTACAGGTGGTCTTCTAGGAGCCAGACAACAGTTTTTAGCTCCTTGAGGCCCCCTTATACTTCTACTAGCAGGCCTACTCTTAAACATGGATGCTTTCATTATGGTGATTTGGGTCACTTCAAGAGGGAGTGCCCCCACAGGCAGGCAGGTAATCAGATTCAGCAATAGTCTAAGGCTATAGTTCTAGCGGGTGGAGATGGCTATGCTAGAGGTCATTCATAGGGTGGGTGAGGTAATTTCCAAGGAGGCCAGGGAAATAGAGAAAAGGGTGGCACTGGCAGAGGAGTAACACAGCTAGCCAGGGAAGTTTCTTGGATTGATGACCAGGATCATTGTTATGCATTCCCAGGGAAGTCTTAGGCTGAGGCGTCAGATGCGGTGATCACAGGTACTATTCTAGTTTGTAACCGGATGGCTTCTGTATTATTTGAACCAGGTTCTACTTATTCGTATGTTTTTGTGAAATTTTATTTGGGTCTAGATTTGGTTTGTGATGTCCTAGATTCCCCTATTCATGTTTCTACACTGATTGGGGAGTATGTGATAGTAACTCATGTATATCGTACTTACCCCATAGTTTTTGTGGGTCTTCAGACTTGGGTAGATTTGGTTATTCTGGAAATGCTAGATTTTGATGTTATTTTGGGTATGACTTGGTTGTCTCTGTATCATGCTGTATTGAATTGTAATGCTAAGACAGTGACTCTAGAGATCCTGGGTAAGGCTAGGCTAAAGTGGGAAGGTGTATACAGTCCTAAACCGATAAAAATAATATCTTTTGTTTGGGCGATAAAGTTAGTGGGAAGAGGTTGTTTTGCTTTCTTGGCTCATCTCCTGGATGTTAGTGCATAGTCCCCTTCGATTGAGTTTAATCTGGTAGTCTCTGAGTTTCAGTAGGTGTTCCTAGCTAGATAGAGACATTGACTTTTGCATAGACTTGGAGCTAGGCACCCGCCTGATCTCTATTCCTTCTTATCATATGGCTCCGGCAGAGTTGAGAGAACTTAAGACTCAACTTCAGGTTGGGGTGCTTCAGTTTTATTTGTGAAAAAGAAAGATAGTAGTATGAGGATGTGTATAGACTACATGCAACTGAATAAGGTCACTATCTGAAATAAGTATCCTTTACCTTGTATCGATGAACTCTTTGACCAGTTTTAGGGTGTGTCTGTATTTTCAAAAATTGACTTAAGGTTAGGGTACCATCAGTTAAAGATTAAGCCTGATGACATCCCTAAGATGACATTCTGGACTCGGTATGGGCATTATGAATTCCTAGTAATATCATTTGGGTTGACCAATGCGCCAGCGGCATTCATGAGCTTGATAAATGGGGTCTTCAAATCGTATTTGGATTCGTTCATCATTGTATTTATAGATGATATTCTGATTCTCCAGAGCAAGGAAGAGCATGCAGCGCATCTTCGCATTGTTTTGGATATCTTAAGGAGCTAGAAATTATATGCCAAGTTCTCCAAGTGTGAGTTTTGGTTGTCTTCAGTTGCCTTCTTAGGGCATGTGGTCTCATAAAGGGGAGTGATGGTGGATCCCCAAAATATTGAGGCAGTTAAGAGTTGGGTTTGGCCTAGCTCAGTGACTGAGATTAGAAGTTTTATGGGGCTTGTAGGCTACTACCGTAGGTTTGTCAAGGACTTTGCATCCATTACTACTCATTTGACAAGATTGAATCAAAAGGAGGTACCATTTGTGTGGTCCGACAAGTGTGAGGAGAGGTTCCAAAAGCTCAAGACACTTCTTACTACAGCCCCCATCTTATAATTATCGGTTGAAGGTAAGGATTTCATTATGTATTGTGATGCTTCATATTCGGGTTTAGGTGATGTGTTGATGCAGGACATGAATGTGATAGCTTATGCTACAAGGCAGTTGAAGCCCCATGAGAAGAATTACCCAACCCACGATTTGGAGTTAGCAACAGTGGTTTTTGCGCTAAAAATTTGGAGACACTACATTTATGGTGTCAAGTGTAAAGTGTTCACAGACTATCGCAGCTTGCAACATGTATTTACTCAGAAGGATTTGAACCTGAGGAAGAGAAGGTGGATGGAGTTATTAAAGTATTATGATGTGACCATCTAGTATTATCCAGGCAAGGCTAATGTGGTGGCAGACGCATTAAGCCAGAAAGCGGTTAGCATGGGTAGTTTGGCTTGATCGGAGGTGTCCAAACGACTCTTGGCTAGGGAGATCCAGGCACTAGAATCTAAATTTAATCAGTTGGGCATCTCAGAACAGGGTGGGGTGTTGGCTAGTATTGAAGTTAAACCCACGTTCATAGAGGAAATTAAAGCTAAACAGTTTTAGGATACACAGTTGGATAAGCTTCGGAGCAAGGTGGTATATGGACAGTCTGGGGATGCCATGTTGGATGTTGGCAGGTGATGAGCTTTAGGGGGAGGATTTTTGTTCCCCGAGTTGATGACTTAATCCAGAATATTTTGGCTGAGGCTCATAGTTTGAGGTATTTGATTCATCTAGGCATAACCAAAATGTACTGGGACTTGAGGCGACTTTATTGGTGGCCTAGGATGAAAAAGGACATAGCTGAGAATGTGTCTAAGTGTCAAAACTATCAACAGGTTAAATATGAGCACCAAAGGCCTGCAGGATTACTTCAGAGGATGCCCATTCCCGAGTGGAAGTGGGAGAGGATAACCATAGATTTTATGGTGGGTCTTCCTAAGACCTTGGCAAAGTATGACTCCATTTGGGTCATCATGGACAGGATGACCAAATTGGCTCATTTTATTTTGGTCAGGATGGATTATAACTCACAACAGTTGGCAAGATCTACATTAAGAAAATTGTGAGGTTGCATGGGGTGCCACTCTCTATCATTTCAGACAAGGGTATGCAGTTTACTTTCAAGTTCTAGGGTAAGTTGCACAAAGAGTTGGGCACCTAACTCACTTTCAGCACCACATTTCATCCTCAGACAGATGGTCAGTTAGAGAGGACCATTCAGGTACTGGAGAACATACTGAGAGCACATGTGGTTGATTTTGGGGGTCATTGGGACCAGTTTCTACCGTTGTGTGAGTTCTCATACAAAATAGCTATCATGCCAGTATTGACATGGCACCCTTCATGACACTTTATGACAGAAGATGTAGATCACCCATAGGGTGGTTTGAGGCAGGCGATGTGCAACTTTTGGGTGTGGACTTGGTGAGGGAAGTTCAGGAAAAAGTAAGGAGAATTTAGACCAAGTTGCTAGCAGCCCAAAGCAAGCAGAAGGAGTATGCAGATCGCAAGGTAAGGGACATAACATTCTAGGTTGGTGAACAGGTATTATTGAAGGTGTCACAAATGAAAGGGATAATGCGTTTCGGCAAGAAGGGCAAGCTTAGTCCTCGGTACATCAGCCCATTCGAGGTTCTCGATATTGAAGGGCCAGTGGCTTACAGGTTAGCACTGCCGCCCAGTTTATCTGGAGTTCATTCAATCTTCTAGGTATCTATGCTAAAGCGATACTATGGGGATGAGGAATATATTGTCAAATGTTATTCTATTTTGCTAGATAAGGATCTTCGATATGAAAAGGAGCCGGTTGCGATTCTTGATCGGGATGTCTAGAAATTAAGAACAAAGGAGATCCGGTTGGTGAAAGTTCAATGGAAGCATCGTCTGGTTCAAGAAGTCACTTGGGAAACTAAGAAGGACATACGGGACAAGTACCCTTACTTGTTTGAGGATTCAGGTACTACACTTTCCCTCTTTTAAATCATCTTATTCGAGTTTAATCATCCAAGGATGAACAATGGGTAAACTGGTATCTGTTGTAATAACTGGGTGCGTTGCTATGGGTAATTTATTCGTGTGAAGTTTTGGGTTAGAAAACTTTCGGGTTTAGGAGTTGAAAATTTTGGGCTAGGCTAGTCTCGGGCGGTTTTTGAGCGAGGTATGGTCTAGGACAATCTAGGTGAAGATTGGGTGAATATCTTATGTTGAGCTAGTTTTTACGTTAGCAAAGACATTAAGGAGTCGGGGGGACTTTTCGGAAATGAATTCGGGTAAGTAGAACTCCCAGTATCGAAGTTGACGGAAGGGGTTAATCCAGAACGTCAAGATTTAAGGTGTGTTATAAAATTGACACTTTTGGGGGATTTTTAGAGATTTTGTCCCGTGTCAACTGCTACAGTGATTGAACTACACTACAGCAACTATCGCTATAGCGAAGAAATTCGCGCAATAATGGAAGTCAACGCCGGTCAGCACCGCCATAGCAGTCGGTTCCATTACGATGGTGCCACTATAGCGGTGTATGGACTACTACAGCGGAATAAGTCAGGATAAATACAAAAACTTCCCCAAAAAAATTTAGGATTTCTCAAGAACATTTTGGGGAAGGGCAGAGGCAATTTTGGCGATTCCACAGCAGTTTTCCATCAAATTTTGTCCTAGAGATAAGGATTTCGCTCCCCTAACTTAGTACTATGATTACTACGCAGTAGAATCATTAACTATGGGCTTGGGGGAAGTTTTGGGTTAACCTAAGAATGTAGGATCTATGGAAAAAGGGGATTCTAGGTTGTGTAATTCTTGGGTGATGTTTATTATCACTCATTAATGATTAAAACACCACTATTTGTTTAATGTAACCATTAAATGGTAGTTTTTAAGTGAATTAATGGTGGAAAAGCTCTGGGATGGGTGAAATGATTATAGTTAGGCCTGGGCATTAGGATTTGTGTATAATTCAAGTAATTTTAGGCCATTGGACTAATTATGGTAAGTTGTAATCATTGTTAAACCAAGAACAAGCGAAGGCTTCAGAAGACGAGAAGGCTCCGGCCCAGTAGAGTCTTCAAGCTTTTCGAGGTAGGCGATGGTATTATTTTTCAAATGAAATATGTATGCATGTAACCTCAACTTAGTAATATATGTGTCTTGCATGTTTAGGGAATGAGTTAATGAATGTCCAAGTGTCTAGGTGTTAATTATGTGAAATGAACTTGGTTTTGTTGCTTGTTGTTGTTACAAGTGGGTTGTTGTTCATTTAATTATTGTAACGACCGGGTCTGTCGTTACAAGTAGACCAATCGTGCCAAGTGTTAGAGTTAGAAAATTCTGAGTTTGGGAGTTTGAAATTCTGGGCTAGGCTAGCCTCGGCCGGTTTTGGAGTGAGGTAGAGTCTAGGGAAATTCGAGTAAAAATGGATTTAGGTGTCTTGGATTAAGCTAGTTTTCTGCGTAACCAAGACATAAAGGAGTCCAGGGGACTTTTCAGAATTGCGTTTGACGTGAAGGGGTTGTTTCAGGCATCGGGAAAACCAAGTGTGTTGTGAAATGGACAAAACTGGCAGATTTCTGGACATTCTGTCCATGACGAGCGCTGTCAGGCGCGATAGCGGTCACCGCTATAGCTGTGGAAATTACTGCTATAGCGGTGGTCAAGGGGCAGTCAACTCACTTAAGACCGCTATAGCGATAGATGACCGCTATACCTCTATAGTGGAGCAGGGACCGCTATAGCTGGTCGACGGGTTTTTAATGCCGAAACAGCTCTCAAAACATTCAGTTTTCACAAGTTTTTTTTGGAGAAGGGCTAGGCAAATTTCAGGCGATTTTCTTTATTCCTCTGCCAAAAATTGTTCCTAAGGTAAGGTTTTCGTTCCCCACACTTTGTAATACATTTCCTATGCGGTAGAATTGCTAGGAGGGAAATTGGGGAAATGTTGGAATGACCTAGGGATGATGGAATTTGGGGAAGAAAGGGGTTCTCAAACATGTATGTTCTTGGGTATTGATTTTAGTACATTAAAATGATCATAGGTTGTTTAATTTCCCGTTTTGTCCGTAAAAAATGATAAGACTAGGAGAATTAATGGTGGAAAGCCAAGGGAAAAGGGTGGAATGATCATGGGTGGCCTGGAGTTTGGGGATTTGGTATAATCCGGGTAATGTACAGGCCTGTATGTTAATTGTATGTATTATGTGTTATTTTTAGACCAAGAATGCGAGAGAAATCCAAAACACGGGAAAGCTCGGGTTGAATAGAGTTTGGATCATTGCAAGGTAAGTGATGGCTTTCATATTTCTACGAATGTGTATATTCGTTGTACTCGTTGTCTAAGTAATTGTGTGCATTACATTGCTTAGGGGAATTGTGTGGAATGTCTAAGTTCGGTTTACAATCTATGTTTGAATGGTGTTTACTTGTTGGCTTTACAAGTTGTGTTTGTTCACATATTGACTGTGGTTGTTGACATTCAGTTGGCTCGGGTACCATGCCTGGTACAGGTATAACACATGGTTGGCACGGGTACCACGCCTGGTACGGGTATAACATTCGGCTGGCACGGGTACCACGCCTGGTATGAGTTTACCTTATTGCATATTGCATGGTGATTTTTGTATTACATTGATTGTTATTGGTCCGTGTGTGGACCAGGTTGTTTTACTTAATGTGATTCTTAATATTGGTTTCGTGAGTAGACCGGGTTGTTATTGAAAAGTGCTATTGATTGGTGGTCCTTGAGTGGCCGGGAACTGTTGATGACTGTTGAGTTGGTCTTGGTTTAGGCCGGGTTGAAAAATTACTAATGGTATTGTCTAGAGGGGATTCCAGGGTGGGCTCGGGCTAGAAGGTAAAGTATGATTATGGTTTCTTGTTGGTGGAATAGAATTGTAAGAGATGGATTCATGCGGTAACAAGCTAGGTAGAGACCTGTAGTCTAGAGATGCCTGTGATATTTGTTGCATGTTTGCCATACTTGTTACTGGATTTTGCGTACTATTTATATACTATTTTCTTGAATACTGACTGATGATCCTACCAGTACACAGTGGTGGTGTACTGATACTGCACTTGTCTTTTTTTGGTGAGTACATGAAATCTTCCCGCGGCTGAAACGAGACCTCAGATTTAGCACCGACGTTTCTGATCTTCAAGGGTGAGCTCTCGATTCAAGCTACCTTGGGATTATCATTAGAGTTTTAGTCCATTTGTTCGGACTTAAAAACTATTTCTTATTTTGTTTGGGGTTGCATCCTCGTACTCTAGATTTGGTATTGATGTTTGGTGTTATGACTTTCAGTTCCTAGGTGGGATTTTCCGCAGATAATTAATTATGATAAGTTTTTGAGTAGTTGATCTTATTTTTATTGCTAGTTTACTTTGATGCTTGCTGGTTTTAGGCTATTAGTCTAGGCAAGGGTAACACTCTATTGGTTCGCTCATCCGGGGGTTGGGTGGGTTCCACTCACGATGGGTTGGGTCATGACAAAGATGGTATCAGAGCCTAGGTTCATTGATCTCATTGTACCAAACAGGTCTAGTAGAGTCTTGCGGAATGGTGTGGAGACGTCCGTACTTTTCTTTGAGAGGCTACAAGGCTTTAGAAAAAACTATCTCTTCTTCTTTTCCTTCGTGTTATAACTCAATTCCAATTGGTATCTGGTGATACGAATTGGTATCTAACTTCATTCACTCTTCTGTCCGCAAATGGTTACTACCAAGAATAATGAAGCAAGGCCAGCGGTCCCAGCAGCGGGTCTGGCAGTTTGCGGCAGAGGTAGGGGAAGGGACAGGGGATGAGCTAGAGCCGCACCTGCCAAGGGTGGGGCTCGAGCTGCTGTTGTTGCACGTGAGGTAACCCCTCCCCCACCTCAGGATCCTGTGGCAGAAAAAGTAGAAGTGGTTGTGGAAGATGAAGGAGATCAAGAGAAGGCTGCACCAGTTGGGGGTACATGCCTTCCTACTATGACACCGGAAGCTTTTAAGCAGCCGTGGGATATTCTGAGTGGGTTGTTTGGTGCTGGAGCCATACCCGCAGCTTATGCAAATCAGGCCTTGGATACTCAGCCAGCAGTTACTACAGCGCCTAGGATAGATGCAGCTTCGAGCACAAATGATCTCCTTAGGCTAATGCTAGGCCCAGTGATGACATGTAATGAGCATGAAATGCTGACTAAGTTCCTTAAGCTGAAACCTCCGATGTTTCAGGGTACAGACAAGGAGGATGCCTATGAGTTCATCCTGGATTGCCATGAGAGGTTGCACAAGTTGGCTATTGTACGTCAGCATGAGGTTGAGTTTGTCACTTTTCAGCTGTAGGGTGATGCCAAAAAGTGGTGGAGGTCTCATGTAGAGTGTCGGTCATCTATCCTACCTCCACTGACTTGGGATCAGTTCTATGCATTGTTTCTAGAGAAGTATGTTCCCCGTACTTTGAGGGACCAGAAGAAGGATGAGTTTCTGAACTTGGAGCAGGGTGGCATATCGGTCTCAGCTTATGAGGCTAAGTTTCATGCGTTGTCTCATTTTGCTACACAGATGTTGGGTTCCGAGGAGGAATGGGTCCGATTATTCATCAAGGGTCTAAATAGTGAACTGTAGGTATTGTTGGTGTATATGACTTCTTTAGGAAAGGGTTTTAATGATGTGGTGGATTATGTGAAGAAGATAGAGGGAGTTAGGCAAGCGGGGCAGGCTACGGCTTTATCCAAGAAGACCCGGAATGAGGGAAATTTTGTGGTTCGTACTCCAGGGGCCAGCATCAGCAGGCTTACTTGGCCCATCCTATTCAGTAAGCTCTGCCAGCTACTACAGGTGGTCGTCAAGGACATCAGTCTTAATCTCTTAAAGGCCAGGGAGCATCATATTCATCGGCTAGTAGGCCTACGATGGACCGCGGTTGCTTCCATTGTGGTGAGTTAGGCCACTTTAAGAGGGAGTGTCCACATAGGCAGGCAGGTAATCAGGGTCAGTAGCAGACTAGAGTAGTGGTTCCGACAGGCAGAGGTGGTAATGCTAGGGGCCGTCCACAGGGTGGGCGAGGTAATTTCCAGAGAGGCCAGGGAGACAGAGGGAACGGCGGCGCAGGTAAGGGTGCAACGCAGTCGGCCCGGGAAGTTTCCCGGATTGATGATCAGGAACATTGCTATGCTTTTCCAAGATGAACCGAGGTGGAAGCCTCAGATGCAGTGATCATAGGTACTATTATTGTCTGTGATAAAATGGCCTCAGTATTATTTGACCCAGGATCTACATATTCTTATGTGTCTGTTAGTTTTGCATTGGGTATGGATTTTAATTGCGATATCCTTGATTCCCCTATCCATGTATCTACCCCGGTTGGAGAGTTGATGATTGTGTCACATATATATAATGATTGTTCTATGGTATTTGTGGGGTTACGTACTTGGGTAGATTTAATAATTCTGGATATGGCTGATTTTGATATTATCTTGAGTATAACCTGGCTGTCTCCGTATCATGCTGTGTTAAACTACAATACCAAAACTGTGACTCTAGAAATTTCGGGTAAGGATAGGCTAGAGTGGGAGGGTGTGTACAGGCCCAAGCCAGTTAAACTGGATATGGCTGATTTTGATATTATCTTGAGTATAACTTGGATGTCTCTGTATCATGCTGTGTTAAACTACAATACCAAAACTGTTACTCTAGAAATTTCGGGTAAGGATAGGCTAGAGTGGGAGGGTGTGTACAGGCCCAAGCCAGTAAAGATAATATCATTTGTCCGGGCTAGGAAGCTAGTGGGGAGGGGGTGTCTAGCCTTCTTGGCCCATCTCCAGGATAATAGTGTGGAGTCTCCTCCTATTGAGTCAGTTCCAGTGGTTTTTGAATTTGTAGAGGTGTTTCCAGCGGACTTGCCTGGTATGCCTCCGGACAGAGACATAAATTTTTATATCGATTTGGAGCCAGGCACTCGTCCCATTTCTATTCCTCCGTATCGAATGGCTCCAGCAGAGTTAAGGGAACTTAAGACTCAGCCGCAGGAACTCCTAGATAAGGGATTTATACATCCCAGTGCTTCACCTTGGGCTGCTCCGGTTTTGTTTGTGAAAAAAAAGGATGGTAGTATGCGAATGTGCATAGACTACAGACAGTTGAATAAGGTGACCATCTGGAATAAGTATCCTTTACCCTGGATAGATGATTTATTTGACCAGCTTCAGGGTGCATCGGTGTTTTCGAAAATTGACTTGAGGTCGGGGTACCATCAGTTGAAAATTAGGACTGAGGATATTCTGGAAACTGCTTTTCGGACTCGGTATGGACATTACGAGTTTCTAGTGATGTCGTTTGGTGTGACCAATGCACCAGCAGCATTCATGAGTTTGATGAATGGGGTGTCTAACTCCTACTTGGATTCTTTTGTTATCATGTTCATTGACGATATTTTGATGTACTCTAAGAGTAAGGAGGAGCATGTTAATCATCTTCGCATTGTGCTGGACATCTTGAGGCACAAAAAGCTTTATGCAAAGTTCACTAAGTGCGAATTTTGGTTGACTTCAGTGGCATTTTGGGGCATGTGGTGTCAGAAAAGGGGATGATGGTGGATCCCTAGAAAATTGAGGCAGTTAAGAGTTGGGTCCGGCCTAGCTCTGTGACAGAGGTGAGAAGTTTTGTTGGGCTCGCGGAGTACTACCAGAGGTTTGTGAAGAACTTTGCTTCTATGGCTACTTACCTGACCAGGTTGACACAGAAGAAGGTACCGTTTGTGTGGCCCGACAAGTGCGAGGAGAGCTTCCAAAAGCTTAAGACACTTTTGACCAAGCCCCTATTTTGTCCTTGCCGGTTGAAGGTAAAGAATTTGTTGTTTACTGTGATACTTCACATTCTGGTTTGGGTGCTGTGTTGATGCAGGATAGGAATTTGATAGCCAATGCATCCAGGCAGTTGAAGGTGCATAAGAGGAATTACCCGACTCACGATTTAGAGTTGGCAGCGGTGGTTTTTGCTTTGAAAATCTGGAGACACTACCTTTATGGTGTCAAGTGTGAAGTATTCACAGATCATCGCAGTCTACAACACGTTTTCACTCGGAAGGATTTGAATCTGAAGAAAAGGATATGGATGGAGTTATTGAAGGATTATGATGTGACAATTCAGTACCATCCGGGTAAGGCTAATGTGGTGGCAGATGCATTGAGCCGGAAAACTATTAGCATGGGTAGCTTGGCTTGTTTGGGGGTATCCAAATGACCATTGGCTAAGGAAATTCGAGCTTTGAAGGCTAAGTTCATGCACTTGGGTGTTTCAGATCAAGGTGGGTTGTTGGCCAGCATTGAGGTCAAGGCCACCTTCATAGAGGAAATAAAGGCAAAATAGTTTCAGGATCCGAAACTGGGTAAATTATGAGGCAAGGTAATATCGGGGGAGTCCAGAGATGTCATGTTAGACTCTGGTGGTGTATTGCATTCAGAGAGAGGATTTGTGTTCCTCGAGTTGATGATATGATTCCGAAAATTCTGACAGAAGCTCGTGGTTCGCGGTAATCGATCCATCCGGGTGTAACCAAAATGTACAGTAACTTAAGGCAGTGTTACTAGTGGCCCGGGATGAAAAGGGACATAGTTGATTTTGTGTCCAAGTGTCAGTATTGCCAGCAGGTAAAATATGAACATCATAGACATGCAAGACTACTTCAGAGGATGCCAATTCCATAGTGGAAGTGGGAGAGGATAGCCATGGATTTCGTGGTGGGTCTTCCCAAGAAATTGGGGAAGTATGACTCAATTTGGGTCATTGTTGATAGGCTGACCAAGTCCGCTCATTTCATTCTGATCAGGGTAGAATACAATTCGCAGCAATTGGCAAAGATCTACGTGAAGGAGATTGTGAGACTTCATGGGGTGCCACTGTCCATAATTTCAGACAGGGGTACGCAGTTTACTTCTAAGTTCTGGGAAAGTTACATGAAGAGTTGGGTACACAACTCACCTTTAGCACAACCTTCCATCCTCAGTCTGATGGTCAGTCAGAGAGGATGATTCAGGTATTGGAGGACATGTTGAGAGCATGTGTAATGGACTTTGATGGTCATTGGGACCAGTTTCTAAAATTATGTGAATTCTCATACACTAATAGCTACCACTCCAGTATCGATATGGCACTGTTCGAGGCCCTGTATGGGAGAAACTACAGATCACCGGTTGGGTGGTTTGAGGAAGGTGATGTGAAACCTCTGGGCGTAGACTTAGTGAAGGAAGCGCAGGAAAAGGTAAGGGGCATACAGACCAAGTTGTTGGCTGCTCAAAGCAGGCAGAAGGAGTATGCAGACCGCAAGGTCCGGGACATGCATTTTCAAGTTGGTGAACTAGTGTTGTTGAAAGTGTCACCAATGAAATATGCGGTTTGGTAAGAAGGGCAAGCTTAGCCCTCGGTTTATCGGTCCGTTTGAGGTCCTCGAGATTATGGGGCCAGTGGCTTACAAGTTGGCACTTCCACCTAATTTGTCGAGCGTCCATCCGGTATTCCATGTATCCATGCTCAAGTGATACCATGGGGATGGGGACTACATCATCAAGTGGGATGAAGTACTTTTTGATAAAGATCTTTGTTATGAGGAGGAATCATTTTTGATTCTTGCTCGAGATGTCCGGAGGATAAGGACAAAGGTGATTGACATGGTGAATGTTCAGTGGAAGCATCATCCGATAGAGTAAGCCACTTGGGAAACCGAGAAGGACATGCGAGACAAGTACCCTCAACTATTTAAGGATTCAGGTACTACACTTCCTTCTTTTTATTTCCGTAATTTTGGGTCTGATCGTTCAGGGATGAATGATGGGTAAATTGGTATTTATTGTAATGACCAGGTTCGTCATTATGGGTAGACCAATCATGCCAAGTGTTAGAGTTAGAAAACTCCTGGTTTGGGAGTTTGAAATTCTTGGATAGGCTAGCCTCGGTCAGTTTTGGAGCGAGGTAGAGTCTAGGAAAATCAGGGTAAAAATGGATTTAGGTGTCTTAGATTAAGCTAGTTTTTCGCGTAGCCAAGACATAAAGGAGTTCGGGGGATATTTCGGAATCGCTTGTGGGTTAGTAGAACTCCCGAAATCGCATTTCACGTGAAGGGGTTGTTTCAGGCATCGAGAAAACCAAGTGTGTTGTGAAATGGCCAAAACTAGCAGATTTCCGGACATTATATCCGTGATGAGCGCTGTCTGGCGCAGATAGCAATCACCGCTATAGCGGTGTAAATTACCGCTATAGCGTCAGTCAAGGGGAGGTAAACTCATTAAGATCGCTATAGCGGCAGATGATCGCTATAGCGGGATCGCTATAGCGGAGCAGGGACTGCTATAGCGGGCCAACGGGTTTTGAATGTAGAAATAGCCCTCAAAACATTCAGTTTTCACAAGTTTATTTTGGAGATGGGCTGGGCAAATTTCAGGCGATTTTCTTCATTCCTCCGCCAAAAATCGTTCCTAAGGTAAGGTTTTCGTTCCCCACACTTTGTAATACGTTTCCTATGCGGAAGAATTTCTATAAGGGAAATTGGGAAAAGGTTGGAATGACCTAGGGATGATGGAATTCGGGGAAGAAGGGAGTTCCCAAACATGTATGTTCTTGGGTGTTTATTTAAGTATATTAAAATGATCATAAGTTGTTTAATTTCCTGTTTTGTCCATAAAAAATGATAAGACTAGGAGAATTAACGGTGGAAAGCTCGGGAAAAAGGGTGGAATGATCATGGGTGGCCTAGGGTTTGGAGATTTGGTATAATCTGGGTAATGTATAGTCATGTATGTTAGTTGCATATATTATGTGTTATTTTTAGACCAAGAAAGCGAGAGGAATCCGGAACACGGGAAAGCTCAGGTTGAGTAGAGCTTGGAATCATTTCGAGGTAGGTGATGGCTTTCGTATTTCTGCGAATGTGTATATTCATCGTACTCGTTGTCTAAGTAATTGTGTGCATTACATTGCTTAGAGGAATTGCGTGGAATTTCTAATTTTTGTTTACAGTCTATGTTTGAAAGGTGTTTACTTGTTGGCTTTACAAGTTGTGTGTGTTCACATATTGACTGTGGTTGTTGACATTCGGTTAGCTCGGGTACCACACCTGGTACGGGTATAACACATGGTTGGCATGGGTACCATACTTGGTACGGGTATAACATTCGGTTGGCACGGGTACCACGCCTGGTATGAGTTTACCTTATTGCATATTGCATGATGATTTTTGTATTACATTGATTGTTATTGGTCCGTGTGTGGACCAGGTTGTTTTACTTAATGTGATTCTTAATATTGGTTTCGTGAGTAGACCGGGTTGTTATTGAAAAGTGCTATTGATTGGTGGTCCTTGAGTGGCCGGGAACTGTTGATGACTGTTGAGTTGGTCTTGGTTTAGGCCGGGTTGAAAAATAACTTATGGTATTGTCTAGAGGGGATTCCAGGGTGGGCTCGGGCTAGAAGGTAAAGTATGATTATGGTTTCTTGTTGGTGGAATAGAATTGTAAGAGATGGATTCATGCGGTAACAAGCTAGGTAGAGACATGTAGTCTAGAGATGCCTGTGATATTTGTTGCATGTTTGCCATACTTGTTACTGGATTTTGCGTACTATTTATATACTATTTTCTTGAATACTGGCTGATGATCCTACAAGTACACAGTGGTGGTTTACTGATACTGCACTTGTCTTTCTTTTGGTGAGTACAGGAAATGTTCCAGCGGCTGAGATGAGACCTCAGATTTAGCACCGACGTTTCCGATCTTCAAGGGTGAGCTCTTGATTCAAGCTACCTTGGGATTATCATTAAAGTTTTAGTCCATTTGTTCGGACTTAAAAACTATTTCTTATTTTGTTTGGGGTTGCATCCCCGTACTCTAGATTTGTATTGATGTTTGGTACGATGACTTTCAGTTCCTAGGTGGAATTTTTCGCAGATAATTAATTATGATAAGTTTTTGAGTAGTTGATCTTATTTTCATTGCCAGTTTACTTTGATGCTTGCTGGTTTTAGGCTATAAGTTTAGGAAAAGGTGAAACTCTATTGGTTCGCTCATCCGGGGGTTGGGTGGGTGCCACTCACGATGGGTTGGGTCGTGATAATTATTGATTGTTGGATTTTGTGTGACATTCAGTTGGCTCGGGTACCACGCCTGGTACAAAATATATATATATTGGTTGGCTCGGGTACCACACCTGGTATGAGATACTAACTGTTGGCTCGGGTACCACACATGGTACGAGTTTAAATATACATTGTTGATTGTGTGTGTTTGATGGTTCCATGAGTGGATCGGGTTGATTGTTGAAACTGTAATTATGCATATTAATCCATGAGAGGCCGGGTAGTTATACTTAAATGTGGGGATGGTTCTTGGGTGGATCGGGCATTGCATATTAACACTTAGATATTGGTCTAGGGATCCTTTATTGGCCCGGGTAAGGTAAAAAGGGTAAAGTTTTATTGTGGTGATTCATTGTTTAAATGATTGTTGAACCTATTTCATATGGTTGATAAGTTAGAAGGTAGACTGAGAGTCTAGGATTATATTACTGGTTGTTTTACATGTTTGTACTGCTTTAATCAGTTCTAATTTATTGTTCATATATTATTTGTTGGAGCTGACTGATGATCCTATCAGTACATTGTGGTTGTGTACTGATTCTGCACTTGCTTTCCTTTTGTGAGTACAAGACATATTCCAGCGGCTCTATCTCGACCTCAGATATAGTCTCAGCGATTCCAGATTCCAAAGGTGAGTTGCTTCCTTCGGGCTACCATGGTTTCTTCCAGTTTAGTATTAGTCCACTTAATTCGAACTTAACTCTATATTTTTGGGGATGCATCCCCGTTTCTAGATGTTGGTAGATGTTTTTGTACGATGACTTTCAGTTTCTAGGGGTATTTCCGCAGAACCTTATTGTTTTAGAACTTTTGGGTGGTGAATAATAGTTTATTTTAATGCAATTGATTTTGAGCTGTTAGAATTACTAAGTGTTGGAGTGATAATGGGTTCGCTCATCCGGGGGTTTCGGGGGGTGACACTCGCGGCGGTTTGGGTCATGACAATAAAATAATTTAAAATTTTTAAATTCACTATCAAATTCAAGAACCTAAAGTTTAAAACTAATGTAAAATTATAACCCAACAATATAAACTAATTCAAAATTTCCAAATTCACTATCAAATTTTAAAAATCTAATTCAACAACCTAAATTCAAAATAATTCAAGAATATGACCCAACAATATAAACTAATTTAAAATTTTCAAATTTACTGTCAAATTTTAGAACTTAATTCAACAACCTAAATTCAAAACTAACACTAACCTAAAGTTGAAAACTAATTTAAGATTATAACCCAAAACTAACAATATAAACTAACAAACTTAAAAAACTTAACTTCAAGGAATCAATTTCAACCTAAAATTCAAGAACTTAATTCAAGATCCTAATTCAAGTTAAAAAAAAAAACCTAAAGTTGAAAACTAATTTAAGAACTTACTTCAAGAACCTAATTAAAAATTTCTAAATTCACTATCAAATTCTCAAATTCAACTTAAAATCAAGAGCCTAAGGTATTCACTATGCTCACAAATTCTAAAATTAAATTCAAGTTCAAAGTTTTCAAATTCAACCTAAAATCAAATTCAAGATCACAAATTCAATTCTATATTCACAACTAACAATGTTCATAATCTAACACTAACTTAAAATAAAATGGCAAAAAATAATTTCAAGATTCGAAACTAACAAACTTGCTAATAACAAAAATATCAAACAAATCCTAACTTAAAATTTTAAATACTATTAATTCAAGTTTTAATCTTCATAACAACTAACAATGTTCTTAATCTAACATTAACCTAAAATAAATGCAATTTAAATGAAAAATATTAAAAAGTCTAACCTTGAAGTTTTTAAATTAGCCCTAAACTAAAAATTAATGATGGATGAGGAAGGAGGCGACAACTAGAGAAAGAGGCGACAGCTAGAGCGGCAACGACGGTGAGTGGTGTGGAGGCAATAGTGTGGAGGTAATGGTAGAGATAAAGAGAGAAGAGAAGAGAAGAGAGCAAAATGGAGGTGTAATGACCTGTTCCACCGTTATGGGTAAACCATTCGTGTGAAGTTTTGGGTTAGAAAAATTTCGAGTTTGGGAGTTGGAAAATTTAGGCTAGGCTAGTCTCGGATGATTTTTTAGTGAGGTATGATCTAGGGCAATCCGGGTGAGGATTGGGTAAATAATCTTATGTTGAGCTAGTTTTTGCATTAGCTAAGACATTAAGGAGTCCGGTGGACTTTTCAAAAGTGAATTCGAGCGAGTAGAACTCTCGATATCAAAGTTGACGTGAAAGAATTGGTTCGAAACGTTGGGTTTTGAAGTGTGTTGTAAAATGGACACTTTTGGGGGATTTTTTTAGGTTCTATTCCTTGTCAACCGCTATTGTGGTTGACACCGCGCTACAGCGATGACCGCTATAGCAGAGAAATTTCCACTTTAGTGTAAGTTAAAGTCAGTCAGCACCGCCATAGCACTCGAGTCTGCTACAATGTCTAAGCTATAGCAAAGTGGGGACCGCTATAGCAGAGTAAGTCGCTGTAAATGTAGAAACTTCCCCAAAAATATTCAAAAATTCTCAAGAACATTTTTGGGGAAGGGCAGAGGCGAATTGGGCTACTCCAACTCAGTTTTCCACCGAAAATCATCGCTAAGGTAAGGATTTTACTCTCCTACTTCAGTACTTTGATTCCCGAGTATTAGAATCGATAATTGCAGGCATGGGGAAAAGTTTGAATAGACTTAAGAGGGTAGAAACCGGTGTTATGGGGATTCTAGGGTGTAGAAATTCTTGAGTCTTGTTTATTATTGATCAATTATGATCTACTAGTTGTTATTTGCTAAATGTAACCGTTAAAATGGTAGTTTTAGGTGAACTAATGATGGAAAAGCCCTGGGACAAGTGGAATGATCATGGTTTGTGCTAGGGATTAGGATTTGAGTATAATTCGGGTATTATTAGGCCATTTGGATTGATGTAGCTATGTGTAATTATTTTTAAACCAAGGGCAAGTGGAAGCTTCAGGGAATGGAAAAGCTCAGGTCCAGTAGAGCTTTCAGGCTACTCGAGGTAGGTGATGGTTATTGTCTTTCCAAATGCAATGTGTATGCATGTAACTGTCTATTGTATGTGCATTGCATGGTCTAGGGAATGGATTTGAATGTCTAAATGTCCGGGTGTCAATCATGTGAAATGAACTTGATTTTGTTGCTTGTTGGTTTACAAGTGTGATTCTATTCATTAATTATTGACTATTGAATTATGTGTGACATTCGGTTGGCTCGGGTACCACGCCTGGTATGGGATACATATTGGTTGGCTCAGGTACTACGTCTGGTATGAGATATTTATCGGTTGGCTCGGGTACACGCCTGGTATAGGTTCTAAATGGTTGACTCAGGTACCACGCTTGGTACGGGTTTATTTATATTTGCTAAGTTGTATTTGTTGATGCTTCCATGAGTGGACCGGATAAATTATTGAAATTGTGAGTGTTGCATATTGGTCTTTGAGAGGCCGGATAGTTGTACACTAAATATAGGGTTGGTCCTTGAGTAGACCAAAAATTGCATGTTGAACACTTAGGTGTAGTCCTAGGGATCCTTGGTTGGCCCCGGTTACTTATAAACGGGTATATACTTAGTGTCATTATTTGTTGTGGTGGTGGTTGTTGGACATGTTTCATGTAGTTGGTAAGTTAGAGGAAAGACTGAGAGTCTGGAATGATATTGCTGACTTGTTTATTCATGTTTGTCGTACTTTACTCAACCTTGGTTTACTGTTCATGTATTATTTATTGGAGCTGGCTGATGATCCTACTAGTACACTGTGGTTTTGTGTACTGATACTGCACTTTCTTTCCTTTTGTGAGTATAGGATATATTTTGGAGGCTGTTACGCTACCTCAGTTGTAGTTTTGACAATTCCAGATTCCAAGGGTGAGCTGTTTCTTCTGGGCTACCATGGTTACATCTAGTATACTTCTAGTCCATTGTTCCGGACTTAGACACCTTTGTTTTTGGGGTTGTATCCCCGCACTCTAGATATTGGTAGATGTTTTGGTACAACAACTTTCAGGTTCTAAAGGTATTTTTGCAGGATTTTATTCATTAATATTTTGACTATGAATGCTAGTTTACTTTAATGCATCTGGTTTTGAGCTGTTAGTTTCGCTAAGTATTGAGTTGGGTGATTGGTTTGCTCATCTGGGGGTTTTAGGTCAGTGTCACTCATGGCGGTTTGGATCTCGACAAAGATGGTATCAGAGCCCTAGGTTCGTTGATCTCGTTGTACCAAATAGGTCTGGTAGAGTCTTACAAAATGGTACAGAGATGTCTGTACTTTTCTTTGAGAGGCTATTAGACTTTAGAAAACTATCTCTTCTTTCTTCTTTTGTGCTATAACTTGATTCCAACTGGTATCTGGTGATACAAATTGGTATCTAACTTTATTCACTTTTCTATTCGCAGATGGTTGATACAAGCTGTAACGGGGCGAAAGCAGCAACTCTAGTGGCGGAACCAGCAACTAGAGGGCGAGGAAGGGGCAGGGGAAGTGGTAGAGGCAGAGGAAGAGCAACACCCGCCAGGGGTGGGTGGAGCTCAGGCAGGGTCAGGGCCAAGGGTGGCGACCCCTTCCCCACCCCAGAATTCTTATTAAGGAGGAGGCTGAGGGTGTACTTGAGGAGGGCGCAGAATAGGAGGAGGCAACACCGACTGGAGGTGTGGGCCATCCCTCTATATCTCCCAAGGTGTTTTAGCAGGTGTGGGATTTTCTGAGTGGGTTGGTAAGTACTGGAGCCTCCCCTACTGGTACAGTAGATCAGGTTACGGGGACTCAACCAGCTATTGTAGGGGATCCTAGGATGGATGTTGCATTGGGTATTGATGATCCCTTCCATCTGATGCTAGGCCCTGTTATGACTGGGACTGAGCATAAGATGCTGACCAAATTCTTGAAACTGAAACCTCCAACATTTCAAGGTACAGAGAAGGAGGATGCCTTAAGTTATTTCTGGACTGCTATAAGAGGTTGCATAAGTTGGGCATTGTGCAACAGCATAGGGGAGAGTGATGTGCCGCTAATTTACGTCACTTTCGACTCTTTTTTACTAAGAACAATCGTACGTTTTCAAGCAACCGTTGTTGTTTTTGATGTTTTTATGTTGTATTTGTAGGAAATGGAAACAAACACGGAAACGGAAGGAAATACGCGAAAAACAACATTCTGCCTAAGAGTGACGGCCTGAGTGACGGCCCGTCAACCCTGTGACGGTCCATCACAGTGACCGTCACACCAAGGCAGCTGAGGCAGCATCACTGGTTAGCAGTGACGTTCCAGGCGATGGTCCGTCACTGGCTTGACGGTCCGTCAGCCTGGCCGTCAAGTTAAGGCAGACGCGCGACGCGGAATCCGAGCGTTTTTTGGATTGGTTTCCTAGACTCCTATAAATACCCTATGTTAGTTTTATTTTACATATCACCTTTCAAGTAGTTTTTACACGTTTTTACAATAGTTTTAGGAGTTTGAGCGAGACTTTGAGCGCAAGCAACACGGTTTCTTGATCTTGTAAGCGTGTTCTTGATTCGTTCTTGAGTTCTTCGTTTCTTGTTCTTGGATTAATTGAGGGTATTTTCATCATATTGTAAGAATCTTCTTTCCTTTATTATGAATTTCTTCTTTTCCTCTTCGAGCATGAGTAACTAAAACTCCCACAACTAGGGTTGTGGGAGCCATGGCTAAAGTAGCGATATAGATTCCGGGTAGCGACGGGTTCAATTTACATGTAGTCACGTTGTTAATCATACTTTATGTCACGTTTTCTAGTGGTTGCAAACATTAGAACATGCCTAGGTTTAATTTGCTTGAGTAAAGAGATTAAAACTGGGAAACTTGATTAACGATAAGGATTCGAGACTACCAACTCTCGTCTTAATGATTAATGCCGTAACTGGATTAATCTACTTGATGTTAGGATTGAAATATAAAAAGCACATCTTTTCGAGGTCGAGAGAATAGAAAAGGAAATTTGTTTATCTGGTCGAGAGACGTTTAGACGATACCATTGACGCAATTACATCGTGACACGCATATAGAAAGAACCCTGTAACGCCTAGAATCGATTGTTACAACGCCATGGTGAACACGTCCCTAGTTCGCATTCTCTCATATTGATTAAAACTCACACGTTTATTACTTGTTCTGTTTACGATTTGTTCACACAAACCCCCCCCCCCTTTATTTATCGGAAACTATTGACGATTAGTCATCTACTTCACTAAAGGCTTAATCTTCACCATATTCTCTGTGGGATTCGACCCCAACCTTGTTGGGTTCTTTACTTGACTACGACCGCTTACGCTTCCTAATTGGAGGTGTAGTTTGGGCGTTATCAAAAAGTGGCGCCGTTGCCGGGGAATACGGTTGTTTGTTAAGTCCGGTGTGTTTATTTGACTCTTAGTCATACTTTCCTGCTTTTACTTTTATTTGTTGTTTTTGTTTTTTATAGGGTATATAGTTGTGCATACGGTTGTTTATTAAGTCTGGGGTGTCTTGATGAAGTCTGAGTAATCAAGACACCCGCGTCGTGCCGCGATGTTAAATCAGGCGCTGTATGGGAGGCAACCCATAAATTGTTGTTGTATTATAGTCTAATTAATTCGTGGGGAAACCTGTGAGTCACCACCGAGGGGTTTTGTTGCCGTGTTTCTTTTCCCTCCGGTGTGCTATCTAGTAGAACCGGCATGTTTAGGTTGTTATTTTAAATTTTTTTTAGTGTCTATAGTGATGAGCATGGCATTTTTCTTGGCTAAAACGAGGCCCTTTAAAAAAAATTCTGGTTTTGTACTTATGTTGAAACGATTGACTGTCTGGATCCTTGAATGTCATTGTGTGAATATGATAGAATGAGTATGCTTAAGCCGAGCAGTTGTTTGATAGTTGGTAGTGATATAGTTTCTTGGTGCCAAGAGTGTGTGAGATTATTGTTATAAATTCTAACTCTGTGCATGCATCTAGAACTTGCCTGGTCTATTTTGTTAAGTTTGAAGTTTGGTTGCTTAGGAAAGGATCAAAGGCCCTTTTTGTGTGCAGTCCACTTAACCTATAAGACCGTCCAAACGCAAATAATCCCTTTGATCCCTGTTTGAGCCATAATTGACCTTGTTCTTTCAATAACCTGTCACCATTCCTGTTTAACTTTGAATCCCTATTTTGGCCCTGGTCCTTCCTTGGACATCGTGCACCTCAACTCAGGCAATCAGCCTAAGTTGAGGGTGGCTACTATAGAGGTAAACCCTGTTTTGGCCCTGGTCCTCCCTTGGACAGTGTGCACCTCAACGCAGGCAATCAGCCTAAGTTGAGGGTGGCTACTAGAGAGGTGAATGATAAGAAAAAGAGGATGGAGAAGATTGGTTGTGAATAGAATGAAAATTCGGGTGTGTGCCTAAGAAAAGAAAAATAAAAAGAAGTGAAAAAGATCGAAAAAGAAATAAAAAGAATTGTCAAAATAAAGAGGCCGCACCTGTAGCTAGAAAGAAGGAAATATAAAGGTGAATAAGGATGGACAAAGTAAGTTATGTGGTAATAAGACGTCGGTAGTTCCAAGGAGGGCTTAGTCACTAACCCCTAAATGTATCCTACCTGCACCCAAAGCCTCATTACAAGCCTAAACAAGTCCTGTCGTGATCCTGAGCGGCTTTCTGAAGAACTGAAATAGAATAGTAAGGGCAAGCCTATGGTATCGCATGTGCATTGTTTGAAGTCGTTTGTGAGTGTGAGCGTCTTACCTAGTCCCAAATCTTGTGTGTGGGATTTCTTTGTGGTGAGGGCACCAAGATATCTAGATTGTCTATTGATTGTTAGGATAGCTGCGCGTGTGTATGCATAATGTTCTATCATATCGGAATGACATGTTTGGATCCTTGCGAGTTAGCGTTTCATACATTTATGTGCTACGAGGGAGCTTGATTTAATTGAATAAGTTTTGAATGGCCATGAGTTGCTATAGACACGAGTTTGTTTCTTAGTTGAGTCGTTTTATTGTTTTATGTTATGTTGCTTGAGGACAAGCGAACGTTTTAAGTTGAGGGTGTTGATGTGCCGCTAATTTACGTCACTTTCGACTCCTTTTTACTAAGAACAATCGTACGTTTTCAAGCAACCGTTGTTGTTTTTGATGTTTTTATGTTGTATTTGTAGGAAATGGAAACAAACACGGAACCGGAAGGAAATACGCGAAAAACAACATTCTGCCTAAGAGTGACGGCCTGAGTGACGGCCCGTCACACATGTGATGGTCCGTCACAGTGACCGTCACACCAAGGCAGCAACTTCAGGCGGCATCACTGGTTAGCAGTGACGGTCCAGGCGACGGTCCGTCACTGGCTTGACGGTCCGTCAGCCTGGCCGTCAAGTTAAGGCAGACGCGCGACGCGGAATCCGAGCGTTTTTTGGATTGGTTTCCTAGACTCCTATAAATACCCTATGTTAGTTTTATTTTACATATCACCTTTCAAGTAGTTTTTACATGTTTTTACAATAGTTTTAGGAGTTTGAGCGAGACTTTGAGCGCAAGCAACACGGTTTCTTGATCTTGTAAGCGTGTTCTTGATTCGTTCTTGAGTTCTTGGTTTCTTGTTCTTGGATTAATTGAGGGTATTTTCATCATATTGTAAGAATCTTCTTTCCTTTATTATGAATTTCTTCTTTTCCTCTTCGAGCATGAGTAACTAAAACTCCCGCAACTAGGGTTGTGGGAGCCATGGCTAAAGTAGCGATATAGATTCCGGGTAGCGACGGGTTCAATTTACATGTAGTCACGTTGTTAATCATACTTTATGTCACATTTTCTAGTGGTTGCAAACATTAGAACATGCCTAGGTTTAATTTGCTTGAGTAAAGAGATAAAACCGGGAAACTTGATTAACGACAAGGATTCGAGACTACCAACTCTCGTCTTAATGATTAATGCCGTAACTGGATTAATCTACTTGATGTTTAGGATTGAAAGCTAAAAAAGCACATCTTTTCGAGGTCGAGAGAATAGAAAAGGAAATTTGTTTATTTGGTCGAGAGACGTTTAGACGATACCATTGACGCAATCACATCGTGACACGCATATAGAAAGAACCCTGTAACGCCTAGAATCAATTGTTACAACGCCATGGTGAACACGTCCCTAGTTCGCATTCTCTCATATTGATTAAAACTCACACGTTTATTACTTGTTTTGTTTACGATTTGTTCACACAAAACCCCCCTTTTTTACCGGAAACTATTGACCATCAGTCACGTACTTCACTAAAGGCTTAATCTTCACCATATTCTCTGTGGGATTCGACCCCAACCTTGTTGGGTTCTTTACTTGACTACGACCGCTTACGCTTCCTAATTGGAGGTGTAGTTTGGGCGTTATCAGAGAGTTTGTCACTTTTCAGCTTCAAGGTGATGTCAAGTAGCGGTAGAGAGCTCATGTAGAGTGTCGGCCATCAACTTTGCCTCCAATGACTTGGGCACAATTCCATGCTCTGTTCTTAGAGAAATATGTGCCTCGCACTTTGAGGGATCGCAAGAAGGATGAGTTTTTGGCCCTTGAGCAGGGTAACATGTCTTTTTCAGCCTATGAGACTAAATTTTATGCCTTTTCACGTTATGCTACTCAACTTCTGGGTACCAAGGAGGAGAGGATTCGTCTGTATATAAAGGGTCTGAATACTAAGTTGCAGGTTTTGTCTGTGCATATAACCTCGGCATAGAAGAGTTTTAATGAGGTGACTGATTATGTGAAGAAACTGGAGGGGGTCAAACAGGCTGGGCAGGCTAAGGCGTTAACCAAGAAGCCCCAGAATGAAGGTAATTTTAGTGATTTTTACTCTAAAGGTCACAGTCAGCAAGCGTATTCTGCTCATCCTATTCAATCAGCCCTGCCAACTTCTGCAGGTCATCTTCCAGGAGCCAGCCAGCAGTTTTCAGTACCTAGGGGCCAGGGGCATCTTATACGTCTACTAGCAAGCCTACTCTTGATTGCCACCGGTCACTTCAAGAGGGAGTGCCCTCACAGGCAGGCAGAAAATTAGACTCAGCAACAGACAAAGGTTGTGGTTTCGGCAGGTGGAGGTGACAATGGCAGGGGTCATCCATAGGGTAGGCGTGGTAATTTTCAGAGAGGCTGGGGAAATAGAGGAAATAATGGCGCAGGCAGAGGAGTAGCGCATCCAGCAAAAAAGGTTGCTCAGATTGATGACAAGTCCTATTTTTATGCATTCCCAAGGAAGTCGGTGGCCGAAGTATCAGATGACCTGATAACAGGTATAATTCTAGTTTGTGACTGGATGGCTTCTGTATTATTTGACCCAGTTTCTATTTACTCGTATGTGTCTGTGAAATTTGCTTTGGGTGTGGATTTAGTTTGTGATGTTCTGGATTCCCCTATTCATATGTCTACCCCATTTGGGGACTATGTGGTAGTAACCCATGTATATCGTACTTTTCCTGTGGTTTTTGTGGATTTTCAAACTTGGGTAGATCTGGTTATTCTGGACATGCTAAATTTTGATGTCATTTTAGGTATGACTTGGTTGTCTCTATATCATGGTGTGTTGAACTTTAATGCTAAGACTGTGACTCTGGAGATTCAGGGTAAGGATAGGCTAGAGTGGGAAGGTGTGTACAGGTCTACGCCAGCAAAGATTATATCCTTTGTTCGGGCTAGGAAATTAGTGGGGAAAGGTTGTTTAGCCTTTTTGGCTCATTTTCGAGATGTTAGTGTGGAGTCCCCTTCGATTGAGTCAGTTCTGGTGGTTTCTAAGTTTCAGTAGGTGTTTTTGACGGATTTGCCTAGCATGCCTCTGGATAGAGATATTGACTTCTGTATAATTTGGAGCTGGGAACTCACCCAATATCTATTCGTCCTTATCGTATGGCTCCGACAGAGTTGAGGGAACTTAAGACTCAGCTTTAGGAACTTTTAGATAAGGGCTTTATTCGTCCTAGTACTTCACCTTGGGGTGCTCCGGTATTCTTTGTGAAGAAGAAGGATGGTAGTATGAGGATGTGTATAGACTAAAAACAACTGAACAAGGTCACAATCTGAAAAAAGTATCCCTTACCCTGCATCGATGACTGTCACGCCCTGAGGTTACCCCCTAGACATAACACGGGACTTGGGACCACAAGTGCCCTAAGCTAACCCTTGGTCATAGCATTCTCAAGCATAACAAAAGATAAGCGAAAGTATAATAGATAAATCCGGAATCACATGAATGGATAATCAAGTCAAATAGGAATACCAAATCTAGAAAGAGACTCAAAAGTTGTCTATATTTGAAAAGCCTCAACTTATGACATAAAGAGTTGCTAGGACAAGACTCTAGCTAACTTGAAGTACGGAAAATACAATAGCTAACACTGAATAAGAACATAACTAGTCCTCGATCTAAGAGGACTCACCAACAACTGATAGAAGGTGGTCTGGAAGCTCTAGCCACGGGTCTGAGAAGGAACACCTGAATCTGCATCATTAAAGGATGCAGTGCAAGATATGCGTCAGTACTATAGGATGTACCGACTATGAGAGCGATGCATGAACATGGTAAAGACCGTTAGAAACATACTTAAAATGACTTGTTACATAAAGAAAGGACATGAATAAATATTAAGATAAGAGACATAAGACATGAAAGAAAACTTAAGTTCAAAGTATAGAATCATATAACTTCATAGATTGAAAATGATCATGTGGGAGTTTCTCTTAAGCGACATAAACCATACTGAGCTACATGGATTCCAGTGTCATATAACCCTATTAAAAAGGGTTGTCCTAACCGGCCAAAGTTAGAACCATGTCGTACCAGGATCCTGTCAGAATAAGCCACAAGGGCAATCTACGGTGGCAACGTAGTTTTGGACTTGGGTTATCTGAACTCTCATCTCTCGGTGCTAAATACTACTCCCAAATCATATAACATGAGCTCATATACATGTGACATATATGATGCCAAACTTGTTCATAACATGTTCATACCCCGGATCGTCATACTACTCATGAATTATAGTTTAGAAATCAATTTATGAGCATTGATAGAACATCGGGTGTCTTGCATATCATCATAATTCCTAACTCGAAAACTTGCATGGCCTTAGTTCAATTTCATAATAACATATACTTTCATAAAACATAAGAACTAGGCATGCACTTGCTTGAAATTCATGAAATCATGCCATCATTTTCCCCAACTTCTTAAATCACTTCATGCATGTACGATTCACCATAATTAACCTTCAACTTATGAAATAGGAGTTCATATGTAAAAACTCATGCAAAATTATGCAATTTGATAGAATTTTATAATAAAATCATGAGAAGGCAGTTTATACAAAACTCATAAGAATTGGGTAAAAACCCTAATTTGAAAGTTCATGAAATCACAATTTGAAATTTGGGATTTTGGGCACAAGGGTGAGAGGAACCCATTGTTAAATACCCACATACCTTGATTTAAGCTAACCCACTTGAATTGAAAAGACTTAGGAGACTTGAACTTGGAGCATGAGACCTTGAGCTTGAGAGAGTTATTTTCCATTTTGCGAGATGAATGAGGTAATGAGAAGGGACTTAGGCTAATGAGGGTGAAAACCCTTCTAGAAATAGCCAAAACGACACCATTTAGGAGTTAAAAGGTTAAGTAATGACTAAAATACCCCTGGGATTTAATTAAGAAAAAGCTAGAAAATGGGTCGGCTTCAGGAATCACGGGTCGGTTCTATGGGTCGTTATTTGAACCAGGACCCATGGTTCCAACTCATGGTTCTTGTCCAACTAATTAGGCTACGGAATGTAATCTATGGGTCAACAGTACGGACCTGTAGAATGGATGACGGGTCGTCAAACCAGTCGTGAAACCTGGGGAACTTGTCATCCCCATGATCTGGTTCCACGAGTCGACAGGATGGACCCCTGGTTTGAACCACGATCCATAGAACCAACTCGTAGTTCCAGACCATAGGTTGAATCAATAGAAGGGAATCATGGTTCCATTCCACGACCCGTGGTTTGGACCCGTCATTCCTGGAACATGAAAAGTTTCTAAGTTTTCAGACTTAGATAGCTGGTTCAATTTCTGAGGTGTTACAGTATCTCCCCTTTGGGATCATTAGTCCTCGAATGAAGACTAAGCAAGGGAAAACTGAAGAGAAAAAAAAATACCCCAACCAGCAACAAAACATGGAATTCAAGGAATAAACATGAAAAACTGAACTTTTCAACTTAAAACATCGTTAAATCAACTTCGAAAACATGAATGCATGTTAGGATAATGAGTATAACTGATAGAATAGGATCGGAGAAACATACTAAGGATGAAACTATTACCTCAAGCTGGAATAGAATCGGAAGGAAAGAGATGAGGGGTACTTGGCTTTCACTGCTGATTTCGCTTCCCAGGTAGCTCCTTCAACAAGCTGATTTCTCCAAAAAACTTTTACTGAAGCGACTTCCTTGTTCCTCAACCTCCAAATTTGATGATCAAGGATTTCTACAGGGACCTCCTCATAGGTAAGATTATCCTTCACACCTACATCCTCCAAAGGGACAATCAAGGACGGATCACCAACACAGTTCTTCAATAAGGAAACATGGAAAACTGGATGAACCGCTTCCAAATCCGATGGCAAATCCAACTCATAAGTAACCTTACCAACCTTTCTCAGAATTCGATAAGGACCTACAAAATGGGGAGTAAGCTTTCCTTTTTTTCCAAATCTCATCACACCCTTCATGGGTGACACCTTTAGAAAAACCCAATCATCAACTTCAAATTCTAATTCCCTCTTTCTCACATCCGCGTATGATTTCTGTCGACTCTGAGCGGTCTTCAACCTCTCTCTAATAAGCTGAACCTTCTCTATGGTCTCATGCACCGAATCTAGGCCAATCAAAGCTGCCTCACCTACCTTAAACCAACCAATAGGAGATCTACATCTCTGACCATAAAGTGTCTCATACGGAGCCATCTGGATGCTAGAGTGAAAGTTGTTGTTGTAGGCAAACTCGATAAGAGGTAAGTGATCATCCCAATTACCTTTGAAATCAATCACACAAGCTCTCAACATATCTTCCAAAGTATGAATAGTACGCTCTGCTTGACCACCTGTCTGAGGGTGGAAAGTTGTGCTAAGCTTCACCTGAGTACCAAGACCTCTCTGAAATAATCTCCAAAACTGAGAAGTAAACTGAGTACCCCTATCTGAAATGATGGACAAAGGAACACCATGCAATTAAATTATCTCCCGAACGTAGAGTCTAGCATAGTCGTCTGCTGAATCCGTAGTCTTAATAGCCAAGAAATGGGATTATTTAATCAACCGGTCGATAATCACCCAAATCAAATCATGTTGCCTTCGAGTACGAGGCAAACCTATAATGAAGTCCATATTGATTGCTTCCCATTTCCAAGTGGGAAGGTCAATATCCTGAATCATGCCACTCGGTCGCTGGTGCTCTACCTTCACTTGCTGACAGTTGGGGCACTTAGCCAGAAAATTGACTATGTCCCTCTTCATACCATTCCACCAAAAGACTTCTCATAGATCACGGTACATCTTGGTGGCACCGGGGTGGATGGAATATCTGGAACTATGCCCATCTACATCTGGCACACATACTCAACCCTGATAACAAAGTACACCATCTCCCCCTTGGGAGAAAACCTCAACCTTTTGTTGATGGACTGCACCCTTAAGCTGAAGTAAAATGGGATCACTGTCTTGCTTTGCCTTCACTTTTGCTACCAAGGATGATTCGAAACCATTCTGAACAATAATACCACCTTCTGTCGATTCTATAAGGCGAACTCCCAACCGAGCTAGCCTATGAACCTCCTTAACCAGTTCCTTCTTTCCTTCTTCTACTGAAGACACACTACCCATTGACAGTTTACTAAGTGAATCCGCCACAATATTAGCCTTACCCGGATGGTAAAGCACACTCATGTCATAATACTTAAGAAGCTCAAGCCATCTTCTCTGTCGCATATTCAATTCTTTCTAAGTGAACACATACTGAAGGCTTTTATGATCGGTGAATACATCCATATGCACACCATACAAGTAATGTCTCCAAATCTTCAAAGCAAAGACCAAGGTTGCCAACTCAATATTATGAGTAGATAGTTCTTCTCATGAGTCTTAAGTTGTCTCGAAGCATAAGCAATCATCTTACCGCACTGCATCAAAACACAACCCAAACCAATCCTAGAAGCATCACAATACATAACAAGATCATCTATGCCCTCAGGTAGAGCTAACACTGGAGTTGTGGTCAATCTAACCTTCAATTCCTGAAAGTTCTTCTCATGCAAGTCGGACCACTAAAATTTTACCTTCTTCTGAGTTAATCGGGTCAAAGGGGCAGCAATGGAAGAAAATCCTTCCACAAACCTCCTGTAGTAGCCAGCCAAAACCAAAAAGCTTCTAATATCAGACGGGGAAGTGGGTCTAAGCCAGTTCTATACCACCTCAATCTTTTGAAAATCAACTTGAATACCATCCCTAGTCACAATATGACCCAGAAACGCAACGGACTGCATCCAGAACTCACACTTGCTAAACTTAGCAAATAACTGTCGATCCTTGAGAGTTTGCAACACAACTCTCAAATGGTCTACATGCTCCTCCTCACTCCGAGAGTAGATGAGGATATCATCAATGAAAATAATCGCAAACATATATCCAGGTACTGTTTAAACACACAGTTCGTCAAATCCATAAAGGCTGCAGGAGCATTCGTTAGACCAAAAGACATCACAATAAATTCATAATTACCATACTGAGTTCTAAAGGGTGTCTTTGGAATATCACACTCTCTAACACAACGCTGGTGATAACTGAATCTAAGGTCGATTTTGGAGAAGAAACTAGCACCCTGAAGCTGATCGAACAAGTCATCAATCCTAGGAATAGGATATTTATTCTTGATTGTGACCTTGTTCTTCTGACAGTAGTCAATACACATTCTAAGAGAACCATCTTTCTTTCGAACAAATAAAATCGGGGCACCTCATGGAGAAATGCTAGGCCTGATGAAACCTTTATCAAGAAGATCCTTCAACTGATCTTTCAACTCCTTAAGCTCCACGGGATCCATTCTATAGGGAGAAATAGAGATAGGATTCATATTTGGGAGAAAATCTATCCCAAAGTTGATCTCCCGCTTGGGAGGGACTCCAGGAAAATCCTCGGAAAACACTTTTGGAAACTCATTCACAACAGGAACAGACTGAAGGGATGGGGTTTCAGACTCTGTGTCCAAAACCCGCACTATGTGATAAACATACCTCTTTGAAATTATCTTCCTAGCCTTAAGATAAGATATGAAACGACCTTTCGAGGAAGGGGGACTACCTTGCCATTCTAAAATAGGTTCATTTGGAAACTTGAAACTGACAACCCGAGTACGACAATCAACAGAAGCATAACAAGCATGTAGCCAATCCATACCAAGAATAACATCAAAATCTATCATCTCCAACTCTACTAAATCTGCTGAAGTGACTCTATAAAGGACTGAGATAGGGCAATTTCGATAGATTCTTTTGGCTAAGACTGACTCACCAACAGGGGTAGAAACACAAAAGGGTTCTAAAAGCAATTCAGGACAAATTTCAAATTTTCATGCTACATAAGGAGTCACAAAAGATAAAGAGGCACCAGGGTCCAACAAAGCATACACATCGAAAGAGAAGACTTTCAACATACCAGTGATAACATCTGGGGAACCCTCCTGGTCCTAACGAGAGGACATAGCATAAAGATGGTTCTAGCGCTGACCACTAGAACTAGAAGTTGTGCCCTGCTGGGTTGGTCAACCTCTTGGGACTGCTGGAGCAGAATGAGCCCTACTATCACCCTACCCCTTCTTAATTGAAGGGCAATCTCTAACCATGTGTCCAGACTATCCACACCCAAAGCATGCTCTTGTGCCCCCGCGACACTCTCCCGAGTGATTCTTCCCACACTTGTTGCAAATGGGATGGAATGGTCTTCTAGTAACACTCCCATGAGACTGCGAATGAGAACCAGATCCTCTACCACTCTGATCATGATGAGGCCTCGGGGACTGGGTAGGAGCATTAGCAGAAGAATGAATGGGTCCTGATGACTTCTTCTGAAACGAGGAGCGGTGCCCGCCATTGGACCTCTGATGACCAAAACTTGATCCCTCGGATCTAGCCCTCTTGTTTTCCCTAGACATCTTCCTAAGCTTGTACACCTCGATCTGGTGAGCATGAGTCATGAGTTTGGAAATATTCATATCACTCAACAGCATAGCAGACCTGCACTCTTTCTTCACCATGTCTGAAACCCCATTGATAAAATTACTTATTTGGTCATGCGGGTCCGCTACCATGGAAGGGGCATACCTCGATAACTGAGTGAACTTCAGACTATACTCTTGGACTGACATCGACCCCTGTCTCAAGTTCACAAACTCCTCAGTCTATACTTGCCTCAACTCTTGGGGAAAGAATCGGTCAAGGAATTCTCTCTCGAAACACTCCCAAGTCATAGGGACCACGTCCCTAGCTCTAGCCTCTTTCCATTGGATAAACCAGATATGACCTACATCCTTGAGTTGGTAGGATGAGAGCTCCACACAATCAGCACCAACCACTTGCATAATATCAAATATCTTCTTCACTTCATCAATAAAGTTAAGTGGTTCCTCACTCACTTTCGAACCCCAAAATTTGGGTGGGTTCATTCAGACAAAATCACAAACCCAGGCCGCTACCCCACCTTGAGGGTGGATTAGGATAGGAGTCGGCTGGTTGGCCTGGGTGGCCAAGGTCTAGGCTAGAAAATGGATAGCATTCCTGAATTCCTCATTCGTGACCTCAGGGGCTGGAACTGGAGGATCGGCATTCTGAGCGGCTCGGTGAGGCATAGCACGTCGAGGCATGATCTGAAATGTACAAGGTAAGGATTAGAGAAACATAAGAGTTAAACTCTATCACACGATATGATCATGAAAGAAGTGAAGTTTTCTAAGACACCTCATAGCTTCCCTCTCATATGTGTGGCGCACTTCACACACATGAAAGAGACTCTACTCGATGCGGCTTTCAGACATCCTAGGACTCTTGAACCTGAGGCTCTGATACCAAGTTTGTCATGCACCGAGGTTACCCCTTTGACGTAACATGGGACTTGGGACCATAAGTGCCCCAAGCTAACCCTTGTTCATAGCATTCTCAAGCATAACAAAATATAAGAGGAAGCATAATAGATAAATCTGGAATCACATGAATGGATAATCAAGTCAAATAGGAATACAAAATTTAGAAAGAGACTTAAAAGTTGTCTATGTCTGAAAAGCCTCTACTCATGACATAAAGTGTTGCTAGGACAAGACCCTAGCTAACTCGTAGTACAGAAAATACAATAGCTAACACTGAATAAGAACATAACTAGTCCTCGATCTAAGTGGACTCACCAACAGCTGACAGAAGGTGGCCTGGAAGCTCTAGCCATGGGTCTGAGAAGGAACACCTGAATCAACATTATCAAAAGATGCAGCGCAAGGTATGCGTCAGTACTATAGGATGTACCGAGTATGAGAGCGATGCATGAACATGGTAAAGACCGTTAAAAACATACTTAAAATGACTTGATACATAAAGAAAGGACATGAATAAATATTAAGATAAGAGACATAAGACATGAAAGAAAACTTAAGTTCAAAGTATAGAATCATATAACTTCATAGTTTGAAAAAATGATCATGTGGGAGTTTCTCTTAACCGACATAAACCATACTGAGCTACATAGAGTCTAGTGTCATGTACCCCACCTGAAAAGGGTTGTCCTAATCGGTGAAAGTTAGAACCATCTCGTACCAGGATCGTGTCATAATAAGCCACATAGGGCAACCTACGGTGGCAATATAGTTTTGGAATTGGGTTATCTGAACCCTCGTCTCTCGATGCTAAATACTACTCCCAAAACATATAACATAAGCTCATATACATGTGACATATCTGATGCCAAACTTGTTCATAACATGTTCATACCCTGGATTGTCATACTACTCATGAATTATAGTTTAGAAATCGATTCATGAGCATTGATAGAACATCGGGTGTCTTGCATTGCATCATAATTCATAACTCAAAAACTTGCATGGCCTTAGTTCAATTTCATAATAACATATACTTTCATAAAACATAAGAACTAGGCATGCACTTTCTTGAAATTCATGAAATCATACCATCATTTTCCCCAATTTCTTAAATCACTTCATGCATGTAGGATTTACCATAATTAACCTTCAATTCATAACATGGGAGTTCATATGTAAAAACTCATGTAAAATCATGCAATTTAATAGAATTTCATAATAAAATCATGAGAAGACAGTTTATAGCAAAACTCATAAGAATTGGGTAAAAACTCTAATTTAAAAGTTCATGAAATCACAATTTAAAATTTGGGGTTTTGGGCACAAGGGTGAGAGGAACCCATTGTTGAATACCCACATACCTTGATTTAAGCTAACCCACTTGAATTGAAAAGACTTAGGAGACTTGAACTTGGATCTTGAGACCTTGAGCTTGAGAGAGGTCTTTTCCTTTTTGGGAGATGAATGAGGTAATGAGAAGAGCCTTAGGCTAATGAGGGTGAAAACCCTTCTAGAAATAGACAAAATGACATTATTTAGGTGTTAAAAGGATGGGTAATGACTAAAATACCCCTGGGATTTAATTAAGAAAAAGCTGGAAAATAGGTCGGCTTTAGGAATCATGGGTCGGTTCTACGGGTCATCATTTAAACCACGACCCGTGGTTCCAACTCGTGGTTATTAGAAAACTAATCAGGCTGCAGAATGTAATCTACGGGTCAACAGGACGGACCCGAAGAATGGATGACGGGTGATCAAACCAGTCGTGAAACCTGGGGAACTTGTCATCCCCCTGATCTGGTTCCACGAGTCAACAGGATAGACCCGTGGTTTGAACCACGGTCCGTAGAACCAACTCGTGGTTCCAGACCAGAGGATGAATCAACAGAAGGGAATCACGGTTCCATTCCACGACCCATGGTTCAAACCACAGCCCGTGGTTTGGACCCGTCATTCCTGGAACATGAAAATTTTCTGAGTTTTCAGAGTTAGATAGCTAGTTCAATTTATGAGGTGTTACATTGACCTTTTTGAAAAGTTGCAGAATGCTTTCGTGTTTTGGAAAATTGACTTGAGGTCAGGGTACCTTCAGCTGAAAAATAGGCCTGAGGATATACCTAAGACGACATTCAGGACTCGGTATGGATACTATAAGTTCCTGGTGATGTCATTTGGGTTGACCAACGCACCAGCGGCTTTCATGAGTTTGATGAATAGTGTCTTCAAATCATTTCTAGATTCGTTCGTCGTTGTATTTATAGATGACATTCTGATTTACTTCAAGAGTAAGGAGGAGCATGTAGAGCATCTTCACATTGTTTTGGGGATATTGAGGCACCAAAAATTGTATGCCAAGTTTTCAAAGTGTGAAGTTTAGTTGTCTTCAATTGACTTCTTAGGGTATGTGGTTTTAGAAAAGGGGGTGATGGTAGATCCCCAAAAGATCGAGGTAGTTAAGAGTTGGGTCCGGCCTAGCTCGGTGATAGAGATTAGAAGTTTTATAGGGCTCGCAGGCTATTACCGCAGGTTTTTCAAAAATTTTGCATCCATTGCTGCTCATTTGACAAGGCTGACTCAAAAGGAGGTACCTTTTGTTTAGATTGACAAGTGTGAGGAGAGATTCAAAAAGCTCAAGGCACTTCTAACTATAACTCCCATCCTTTCATTGCCGGTTGAAGGAAAAGATTTCATTGTGTTTTGTGATGCTTCACATTTGGGTTTGGGTGTTGTGTTGATGCAGGACAGGAATGTTATAGCTTATGCTTCAAGGCAATTGAAGCCTCATGAGAAGAATTACCCAACCCATAATTTGGAGTTGGCAGCAGTGGTCTTTGCACTAAAGATTTAGAGACACTATCTTTATGGTGTCAAGTGTGAAGTGTTTAAAGATCATCGCAGCCTGTAACATGTGTTTACATAGAAAGATTTGAATCAGAGATAGAGGAGGTGGATGGAACTATCGAAGGATTATGATGTGACCATTCAGTATCATCTGGGCAAGGCTAATATGGTGGCAGACGCATTGAGCTAAAAAGCAGTTAGCATGGTAGTTTGGCTTGTTTGGGGGTATCCAAACGACCCTTGGCTAGGGAGATTCGGGCTCGAGAATCCAAGTTTATGCAGTTGAGCATTTCAAAACAGGGTGGGGTGTTGGCCACTATTAAGGTTAAACCCACATTTCTAGAGAAGATCAAAACCAAACAATTTCAGGATATACAGTTGAACAAGCTTCACAACAAGGTGGTGTTCAGGGAGGACCGGGATGCCACACTGGACGCTGGTGGGGTGATGAGTTTTAGAGGGAGGATTTATGTACCTCGAGTTGATGACTTTATTCAGAATGTGTTGGCAGAGGCTTATGGCTCACGGTATTCTATTCATCCGGGCGTAACCAAAATGTACTGGGACTTGAGACGACTTTATTGGTGGCTGGGAATAAAGAGGGACATAGTTGACTATATGTCTAAGTGTCAAAATTGTCAGCAGGTTAAGTATGAACATCAAAGGCCTGCAGGATTACTTCAGAGAATGCCCATTTTCGAGTGGAAATGGGAAAGGATAGCCATGGATTTTGTGGTGGGTCTTCCTAAGATCTTGGGAAAGTATGACTACATTTGAGTCATCGTGGACAGGCTGACTAAGTCATCTCATTTCATTCCGATTAGGGTGGATTATAATTCCCAACAGTTGGCTAAGATTTATGTTAAGGAAATTGTGATATTGCATGGGATGCCACTCTCCATCATTTAAGACAGAGGTACTCAGTTTACTTCCAAGTTCTGGGGCAAGTTGCACGAAGACTTGGGCACCCAACTCACTTTTAGCACATCTTTTCATCCTCAGATAGATGGTCTGTCAGAGAGGACAATTCATGTATTGGAGGATATGCTGCATGTGTAATCGACTTTGGGGGCAATTGGGACCAATTTCTATCATTGTGTGAGTTCTCATACAATAACAGTTATCACTCCAGTATCGACATGGCACCATTCGAGCCACTTTATGGGAGGGGATGTAGATCACCCATAAGATAGTTTGAGATAGGCGATGTGAAATTTTTGGGCGTAGACTTGGTGAGGGAAGCTCAGGAAAAGGTAAGGGGTATTCAAACCAAGTTGCTAGTGGCCCAAAGTAGGCAGAAAGAGTACACAGATCGCAAGGTAAGAGACATGGCATTTTAGGTTGGTGAACAAGTGTCGTTGAAAGTGTCACCAATGAAAGGGGTAATGCGATTCGGTAAAAAGGGCAAGCTTAGCCCTCAGTACATTGGTCCATTCATGGTTCTCGATATTGTAAGACCGGTGGCGTACAGGTTAGCACTGCCACCCAGTTTATCTGGAGTCCATCCAATCTTTCATATATCCATGCTAAAGCGATACCATGAGGATGAAGAGTACATTATCAAGTGAGATTCGATCTTGCTGGACAAGGATCTTCAGTGAGGAGGAGCCGATTGCTATTCTTAATCGGGATGTCCAGAAATTAAGGACAAAGGAGATCAGATTGGTGAAGGTTCAATAGAAGCATCATCCAATTGAGGAAGCCAATTGAAAAATTGAGAAGGACATGCGGGACAAGTACCCTCACTTGTTTGAGGATTCAGGTACTACACTTTCTATCTTTTAGCTCATTTTTTTAGGTTTGATCGTTCAGGGATGAATGATGGGTAAATTGGTATTTATTATAACGACCTCTTTCATAATTATGGGTAAACCATTTGTGCGATGTTTCAAGTTAAAAATTTCTAGTTTTGAGAATTGGAAAATTTAGGCTAGGCTAGTCTCGGATGATTTCTAGGTGAGGTATGGTCTAGGGAAATTCGAGTGAAAATTGGATAAAGTATCTTATGTTGATCTAGTTTTTTTGTTAGCTAGGATATTAAGGAGTCTAGAGGACTTTTCGGAAGTGAATTCGGGCGAGTAAAACTCCAGATATCAAAGTTGACGTAAAAGGGTTGGTTTGGAACGTTGGGTTTTGAAGTATGTCGTAAAATGGGCACTTTTGGGGATTTTCTGAGGTTCTATTATGTGTCAATCACTATAGAGGTTGACACCGCGGTACATCGATGACCGCTATAATGGAGAAATTTCTGCTATAGTGGAAATCAAAGTCGGTCAGCACCGCCATAGTGGTTGAGTCCGCTATGACGATGCTGCTATAACAGAGTGGGGACTGCTATAGTGGAGTAAGTCATTATAAATGCAGAAACTTTTCCAAAAATGTTCAGAAATTTCCAAGAACATTTTGGGGAAGGGCAGAGGTGAATTGGGCGACTCCAACTCAGTTTTCCACCGAAAAACATCGATAAGGTAAGGATTTTATTCCCCTACTTTAGTACTTCAATTCTCGGGTATTAGAATCGATAATTTCACGCCTGGGGAAATTTTGAATAGACTTAAGGGTAGAATTCGGTGTTATGGGGATTCTAGGGCGTAGAAATTCTTGGATCTTATTGATCAATTATGATCTACTCACCGTTATTCACTAAATATAATTGTAAAAATAGTAGTTTTAGGTGAATTAATGGTAGAAAAACCATGGGGCGGGCGGAATGATCATAGTTTGACCTGGGGATTAGGATTTGAGTATAATTCAGATATTATTAGGCCATTTGGATTTATTGTAGTTACGTGTAATTATTTTTAGACCAAGGGCAAGCGGAAGCTTCAGGGAACGGAAAGGCTCAGGTCCAGTAGAGCTTTCAGGCTACTCGAGGTAGATGATGGTTATTATTTTTTCAAATGCAATGTGTGTGCCTGTAACTATCGCTTAATATTGTATGTGCATTGCATGGTCTAGGGAATGGATTTATGAATGTCTAAATGTCCGGGTGTCAATCATATGAAATTAACTTGGTTTTATTTCTTATTGGTTTACAAGTAAGATTTTATTCATTAATTGTTGACTGTTGGATTGTGTGTGACATTCAGTTAGCTCGAATACCATGCCTGGTACGAGATACTTATCGGTTAGCTCGAGTACCACGCTTGGTACGGGTTTATTTATATTTGCTAAGTTGTATTTGTTGATGGTTCCATGAGTGGACCGGATTAATTATTGAAATTGTGAGTGTTGCATATTGGTCTTTGAGAGGCCGGATAGTTGTACATTAAATATAGGGTTGGTCCTTGAGTAGACCAAAAATTGCATGTTGAACACTTAGGTGTAGTCCTAGGGATCCTTGATTGGCCCGGGTTACTTATAAAGGAGTATATGCTTATTGTCATTGTTTGTTGTTGTGGTGGCTGTTGGACCTGTTTCATGTAGTTGGTAAGTTAGAGGAAAGACTGAGAGTCTGAAATGATATTGCTGACTTGTTTATTCATGTTTGTCGTGCTTTACTCAGCCTTGATTTACTGTTCATATATTATTTATTAGAGTTGGCCGATGATTCTACCAGTACATGTGGTTTTGTATATTGATACTGCATTTGCTTTCCTTTTGTGAGTACAGGACATATCGGCTGTTACGCGACCTCAGTTGTAATCTGGACAATTCCAGATTCCAAGAGTGAGTTGCTTCTTCCGGGCTACCATGGTTTCATCTAGTATACTTCTAGTCCATTGTTCCGTACTTAGACTCCTTTGTTTTTGGGGTCACATTCCCGCGCTCTAGACATTGATAGATGTTTTGGTACAACGACTTTCAGATTCTAGGGGTATTTTCGCAAGATCTTATTCATTAGTCTTTTGACTATGAATGCTAGTTTACTTTAATGCATCTGGTTTTGAGCTGTTAGTTTCGCTAAGTGTTGAGTTTGGTGATTGGTTCGCTCATCCGGGGGGTTTGGGTGGGTGCCACTCACGGCAGTTTGGGTCATGACAGGAGGAGTGACCCGATCTGGGTCACTATATTTTTTAAAAAGCGACGGACAGCGTCGCTTTATCCGTCGCTTTTTTTAAATGAGTTGACTAACATTTTTAACCAAAAAGTGATGGACAACGCAACGTTGTCCGTTGCTTTATAAAAAAATAAAAAAATATAAATTTTTTTAAAAAAAATATCTTTATATATATATCAATAAATTAAAATTTTAAAAAATGACATATAGCAACAACAACAACAACAACAACATACCCAGTGTATTCCCACAGCGTGGGGTCTGGGGAGGGTAGAGTGTACGCAGACCATACCACTACCTCAGAGGTGAGGTAGAGAGGCTGTTTCCGATAGACTCCCGGCTCAAGACAGAACAGTCTAAAAATAGGCTAAAAAGGACGTAACAATGATACAGGATAAAAACAAGATAAAACTACAAGCGACGATAGGAAGTAATATGTAGTAACAAACAACATACAGAAACAGAGCACTGCCATAAAATACTACCACGAGGAATCCAAGAACAAGAAACTATAAGCGTAACACTACGATTACTAGTCGGGACAGTAAGGAAAAATACTCCTACCTACTAGCCTACACCCACTTCTACCTACTACTCTTCTACCCTAATCCGCGTCCTCCACACCTTCCTATCTAGGGTCATGTCCTCGGTAAGCTGCAACTGCGCCATGTCCTGTCGAATCACCTCTCCCCAATACTTTTTTGGTCTACCTCGTCCTCTCCTGTAACCATCCATAGCCAACCTCTCACACCTCCGCACTGGAGCATCCGTGCCTCTCCTCCTCACATGGCCGAACCATCTCAACCTCGCTTCCCGCATCTTATCTTCCACCGACGCCACACCCACCTTATCTCGGATATCCTCATTCCTAATCCTATCTCTCCTAGTAAACCCGCACATCCATCGCAACATCCTCATCTCCGCCACCTTCATCTTTTGAATATGGGAGTTCTTTACTGGCCAACACTCAACTCCATACAACAAAGCTGGTCGGACCACCACTCTGTAGAATTTGCCTTTAAGTTTAGTAGGCACCTTCTTATCGCACAAGACTCCAGATGCGAGCCTCCATTTCATCCACCCAACACCAATACGATGGGTGACATCCTCATCAATCTCTCCATTCCCTTGGATAATAGACCCAAGATACTTGAAACTCCCTTTCTTTTGGATGACCTGTGTATCCAGCTTCACTTCTACGTCATCATCCTGAGTCGCCTCACTGAACTTGCACTCCATATATTCAATCTTGGTCCTGCTCAACCTAAACCCCTTCGACTCGAGGGTCTGTCTCCAAACCTCCAACTTAGCATTAACTCCTCCGCGAGTATCGTCCACCAAAACTACATCATCCGCAAATAACATGCACCATCGTTATTTAAAAAAAATCTTTTTTTAATAATTGCAACGCTGTCCGTCGATTATATTTAAAAAAATAAATATGAATTATATGCAAATAATATTAGCGCAAAAATTCGCGAAAAAAAAAGCGATGACACATGGAGACGATGTCCGTCGCTTTTATAAAAAAAATATAAATTTAAAAGAAAAAAGGGAAAAGTGACGAACAGCGTCGCTTTTGCCGTTGTTTTTTGAGAGTGACGTTGTCCGTTGCTTTTTTGTTCGTCTCTTTTTGAGCTATTTTTAATAGTGTATTTAGCAATTATACTATTAGGGCACCGGGGGCAGACCACCTTTTTTGGCCATTAGCCTTACATTGCAACCTATAAATAGAAATTTTCTTTCATTTATAAGGGAATCATGCATCTGTAATCTCATACCATTGGCAATACAATATATTTTTACTTGCCCTCCAATCTTTAGTCTTCTCATTATTTGCTTGTTAATATTGAACCCTCGTTGGAAGAATTTTGACCCTAGCTCGAGGAACGTCCCCAAAGGCTCCATTATATAAATTTCTTTATTGTTTATGGCTCTGCTTTGTTTTACTTACATTTATGTTCATTATTCTGCTACTTTGATAACCGATTCATTGGTAAGGGATCCTAAATGGAACTAGATCGAACACACACGTTTTTGACTCCATCTACAAATTCAACTATACGTTTTTAGGGTAAACAAAAAGGCATATACAAATTCTTGTCAAAGAAAAATTTGATTGACTCTCAAAATTTCAATTGTATCACATAAATTGGGATAAAGGGAGTGTTAGAGATAGACTAACAGGAGCTAGACAAAATTACATTTTCTTATTTTTATACTCGTTAAATACACATACATGTATAAATACACTGCACATTAAATGAAAAATACACAGAAAATTTCCAATTCTTTTCTCTCTTAATTTCTAAATATGATAGAAAGTAACAAATTATATATTAGTGAACTAGCTGGAAAAGAATAAGATTCAGCTTTTCAGCTAGAGAGACAACACAGACCAGCAATGGCTTCCATTTCTGAGATCACTCATTAAAAAAATTCTCAAGTACAAGCATTTGAACTTTTGAAGGATAACTCTACTACTTGCTTGAATAGATAATGAATAGTGCAACAAATTAGTTGCATAGTTAGTAAGGGGTCATTTCATAACTATTTAGAATTAAGCAGATATTAGTAATACATAAATTAGTTATGAGTAAATTTATGTATTATGCAGGAATTAGTTATGCAGAGTTTAGTTATTCATGTACTATTAGTTATTTCACTTTCTATCATTATTAAAAAAATACATAGATTCTTTTATAACTTATATATGTATTAATTATGCAAGTTTTTAAATTACAAATCAAATATTGTATTAATTTTATACATGAATAACGTATTTGCCACCAAAAAAACTACCAGATGTGTTACTAGAGGCGGAGCCACCTTAGACGAAGGATGGTCTGGTGCACACTCTTCGACAAAGAATTATATAGTGTATAGAGGTTAAATGTTAGTAGTTATTATGAGTGTATATTTAATTTTGTGTGAAAAAAATTTGCATACCCTTCATCAAATTCCAGGCTCCGCCACTTGTAATTACTGATGCAAAATTTAATACCTACATAACTCACTTTCAAACGAGCTATCCAACAACAACTAACTTATTTAATTGGATAAGTGTTTTGAACTTTTGAAGGATATATAACTCTACTAGTTGCTTGATTAATAGAGAATGATAGTACAAGAAAGTAGTTGTAGAAATAATTAGTACATTAATTAGACTAGTCATTAGGGGGAAAACATTACAGTTGGTTTGCAGGGAGGGTGGGAAGCACATGCTCCATGCTTCTGAATAGTTAAAAGGAGGAAAAAGAAAAACATTTGGGAAAGGGAGAACTGTGAGATATCAGAGGAGGAAGGGAATGTCTTCTGAGGTTCTTGGGTTTTGTGTTTTTATTTATTTATTTTTTTGAAAAATGCCATCATGTATTCCAAAACCCACCCTTTTATGTCATTCATTTCTTTATAATTGCCTATTAGTAATTTGAGCCCCCTTTTTTGCACGCATATATAAACAGAGTATACCCCATTACAAATAAAGGTTTTTTTCTATTGGAATCAGTAAAAAATTTATGTTATTAAATCTAAATTTTTTCATTGAATCAGTTCACAAAAAAATTGGATGATGAAAAATAAATTCTCGTTAAAATAGTAGGAAGCTTTCTAATTTATTCATATAAAAACATTACTATTTTTTATAATCGATTCAATCAAAATATTTGTGGGATCATAACACTATTTAACATTTTTTAATAGAAATATAGTGTTTTTTTTGTATAAATATACCATTACCCTCTCTGTTTCAATTTGTTATATATCTTATTTTTCTTTTTAGTCTATTTAAAAAGAAAATATTGATCAGGTATGAGGAATAAATCTATATCTATGCACAAAAATTGTTGGTCGATGGCTGCTTAACTGTTCGAACGCAATGCAGTGTTATACAATAGGTATCAGGCGTGTTTATTTTGACTCCCAAGCGAAAATGATATCTTACGTAATATATTTAAGACTACAAAATTTAAAAGATATTTTACTGATATATTACACATATTTTTTATTTAAGAGATCTAAAATTTATCAGACAAATAAATGGAAACGGAGGGAGTACTACACAGGCAAATGTCATTATGTCATTCCACTAACTTGAGCATTTATATACTCCCGTGCGTCTTTTTTAATTGTCACTTTAACTAAAAAGATTTTATCTGAAATATCTGTTACTACTTTGAAAAATTATGGGTTGGTGGTGATTTAATTTTTCTTTTTTTACCAATCCTACACATAATTCAACAATGTATGACGTCGTTAATTACTCATTTAAGGAAAAAGATATGGGTAATTTAATTAAATAATACTACAAAAATTAAGTGATTCATGGATCAGTCTCCTGACCATTTGAATTATTAACAAATATAATAGTAAATGTCTTAGGAAATCCTTAATGAAATGAAGATAATTAATTAGTAAGATAATTAGATTTCTAATCAAACATGAATTGAGTGCAAAAAAAGAATTTGGGAATTCCAAGCAAGGCTTAGATGCCCAAAAGACATTGAATAAAAGCTAAAAGGAACCTTTATGTGATATCTGGAGAAAGAGAGAACTTTTGTGATAATTTTGGGGCTGACATTCTTTTTCTCTCTCTCCAACACCCCCCCACCCAGCCACCCCACCCCCACCCCCACCCACAAATGCAGTTTTTTTATACAGGTGGAACATATATTTGTTTTATAAATTAAGTCAAAAAATTACTATTGTTAGACCCTCAAGATATGTTATAAAGTATAAACATTGCTTAACTTTTTGATACAACGAATAGTGTAAAGGATTTTTTTTTTCATTATCAAGCAAGTCACTTCAAATATAATTACAACTAACAACTCATATAATAAGTAAAATTAGTTAAATAAGGAGGGAAATCAATATATTATGATAAATTAAAGTTTTTTAATCCGAGATTAGGTATCCACTTTGAAATTTGACTAAACTCAAATTCGCATCGAAAAGTCATGAATAATAGCATGCACAGATATCACACAAACGTTTAGTATATATATAAGTTATATATAGATGCTACTCCATCTATCTCAATTTATGTGTTAATTATATTTCTCTTTCTATTTTATTTTAAAAGAGTGTCATAGTTTAGAAATAATTTTAATTTTTTTCTCAATTTACTTTAATAAGATGATTATATCCAAATAAACGTTTATAATAAGTAACTTGTTTTAAATTATAATTTTAAATAAAAATTATAACTTGTTTAGCGAGAAAATAAAAAAAACATAATTTTAAAAAAATCTTTTTAAATTTCTTAATATTTGTGGATCATATTCCGCCATATAAATTGAGACAAATTTCATGTGGCACCATTTTTTTTAGTCCGTCCTAAAAAAATGTCGCCTTATTATAATTAAAAATAATTTTATTTTAAAATTTTATTTTAACCATTAATGAAATGATTTACAACACAAATATGTAAGGATTATTTTAAACCACAAATTTCAAAAAGAAAATTTAAATATCATGCCAAGTTAAACGATGTCACATAAAATGAGATGGAGTGCAAGAAGAATATAAATAAAATACTATGTGTACAAGTGACTGACCACCATCTATTTTTACCCCTACAGAAAAAAGAAAAGAAAAAAAAATTCCATCCCTTACAAGCTTCCAAACAAAGAGAATTAATGGAAAGTGAGATTCGCAGGTACTAAGTATTATTATTCTCCCTTCTTGTCCATCTGATTTATTTTTTGTCTAGGATAAAAACAACACACACATATATATTATAAACAAGAAATTTTTTAGACCAAAATTTTCTTCTTCTGGTCAATGGGTATCTCCATCTCCATAATTCCTAGAAAACATGTTTTTTCATCCCAAAATCACTAAAATAGATCTCTCATCTTTTTCCCAATTTGTTGAGTTGAAGAAAAAGATTATCTATGGCTTACATTAAAGCGATCAGGGTAACTTTCGACGACATCTTCTTCTTCTTCAAGGGGATTTCAACATGACCATGATTAGATCTTGTGAAAACATTTCTAGACAGAATCGTGGAAGCAGTAGTACTACTAGTGTTTATGTTTATGGTTTTGGTCTTATGAGCCGATTAGTTGCAGAAGAAAGAGGAGGATATGATGATGAATACTATCGCGAAAAACGAGATAATAATTCGTGTTTATTAGGATCTGATCTAGCACTGATTGAAGTAATGGCTGAAGATGAATCAAGAACCGGAAGTATTAACGAAACCGGCTCGAGTTCCAAGGATAACAATGACAACAAGGAACAGGAGCAGGAGCAGGAGCAAGAGGAAAAAGGGTGGCTTCAGTTGAGTATTGGTGGGCATACGTATATGCCCACCAATAACAACAAGCCAGAAGGGAACTCAGGAAGATCATCAGGTGGAGCAGGCGGACTAGTGGAACTTGATCTATTACCAACAGTTAGTTCCGAACAAGCAAAATCCATATTAGCTAGTACTAATTCACCAACAGTACAATATATACATGAATTTCGAGCACCACTACCACCTCCAAGATCACAACAGTTTATGACTTCTACTAGTACTACTCCTAGTACTACGTCGTCTTTGTTTTTACAACAATATCCAGGAGGGGAGGCAGCAGGAACTAGTTCTACGACAATGTTCCCACAACAACATCACCAAGAGTTTATTAATTGGGGTTTTAGACCTATGCCCGCGCCATTAATCCAACAGAATATGAATCTGTCTCTAGTGTCAGGCGCCGGCTCACATTTTGGTCCTGGACCATTCCCGGTACTAGGAGGTGTTCCAGGACCAAGTTCTATAGATTTCAGGGTCGTTCATCCGCCTCGAAGATCACATTCTGGGTTATGGTTTTCGTTACAACCATCCTCAAACCAGTAAGTGCACAGAACCCAAAAAAAAAGACACAAGAATGTTTTCCTTTTGCTTTCCTCCTTATAAAAAGAAATTTGAATTAGCTATAAATTTCGTCCTTAAATTGCTCGTAGTTAATCGAATTTGTCGATAATTCATCTCTAATCCATAACTAAAGAGGTTTAGTGATGAATTTGTTTTTTTTTCATGCCTTTTTTAGTCTCTTCCATTTATCTTTGAAATATGCATGACTAATTTTTGTACTTTGGCCTACTGATGCAGAACAAAAGAACCCTTTTTGCCACAAATATCCAAGAGCTACCTTAGGATCAAGTAAGTCATAATCTACTTCGAAGTTTTCCTTTTTGTTTCATTTTAAAACTTCATAATTCTTTTAATTTTTAGTCTCATTTTGTTATATTTTTTCATTAAATCTGGTTATTTCATAATTGTTCAAGAGATGGGAGGATGACAATACGACTAGTCTTGAAGTATTTGGTCAATAAGCTACATTTGGAAAACGAATCAGAGGTATGTAACCCACCATTGCTTTTCTACTTTCTTGCTTGAAATCGCGCGGGTTGATTTCTTCCTTATTCACTCGACTAATAATTATTATTTTAAAAAGTCACACTTTTTCTTGATTTTAATTTTTTTTTCAATAAAGAAAGTGACTTTATGAGATATCAACTAGAATTTTACTTATGGCTTTAGAATAAATGTTCCATATTTCCCCTAAGAAACCGTTAATTGTAGGACTCCAATAGAAGAACTAATAAGACCAATATAATGTTTGGACCAGTAAATGTAAATCCATAACATGATGTTAATTTTAATGGTTGGTATGGTTGATAAAAAACATGAAAGAAACAGCAGAACTAATTATTAATGGTTTTATTTAGGGTAATATTATGGATTAAGAGAACTTCATAATTAGGTGGGAGGTACATTTCTATTGGTAGCCATCCATCTTCATTAATTCTTCTCTTTTCTTATTATTAGCTTGAGCTCTTTGCTTGTTCTACTTAAGGGAAGTAAATAGTAGAAAAATATAGGGATCTTTAACAACATTCTTATTATTCTATTATTGAATGATTTTAGAGTATTGCCAAAGTAAGAAACTAGGAAGAAAGAAAACTACATTCTACCTTATTAGCCCCAAAATCACTCAAATATTCTTAATAGGAATAAACCTTTGCACTTTTGATGACTTCCACAGTTCGCTTCGTTTCATTTACTTCAAGAAAGTAACGTTTCCAATCTTTCTGGAATACAAACTCATATTAGCGGATTTAGAGCGAGTGTTGTAGGTTCAACTGTGTTGAGACATGATATAATTAAGTAATTAAAAGTTCTCTTTCTATAAAAGCTTAAGTTTTTAGATGAGATGATCACACGTACGCTTCAAGTCTTCAGCATAGTATTAGAACAAGCAAAAGAGGTCTTGAGTTTAAATCTCACCGCCACCCCAAAAGCAAGAAAATATGTGCCACATGTCTGGTCCATAAAAAAGAATCAGACCCACACCTGAGAGGAAAATAACTAATGAACCTATTCCTTTCGAATTGTGTATATGAATGAAAAACATTTAAAAGTATATACATATAATAAGATCATACTTACTGAACCTCAAAGCATAATTGCTTGCTTTAATTTCTTATATAGATTTTGAGTCATAAGTATAGAGAAAAGAAAATAGTAGGAAAAAAAAATCTTGGGTTTGGGGTGAAAATCTCTTCATTCTAATTTAACGATTCAATTAAATTTCAAAGAAAAGCGGTTGTCTGAATTCTGATACCTTAACCACCATCTTTTTTTCCTGTTCTGTGAATCATACTGCCATCGATTTCAATTTTTGTGTCTTATTTTTCTTTTTAGTCTGTCTAAAAAAAGGTCATTTTCTATATTTGGTAACTTCTTAAATTCCACATACATATTTAAGACGACAAATTCAAAAGGTATTTTATGACATTATACACATCTTTAGATTAAGACTACAATATTCAAAAAAAAATTACTTTCTTAAACTCTGTGTTTGGTCAAACTAAAGCACATGAATTAAAACGAAGGGAGTAGTTTTAGCATATAGATGCCTAGCACATCTATTTAGATGAAACCTTTTTCACCTCATTATACCAAACAAGTCGATCGCGTAAAGCTTCCAAAAGTCTCCCGAATCCGTATAGTGATTGGAAATTTCTTCCTTTTCTTCCTTTTAGTGAAGAAAATAATAAAATTCAAATTTAAAAAGAAAAATTTAGCTATTAATGAGGAATTTGTATTTTTGGGGGGAGTTCAAGTAATTATATATATGTATTTCTCAAGCCGATGATCTATCGGAAGAATTTTTCCCTAATTGACTATTCTTTCCAATTCCTCTTCCAAATTGACATTCTTTTTAAAAATTTATCACCGTATGGTAGCGTGACTTTTATATCAATAAATCAGGTTTTTTTAAAATTATTTTATCCTTATTTATGTTTTAAAATATAATCTTTTCTTTAAATATTCAAATTATTTAGGTGTGCATTAATTTGTAGTCTTTAAGAACAATTTCTACTAAGGATAAAATGAAAAATAGATATAATTAATTTTATCTTAAACTTCTAAAATGATAAATAACTAGAAATCACGACAATAATTTGAGACCGAGGGAGTATATCCATAGGAAATTAATTATTTCTAAAAAAAAATTTACATATGGCGTTGTAGATGCATATGATTTTATTAGTTAGTTAGCCAATTTTGGAATTGAAAGGAAGTTGATATATTTACATCCTAACAACTTCTCCTGATTAACCCTTAAACACAACCACAAAAGATTAATTAATAATCAAAACTGGAAGTCAATTTGTTATGGGAATGTTTGTTACTTGCCCTCAAGGCTAACTGTTTTTTTTAATTACTTACAAGAATGTCAAGTGATTTGCATGCATGTAGACAAAAGAAACCGTCAATCATTTAGTTGTTCCTCTTCAACTTTTTATTTTATTTTGATGTTAGGATCTTTAAGATACATTCCATATTAATGATTGATAATAATATCTGGTAAGAACCAGCTATATATACATCAAATGTTAATTAAATAATTAGCTGAAATTCTCTTTGCATAGTTGCTTCTACAGAATATAAATAATTTTTTTCTCACCTACCTGAAATAACTTATATTAGGGTTTTTATCATAAACACATACTAAAAAAATACGACTTTGTATATAGATTAATATATTAGGTTGTTAGAATGTTAGGATGTATGACATACAACATTATTCTATTTTTTAAACATTCCATACATACTATTTGTTAAGACTCATTATATGTATCTACGAGGTCAACCCTTGTACCTCGACTAATTCGAAGCCACGTAGTTTTATTATTATTTCCTTGCATTACATAATTAAATACATATCCTTAGAAGAAGTACTAATACACAGAGTTTACGTTATATGCATTCTCACATCATTCAAATAATATCTATATTTTAATTTTACATATTTAGACATAAGTCTTCTTGAAATGTGAGATGTGTAATTCTGAAACAAAAAGAGTTTAAGTTAATAAAATATTAAAATAATATCTTTTAAGTTATATATACGGTCAAGTCATTCAAATGATATGATCTATACATTTTTCTTTGATATCTAGACATAATTCTTCTTAAGATGTGAGATTTGTAAATTTAAAAATAACACAGATTATGCCTGCTAAAACAAGTAAAAGTGGCTTGACGGTATAAAATTTTGTATATATAACTTAAAGTCTTAAACTCATAAAAATATACATTTCTTTAGCGCAAAAAATGCACCTATATGCATCAACAACAATCTCTATCTATAACAATAAACTCAACGAAAATAATTTTAAAATCTAAGTTATTGACCTAACATTAATTAATTAATTAATTAATTAATTAATAAGAAATGAGCTATTTCTAATTTTACGTGTTACTCGCTGCATATATTATGTAATTGTTGGCGTGCTTCGTAGAATGTAGGTTGCACTTTGTTTAATAATGTTGCTTCTTAATATTCACGAATGGGTACCTATGTATCATTGCCGTCTTAATGTTATTATTATTTGGCCCTTTCTTGTATGTCCTACCCAAAGTTGACTTGAGTTTTTGGTTATCATGTCTTGTGTTTACTCAAACTTCCAAAAAAAAAAAAAAAAAAAAAAACCCTCTAACACGTCATGGCAACTAAGTGACCAATGATTAAAGTTTTTAAGTGGTAGGGAATATGATATCAATGGTAGTTCATACCATAATAATATTTGCATAGCTCTCTCTCTCTTCTCCCCTATAACCTGCATGCCCTAATCATAGGTTGGTATATGTTACATCGATCTAAGTTTCTGATCTTTCAAGTATATGACCATCTCATCTGAAAGTTTAAAATGTTAAAAAGAAGGTCTTGATTTTTACTTACTTATATTCTAAACATGTCTTCTCATGTGCTAACTTGATTCACTTTTTATGAGTCAAGTATGTGAAAATTCTTTTTGATTAAGGGTGGTGGTGAGACTCGAATTCAAGGACATATGCATACTTTGATATCATGCATGAACAAGTGTGTGATTATCTCAACTAAAAACATAAATTATTAGAAAAAATACACTTTTATTTACTTAATTATATTATCAACAGAATCGTATTATCAAATACGAAAGAATCGTAAGATTTTAAAAAAATCACATAGAAAGACAAATTTCCAAAAGCTTACTATCTTAGGAATGAGACAACATTACATTTTTCCTTTGGATTAGTGTCTTCTTTTCATAATGTTTTATATATGTGTGTGTTTATATATATAATAATCATGTGAGTATTTGTATATCTTGCAATCATTAGCCACAATATAGATATTAAAGATAACAATCTTAAGCAATGATCATAATACATGAAAAAGCAAAAGATATAGCCTTCAAAATCAAGATCGGTAGGTTACTTTTCTTTCCCCTTTCTACGGTCTAATTTGCACTTAATAATGATATTTGTTGAGGCAAATGTTGTGAATAGTGCATTGACTTTTAACAAGGGAAAAAAAGAAAGTGAACATGCCCAACTTGTATTTTATCATGTTTGGGCGGTTTTAGATGTTTGAGATATAATTAGTTAAATAAAATTATGATTTTTCCAATAATTTGAACTTTTAGATAGGATAGGCGCACTACGATATACAAATATAATATTAGAATAGATAAATGTCTTAGATTCAAATTAAATATCAAAATCACTTATTATTGTAATTTATGCACACTTTACCCATGAAAAAAATTAAGCTTGCATATCATATTGATGAGGCATAACATAATTAAGGGGTCTTCCCCCGTCGGGTTGCTGGTTAGAGTTATGCATGTATTAGTTATCCAGAGTTTAATTTCTTCTAAACTACATAAAATAATACATAATTTTTTTCATAATTTTTACATGTATTAGTTACGTGAGATTCTAAATAGCTAATCAAACATCATATTTGATTTGTAAAATTTTATACATAGCAAAAAAAAATACTACCAATAACATGGCACAAGTTATGTAGGATTTAATACATGAATAAATCGCATCCTAACCAACAATCAAACGACCCCTAAGTACTCAAAAAGTTTATTCTCTTCAACATCTTAACCTTTTAGATCAAACATTTCGACGTGATACCAAATCAGATAGACATTCAGAGTTTCAATCTCAACACCACCTAAAAATCAAAATATATCTTCACATGTTTAGCCATAAGAAAAAGAATCGGATGTACACGTGAAATTTAGTCATGAAAAAAAGAATCAAGTCTGCACATGAAAGACACGTTACGTTGAGACCTAATACACTAAATTTGCATGGCCTTAATTTTCCCTTATGAGTTGTCATCATGACTCCATATATGACTATGAGTTTCGTCATGCTTTCGTTCGTTTCAACTCAACTCTTCCATGGCGGATTGTAGGACCCAGCACCCTCTTATTTTCTTATGGATAATAAATAATTTAAACCCTTTCTTTTCTTCCTCTTTTTCCTCTAAGTGCTGCACTTTGATAGAATCAAAAAGAAACTTTTTGTCCATTTAAAAAGAAACCCTAATTAAAGAAAATATTTAGGTGAATTCAGAATTTAAAATTTATTGATTCATATAAAAATCTCAAATTAATTTATAATAATAACTGAATATATAATTAAATATTTATAAAATACAAACAAAAGCTATTGAGTTTTTGAAAATTCGTATCTGAAGAGTTGGATCCGCCCTTGAGAAAAATAATAGTAAAATATAAGAAAGAACACGTCGGAGGAAAGCAATGCATGAGATATTAGTCTATAGCAGAATCATTACGAATGGTTCAAAAGAGACAAAATTAGAAGAGAATAATGAAATAAATTATTAAAGAATTATATTAATTAATAGCCGACAGGTTGAGACAAATAATAAGAATATCAATTAATAAATATTTAGTTCCGCTTAATTAGGATGGATAAAATGATCTTAAAAATTTAAATTTAAAAAGTGGAAGAGAGTTACATCATGATTCATGAAGGAATATTGACCTTTCATTTCACATTTTTATGTTCTTTTTCCTTTTAAAAAAAAAAGAATTTCTTAAGTTTATTCTCTTTTGAAGAATTAAAGAGAGAAAAGCAACGTGAATGAGACGTGCATGAATATAGGGAAATATAAAGTGATATGTACAAGTCATGTAGAGTTTCTTTTGTTTTTTTGCCTTTTGTAGGCAGAATTAGGTACTCCCCCTCCTAATTTTTGTGATGTTTTTTTATTGATAACGAAATTGAAGAAATAAAGAAAGTTTCTTAAAATATGTGGTCTACATAATCTATAAATATTTATGTGATTGCAAAATCATCTTATTAAGGGTAATTAAATTGAGTATTTTAAAATTAGATTGTCATTTTCTCCATTTCAATTTATATGATACTTTTTTATTTATAATCAGTCCATAAAAGAACGATATCTTTTTTTATTTAGTAAAAATAATTTAAATTTATAATACCAAAATTATCTTTTAATGAGAATATTTATGGCCACACAAATATCTATATCTTATTTTAAACCACAATTTTTCTTTTTTTATCTTCTTAAATTTTATGTCAGCCAAACATAATCATATTAATTGAGACTAAGAGAGGTGGACAAACTAGAAAGAAAAGAGTGTAACATAAATTGGGATAGATGAAATACTCCCACCATTTTAAATTGATTGACATATTTTGATCTGGCACGAAGTTCAAAAAAATAAAGAAGACTGTTGAATCTTGTTGTTTTAAATTAAAAATATGTCAAATGTACCAAAATGTTCTTTAATCTTGTAAACTTAAACATGTCATGTGAAAAATTGAAACTAAAGAGTTACTAAAAAGGGAAAGGGTCAATTTTTTGAAACAGACTAAAAATAAAAGTAGGTCAAATAAATTGAAACGGAAGTATTTTTATTTTGATATAACTATAGAGATAACGCCGATTCCTTGCCGCCCTTTTTGGACCCGTCGCATTTTCTTTTCTCCCTCAAATATTTATCTGTCAATTATTCTAAGGATAAAATATAAATATCTTTTCTATGAATTAATAAGATATGGGAAATCTTTACATCATAATCAGGGAGTACATATATATATTTATTTATTTGAAGAAGTCTAGGGTATAATCATTCTTGATTAGGAACAAAGTCTAAGTGGACCTCTTAATATGATTAAAGTTAGTAGTAGTTTTCAACCATGGTATAGGTGGGTTGCCCGACCCATTTTGGTCTGTTCTCATTTGCTTTATTCATAAGTTGCATGCTGATTTCACACGTGTAAACATTAATAATATAAAAAAAATTCAATCATACCTTGGTTTCATAGGAGCAAGTCCGAAAGATTTGAGAAATAGAATCATCTGATTTAATTTATTTTCAATAGCAACAAGATGATCATCTTAGGGTGATCCTTTTGTGACGGATGCTCTTATTACACTCGTAGTCTCTGAAGGATGAGAACCAACTATGTAGCATTTACATCGAGAATTCAATTATGGTGTACGTCATTAGTGTAATTTAATAGAAGTATATGTTATAACATATTAATTATCTAATTTATTTTTCAGACAATCAATTAATTCCATTTAATAATGAGCACTTAAGTGGATTCAAAATTTTAGCAACTCTCTTTTTATATGCCAAGCATTTCGCAAGTTACTTTCATGTATAAGTTGTCCATCATGTCAAGTGGATTGTGATGTTATTCATCACAATAAGCATTTATACTCTGTGTTACAATGATCTTTCATTTGTTTTACCACTGAGGGTTGTCGTGGATGAATATGATTTTATCACTCTTAATTAAAGATTTAAGATTCAATCGGGTCTTGATAATGGAAAAAATTTAGGGGTAAGGAGCGCTTCCCTTTTAAGTTCATCTTACACGGCACGAATCGAAATTAATCGAGGCGCTGAAGCTGGTATTAACCACCGAGCATGAGAAGCCAAAACAAATGTTTCATTTGCTTTGGAGTTCCCATATCGAATGAGTGTAACATCGGTGTGAGAATGAGCGGAGCCAGGGTACTAGAAGGGGGTTCTTTTTTGGAAAATTACAATATATATACAAGATCAAAACTATATATATGTATATGATATAGCATATGTGATTTCCCTTGGTTTCTTGTGTGTTTACTTCTTTATGTTTTATGTTTTAATTTCTATTAGTGAAAATTCTGGCTCCGGCACCCGTGTGTACCTCACAAGGATATTTCATAATATATCCCCTAAAATATAGCAAACAATATATGTGCCCAACTATCTGTCCCACATACTAAATTACACACTTGTATACTCCAATCATGAATCATAATTACTATTGTTTGATTAAACTATTGCAAAGAACTAATCAATTCATGTAGTTAATTAATGTTGTTTAATCTATCTACATATTTTGTTTTGCACTTGTATAATCTAAGGTTGTTTAATTTCACTAATAGAGTTGAATGGTGGTGTTTGTTGCATGTAAAAAAATTGTTGGTGGTGATGTCTTTTGCATGGAATGAAATTTTGACTGTTATGCAACTCCAGATAGAGATAACATGTAGAGGCCAACAGCTCCAGCCATTCTTGACATTGCAACATGTAAGAGACCACATATGGAGTACTACTAATGCTGCTAACAATATCCTCACTTTGCTACCTTCAGAAACTTCTAATCATGTCATGGTTCTACATTATTCTAGAAGAAGTGCTCCTCAAAATTAACAGCCAGAAATACCTCGACTTTTTTATAACAGGTCCGAGTCAAATAGCAATATGATTTGAAGCACTTCTTTTTACACTATTTCGAAAATTCAAGGACTCTATCTATGGATATGTAAATTACAGGATTCCCATTCCTAGCAGAAAAGGGAGGGAAATGTGAAAACCAAACAGGGCTCTTATTACAAAATGAACTCTACCTCAGGAAGCCAGCGACGAGAATTTCTAATCGTCAAAAGAGAGTACTTAATTATTTCATTTTTTTTAATCATGGTATTATTGTTAAACTATTGTTAATCAACTTTTCTTTCCTTCTTTACTCACCTTATTGATTGCATTTGGCTAGTGCTTGTTATGTCATCAACAAAGAGTAGTTTTTCTTTCTTTCTTTTGGAATTGTATTTCCTCTCTAGTGGAAGGGGGTGAGGGTCAATTTTCTTCTCTAACAATTAGATGAAGAAAATAAAATAGTTTTAATATGTTGTTACCCCAAAACTATATGTGTGAATTATAATGTTTTGGCTGACAGCTTAACCAGATTGTATTACTTACCTTAAACATAAGGGTGTGGATTTAATGATGCTTTTTTTCCCCTTGCCAATTGGTTGTCGATTTTTATATTTTTTTGGTTAACAAGGAGATTTTATTCATTACTATTATGCATAAGAGCCATCAGGAGATTGTTCTGGCCTATGAGTAGCACTATTATTACATTCCGAATAAACTACAGGCTTAGTATGCCTAGCAAAGAGAGTTCCTCCCTTGTCTGCTAAAATACTGCTACGAACAAACACGTGTGGAACTGTCCAAGTTTCAAAAAGGTTTTCCATATCTAGCTTTTGGCCCTCCTTGGCTAGTAGATCAGCTACTCTGTTTTGTTGTCTGCCCTCATGCTTGACTGGAGGGTTCCCCATCCTGTGGAGAAGATTTCTGCAAGAGCACACAACATTTGTATTAGTGGTGAGGTTATCTTCGAGTATTTTTATTACCTCAATTGAGTCCGTTGCTATTTCCAGTTGCTGGACCTGCAAGTGATTTACTAAACATAAACCAAATAGTAGAGAGGTTAGTTCAGCCTGAACCCAGTTGCTGTTACTATCACGAATGACACCACCTGCTCCCCCCACTTTGGTTTGGTGATTGAAAGACCCATCTATATTAAGCTTTGGTCCACTTTGGGGAGGCGTCCAGATGGATGGTTGGTGGACTAGCCGCGGTGTGTGCTTACCAGTTAAGTGGATGAATTCCATTGCCCTTTCAAAAGGTGTAGCGAGTGATATATCCACTTTTGTGTTATTATGATGGTTACTGTTCCTTGTTATCCAAATATGCCAGAAATAGAATGGGAAGGCAAGTTCCCAGTGGAGAGAATTATTGATAAGGATATTGGGTAGTCGTCGACAATTGTTGATCCACTCTCCATCGTTGGCGTCGATCGTGGTGATTTTATCCATAATGCCTAATTTTGTCCAAAAGGACCTAACGTGTTGGCAATGGAGGAATATATGAGCTATTGTTTCTGGTTGTTTACAAAAGACGCATAATGGCTCCACGTCAACACCTATTTTTTTCAAATAATGGCATGTTAGGAGACGATTATGGTGTGCTAACCATAGGAAGAACCTTACTTTGTTTGGGCATTTCTGTTTCCAGATCCAAGTGAAGTGTTTAGCGATAGCTGGTGCAGACTTAGAACTGTTCTTAATGAATTTATAAGCAGACTTTGTAGTGAATAATCCATTAGGTGTGTTAGCCCAAATGAGGGAATCTTTAGGATGGGGATGTTGAGGGATAGGGATTGTTCGAATTTTGATTTCCAACTCCCTAGGAAGGCTGTAATTCAAAACATTCAAGTTCCAAGCCATGTGTTGGATAATATCAGCAACCTTCAATGTTGAGTCGTTCCTATTTAGCGGTCTATTTAGAGTTCTATAAAGGGGCTCGCTATGTGTAATCCAGGTGTCATGCCATAGGTTTATATTCTTACCATCTCCTAGTTCCCAAGTAGAACAACTCTTACAAATATCCCAACCCTTTATGATGTTTTTCCAGGCTCTGCTATTTGCTTGAGTAGAGGTAGTAGAGTGCATGATCCCTCTATTTTTTGCGTATTTACTCAAGAGTACGAGATTTGGGCTTTTGGTGTAACCTCCACGCTAGTTTGGTTAACATAGCTAGGTTCTTATGTTTACACTTTTGAATTGCAAGCCCCCCTGTTTCTTTGTCCCCGGTAAGGGTGTCCCAGTTTAAGATATGCAACTTCTTTTTATTCTCCGTTGTTCCCCAAATAAAATTTCGTTGTATACGATCAACTTTCTTAGAGATATTACTGGGTAACTTAATGTATTGCATGATATGCGTGGGTATGCTATTTAGAGATGCTTTAGCAAGGGTAGTCCTGCCCGTCATGTTTAAAAATTTTGTTTTCCAACCCAACATTTTCTTTTGGAGGTTATCAGTGATAAACTGATAATCCTTCGCTGATGGTTTCTTGGATAAGATTGGAAAGCCAAGGTATTTTCCAAAAGAGTTGCTAGGCTTAATGCCAAGACATTTGGAGATGTCATCCTTGGTATTTTGAGCACATTTTTTTGAGAAAAGAATCTTAGATTTCTGGTAATTGATATTTTGTCCGGACCAATAACAAAAGTTTTGTAAGGTAGATTTGATGATTGCACAGCTCTCGTTAGTGGCTTTGGACATTAGTACCAAATCATCTGCAAAGAAACTATGAGACAAAGATGGGCCATTGTTGGTAATTTTTATAGGGGCCGATCTTAGATTGTACAGCTTGATTAATATTATGAGATAGGACTTTCATACAGAGGATAAATATATATATGGCGACATTGGATCCCCCTGTCTTAGGCCTCTAGATGGCTTAAAAAGATCTGTCCTAGTACCATTTACCAGTATGGCAACTGAGCTTGAGCAAATATGACTCATGATGAGGTTGGCAAGCTTAGTCAGCAGATTGAAGTAGTGAAGAGTGTATCTAATGAAAGACCACTCTAGTTTGTCAAAGGCTTTTTCTAAGTCTATTTTCACAAGTAGGCTCCCTAATTTTCCTTTCATCTTTCCAAAATGGGTTATGATTTCTTGCACAATAACAACGTTATCTCTGTTTGTCTATTCTCAATAAAGCTCATTTGGCATGGGCCTATTAGTTTATCCATAAATGGCTTGAGTCTTCTAGAGATAATTTTTGTCACCGTCTTATAAGATGTGTTACACAAGCTAATGGGGCGGTAGTTCTTGAGAGTAGTAGCATTGTTGACTTTTGGAATAAGGCACACATGGGTTTTGTTTACTTCTTCGCTTATAAATCCATCCCGAAACACCTTTTTGCAGTACATAGATACTGATGGGCCCATTTGTTCCCAATACTTTTGGTAAAAGAACGGGTGGAGCCCATCCGGTCCTGGCGCTTTGAAGGGTTGAAAGGAGTAGACCGCATTTTTTATTTCTAGGTCAGATGGTTTCGCTTCTAAGAGTTGTTTAGAAGCGTCCATCAAACCCATTTGCCCCTGAATAATAGGATAGAGGTTAGTTATTGTTTGGTTGGTTGTAAAGAGGGCGTTGAAGTAGCTTTTAGTATGAGTTATGATATCAGGTTGGGCACAGATCCAAGAAGAATCCTCTTTTTGAAGTGACAGGATCCTATTTTTTCTTCTACGGATTAAAGTGGAGATGTGAAAAATTTTTGTGTTCGCATCTCCCTCATTGATCCAGTTAATTCTGGATTTTAGCTTCCAGAAGCTCTCTTCTATCTCTAGGATCGTATTGTAATCCTTGATAAGGGTTTGTTCAAGAGTTTGCAAGAAAGAGCTAGTGGTGTAGTGGGGGGACTGTTGGATGCCTTGAAATCTCTTTAATAATTTGCTTTTTTTATGAAAGATGTTTCTAAAGGTGTGTTTATTCCACGTACTATCTAGCTCAAACTTTTTTATAGCATTAATAAGCGGTGGATGGTTTTTCCATATATTTTCGATAATTTTTTATTAAATCAGGGTAGGTGGCCCACATAGTTTCAAATCTAAAGATCGGATTTTTTCTAGGTTTATCCTTTCTTACGAGTGTTAGCAGTAAAGGACAATGATCATAATGTGTCCTAGGAAGATGAAGGACTTACGCCTCGGGATATTCCAAAAGCCAGTCATTGGTTGCAAAAAGTGATCTAGTCTTTCAAAGATTAGGGCTAACTTTTTTTATATCTTTTGTTGAGCCACGTGTACTTGCTGCCTTTGAAACCCATATCAATAAATTCACAATAGTTGACTACCTCCCAAAAGTCCTTTGTACGGGATTGGTTGAGGGGATTCCCTCCCTTTTTCTCTGAGTTATGGAGTAGTTTATTAAAATCTCCACCAATCAGTCATTTGCCTTTAAAGTTATCTTTTATATTTTTTAGGTTTTGCCATAAAATTTTACATTTATTTCTGTATGTGCTAGCATAAATACAACTAAATAGCCAAAAAATATTTGTTGATTTTACCTTGATCATAGCATGGATTTCCTATTTAGTTGTTGCAATGTCATCTAACTCCAGCAGATTATCATCCCACAGCAAAGCAAGGCCACAAGAGTTGCCTATAGCTGGGACAACAATCATATTGTTGAACAGAAACTCATTAAGTATTGCTTGACGATTCTCCATTTTTGTCTCTAGCAGGGCTACCAGTGGTGGTTTATGCCAATCCAATAGTGACCTAAAATTTCTTCGAAATTTTGGGCCATGTCTTCCCCTACAGTTCCATATTATTATCTTCATGAATCTGTTCCTGTAGGGTGGGTTTATCATTGGAATATCCCTTGAGGATTCTATCGAGGCACTCGTTTGTGGGTGTCTCACAGTTGGGTTCATTACTAGGACAGAGTTCCCTATTTGTCTGTTGAATGTACGTCTGGTATCTATTGAGCTTTTTAACAGATTCGGGGGACAAATAAGGATGTATTTCATTCCGTACTTCTGGTTGAAGATCATTACTTTTTTTATCTCCTTTAGTACATTTATTTATGTTCTTGTTTCTCGCATTTGTTCTATAGTTTCTTCTATTTCTTGAGTGTTCATATTCACTGGTCTTAGTGGCATTAAGCGAACAAAAGGAGGTACTTGAGAGGATGAAGCTATGTCGTTGGGCATCTGAGCTCCCATGTTGTCCAGCGGCCCCATCCGCCCTGAAGTTGGGAGAGAAGGTCCTGCTCCCTACGCCATCCCCTGCATCTGCTAGAAGTGATAGAGATGATCTATATCCTGAAAGTTTGGTAGTATTGGGAAGTTCATTTGAGGTAGTGGTGGTTGCATCGGGTTGGTGGTTGAGGTTTCCCAAGTGGGTATGTAAAATAAGGGGAGCACTGGGAACTGGTAGTTGTTTGGTGGTAGGAGGGCATTCGACTCCATAAGTGACTGTTGTATGCTTCCATGGCCCTTCTCATCCCATCCAACACTAGTTGGGCTATAACAGCTGGGTTTTGGATGAAAAGCAACATATCTTGGTTGTCCATGATCACATTCAGTGCCAGTGACTAGTCCTAAAGGGACATCTCCACCTAAGAGGCAGGGTATGGGTTTGGAGGCATCGACTGGGTTACATATACTGGTGGGACTCCGGTGCCGGCTACTGGGTACATTTGGATTGGTGGGAATACAAGGAGGGTTTGGTTGACATTCATGAAGTTCGGGTTCATGTTGAGAGAGTATTGTGGGGTTGAGTTTCTTGCAGTTGATCAGAACTGTGATCGAAGGGGTCTCCTGGTCATTACTTTCTATTTTAGTGAGTTGGATAGTGAAGGAGGAAATAGGAATAATAGGTATATTTAATGGAGATTCTAAAGTTCCTGAAGTATGGGAGCTTGTAGTGGATAAGTAATCCACCGTATCTATTAAATCCGGGAAATCTTTAATATGTAGGGGCCTATTATTTTTAGGAGGTGTACTTTGCAAGTTGTTTGGAAAAAGAGCGTTTTGGCTTGTAGAGTATGTGGTGGAAGCTTCTTCCACATAGGCTATGGTGTGTTTAAAGGTTGTAGAGGCCAGGTCATTTTCTGGCTGATTAGACATTAAAATGTCTTCTGTAGCTAAGGCGGTGTTATTTGGAAGACTTAGGGGCAAAGTGGGGATTTCCATAGTGGGAGTAATAGGGGCCAAGTATGGGTCAGTAGAAGGTGTAGCAGGGTCTAGGATAGCCACCTCTGCATGACCATCCTTGGGTGATAATGAACTGAAAGAATTTTTTTGAATTATGACATCATCAAGACATTTGCTGATGGCAGACTTTCTGGGTGAGGAGCTAGTAAAAGCACTATGCTTGTTGATCTCACTAGGATTTTTATAATTAAAATTTTCAACGTATTTAAAAAAAAAATCTAAAAACTTACCCGTTCCTGCATGAAACAATTTGACGTTTATACCTTCAATTTCCTTGGTGTTTTCTTCAGAAACGTTTTTAGTGTCCTTGTATTGTGGATCCGTCTTCTTGGGAGGTTGTATTTTCTTTCTGGCGAAGATAACTGTTTTCCATTCCTCACAAGATGGGTTGTTTTCATTGGGTACTGTTGAGTTTACTATTGCTTTTGCAGGCGTATTTATGATATTGCTTTTGTCATTATGTTTTGAGTAATGGTAGTTAAGTTTTGTGTGTCTTATTCTTCCACACGCTTGATATAAGATATTCGCCCCTTCGTACATGATATCTTGATTTAGGTGTCCGATAAAGATATGTTTTTGATGGGTACTCCAATAGGAACTTCGACACAGATACGCGCGTACCTACCCCTCAGAGTTGCCGAGGTGCATATATCCGTTTTGACCAATCTCCCCAGTTTGTTGCCAATTTTGGATAAAATTGTACGGTCATAATATTCAGTTGGGAGTTCTGATAGTCGTATCCAAATAACAGATTAGGTCTCATCTGCTTCCGAGGCAACAAAGTTTGGGTGCCATTTTTTGATTGAGAGGAAAAAACCATTACAAACCATGGCCCATTTTGCATCATAGAGTGTAAATTTTTCTCTTAGAGGAATTTAACAATGTAGTAGTCATGACCAAGATCTATAAGTACTATTTCTTCCGTGGGCCTCCATAATATTTTTAGCTTGTGCTTGAGATATTCATGGCTCATTTTTTTGCTCAGTAATTTAATAATTATAGAGTACGCCCAAGGTCGGTGTATTCTCGATCTGTCTTCGTCTGTTAGCTGGATGTGGTCAGACCCATCATGCAATGTTGGATCTGTTCAGTACACACTAGCGTTGTGGGTCCATTGTTACTTGGGTTATACACAGTCCTAGGCTGCTCATCTGGGCAAGCAGGCATATCCGTATCAAGGTCCCTAAGTGCAGATGGGACTGGTTCTGAGAGTACCGTCTTAAAGTTCTATAATCTAGAGTGGGGTTGGGCAGTTGATTGGAGGTAGTGGAGTCAATATTCATATATGTATCTGGTGAGTATGGGGGTAGATCATGTGGATCTATAATGTTTGGCATTGAGTGTTAGTGAGATGTTGGAGCTTCTCTCTAGCAACTATTTAAGTAAACTTTCGAAGTGCGACCTATAAAATATGAGACATATTGGTTGTCGATTTACTTTATCGTGTATATTGTTACCCATTTTGGGATGGGGCTCCTCTCTATTTTTCTTCTCTCCATTTTTCCCAAGTTCTTTCTTGGATGGAAGACATGTGTCATAATTAAAAATGAATGGTTAAGATTTAATTAATTAAAATAAGGTCTTAATCATGGATAGGATAGTAATTTTTCATATATTTGCTTCCAATTATCACGATTAAAAATAAATGGTTAAAATTTAATTAATTAAAGCAAAATTCTAATCATAGTTAAATAAATATTTCCTCATCAAATTTTCAACTTTCAGAGAATTCTTTTTTTTCTACATTAATTTGTGAATTTTTTATTATTAGTTTTTGTATTTAAGTTAATCTTTACTTGATTATTTGTTGGGTTCCCATTTTCTTTATTTTGATTTTTTTTTGTCTTTAACAATTGACAAATCAATATCTCAATCAATGACCACTGAAGTTTTAACATTAGACAATTTTCTTATTTTACAATTTATTTTATATTTTATAAATATCATAAATTAATTTAATTAGTTTTTTCTGAATTTACTCCTACTAAACATTAGATATTTCTTATTTTCTCACCCCCTACATGTTTACAAAAAATTATTCAAATAAAAAAGGAAGGGTTGATCGTAATTCATAACTAAGTTGCAAAAAGAGAAAAATATTTAAATATTTATGAAGAGAATAATATTTTGCTAAAATTATGGGATTTGCCAAAAAAATTGGAAACAAATATATGGAAAATCCATTATCTTAACCATGATTAAGACCTTACTTTAATTAATTAAATTTTAATTATTCATTTTTAATTATAATACATGTCTTTCATTGTCACGATCCAGACCACCGTGAGTGACACCCACCCAACCCTAGGATGAGCGAACCAATAGAGTCCAACTCTCAGCATAGCCTAACAGCCTAAAACCAGTGTGCAAAAATGTAAACTAGCAAAACATAATCAAATCAAATCTATAAAAATTTAGCATGCGAAAAATTCCTCTCTAGAATCTGAAAGTCATCGTACCAAAAACATCTACCAAAGCTAGAGTACGGGGATGCAACCCCACAAATAGAAATAGTTTAAGCCCGAAATAAGTGAGCTACAACTCTATAGATAGAAATCAAGGCAGCTTGGTCGAACAGCTCACCCTTGACATCTCGAAGTGTCAGGCCTACAAGTGAAGTCGTGCATCAACCGCCGGAAGATTTCCTGTACTCACAAAAAGATAAGCAAGTGTAATATCAGTACACAACCACCGTGTACTGGTAGGATCATCAGCCAGTTTCAAATAAACAGTGTATGAGTAGTACAAAAATCAAGTAAGAGTACAGAAACACATAGGCAAGTCAACGGGTATTCCTAGACTACCAGTCTCTACCTAACTTGTTCCCACATGTAAATCACTTCACAACTATGATCATTAATCCACAAAAAATAACAATTATACCTCGTTACATATCCCGGACCCACCCTGGATCCCCTCTAGGCAACACCTAAGTGTCAGACACATAATCCGATCTACACCAAGACCAAACTCATAAAGCAATGTAACAGCCCAACCTCTCAAGGACCAAAAATACACAACCACAGTTCATAAGAACAACCCGGTCCACTCAAGGAACCATTAAATAAAGATGAAATTAATGCAATAAAGTAAACTCGTACTAGGCGTGGTACCCGAGCCAACCATTAGTATAACCCGTATCAGGCATGGTACCCGAGCCAACCGTTAGTATATCCTATACCAGGCGTGGTACCCAAGCCAACTGTTAGTATTTTCTGTACTAGGAGTGGTACCCGATCCAACCGAATGTCACATAAATCCACAGTCACAAATAATGAACAATCAACACTTGTAAACCAACAAGCAATAACACATAGTTCATTACACAAGACTGAAAAACAGGACTTTTGGACATTTCTAAATCATTCCCTAAGCAATGCAAATCATACAAATACTGAGACATGAGTATACAAACATACAATGCATACAGAAATCAATAACCATCATCTACCTCAAATAAGCAAGCTCTACAGTGCCGGAGCTTTTCCCCTTTCAGGATCCCTTGCTTGTTCTTGGTCTAGAAATAATACACAGTAACCAAAAATCAATACTTATGGTCTACAAATTACCCGAATTATGAAAAATTCCAAACCTTAGGCCAACCATGATCATTCCACCCATTCCCGGGCTCTCCCACCATTAATTCACCTAAATTCATCATTTTTACGGATTTCCTTAGAGAATTATGGCTAAGTGATCATTACCCATTACCAAGAACTTTAGCACCCTAGAATCCCCTTTTTTCCCCGAATTCTACCATTCTTTGGTCATCCCAACCTTTCTTCAAGTCCACCCTAAGCAATTCTATAGCATAGGAAAGATATCACGGAGTTTGGGGAGTAGAATCCTTACCTTTAGGATGAAAAACGGTGGAAAATAGATAAAAATCGCCCAAAATTGCCCCCTTCTTCTCCCAAAATGAGTTGCAGAAAAACTAAACTATTTTGGAGAAGTTTCTTCATTAAATTCCATCTCGCTCCGCTATAGCGGTACCGCTGTAGCGGAGTCGTCCGCTATGGCGGAGGTTGACCGACGTCGACTTCCGATGTAGCGGTAATTTCTCCGCTACAGCGGAGGTCGCTATAGCAGAGTATCAACCGTCGTAACGGTTGACACGGGATAAAAAGTCATAAAATCTCTAAAACTAGTCCATATTACAACACACTTATTTTTCTGACATCCCAAAACAACCCCTTCACGTCAACCTCAATTCCGGGAGTTCTACTTACCCGAATTCAGTTTTGAAAAGTCCCTCGGACTCCTTTATGTGTTAGTTACAAGGAAAACTAGCTCAAATCAAGACATCAAACTCAATCCTTACCCGGATTGTCCTAGACCATGCCTTACTCCAAATCTGGCGGAGACTAGCCTAGCTCAGAATTTCAAACTCCTAAACCCAGAGTTTTCTAACTCTAAAATTTAGCACGAATGGTTTTTCCGTAATGACGGACCCGATTGTTACAACAGATACCAACTTACCCATCGTTCATCCCTGAATGATCAAACCCAAAAATACAGAAAGTAAAGAGCGAAAAGAGTAGTACATGTATCCTCGGTACTTGTCCCACACGTCCCTTTCAGTTTTCCAAGTTGCCTCCTCAACTGGATGATGCTTCCATTGAACCTTTACCATACTGATCACCTTTGTCCTCAATTTCCGGATATCCCGATCAAGAATCAAAATTGGCTCCTCTTCATAGCGAAGATCCTTATCAAGTAACACCTCATCCCATTTGATGATGTAGTCCCCATCCCCATAGTATCACTTTAGCATGGATACATAAAACACCGGATGGACACCCGACAGACTGGGCGACAGTGCCAATCTGTAAGCGATGGGCCCTACGATCTCAAGAACTTCGAACGGTCCAATGAACCGAGGGCTGAGCTTGCCCCTCTTACCGAAATGCATAACTCCCTTCATTGGTGACACTTTCAACAATACCTATTTACCAATATGAAATTCCATGTCTCGGACCCTGGATATTCCTTCTTCCTGCTTTGGGCAGCTAGTAACTTAGTCTGAATGCCTCTTACCTTTTCTTGCGCTTCCCTTACCAAGTGTACGCCCAAAGGCTTTACATCGTCTTTCTCAAACCACCCAATCGGTGACCTACAACTCCTCCCATATAGAGCCTCGAATGGTGCCATGTCGATACTGGAGTGGTAGCTATTGTTGTATGAAAACTCACACAACGGTAGAAATTGGTTCCAATGACCCCCGAAGTCAATCACACATGTTCTCAGCATGTCCTCCAATACCTGAATCGTCCTCTCCGACTGACCATCAGTCTGAAGATAGAAGGTTGTACTAAAGGTGAGTTGAGTGCCCAACTACTCATGCAACTTGCCACAAAACTTGGAAGTAAATTGCATACCCCTGTCTGAGATAATGGACCGTGGTACCCCGTGCAATCTCACAATTTCCTTCACGTAGATCTTAGCCAATTGTTGGGAATCATAATCCACCCTGACTGGAATGAAGTGAGCTAACTTGGTTAGCCTGTCAATAATGACCCAAATAGAGTCATACTTCCCTAAAGTCTTGGGGAGACCCACCATAAAATCCATGGCTATTCTCTCTCACTTCCACTCTGGAATGGGCATCCTCTGAAGTAGTCATGCAGGTCTTTGGTGCTCATACTTTACCTGCTGACAATTCTGACACTTGGACACAATAAAGTTGCCTTAAATTTCTGTACATCTTGGTTACACCCGAATGAATTGAATACTGCAAACCATGAGCCTCTACCAACACCTTCTGAATTATTTCATCAACCCGAGGAACACATATCCTTCTTCTAAAATTTAATACACTGCCAGAGTACAACATGGCGTCCTCGGACTCTTCGGATATTGCCTTGCTCCGAAGCCTGCTCAACTGCGAATCCTAAAACTGTTTGGTCTTTATCTCCTCTATGAATGTGCATTTGACCTCAATACTGGCCAAAATCCCACCTTGTTCTGAAATATCCAAATGCATGAACTTGGACTCCAATGCCTGAGTTTCCCTTGCTAGTGGTTGTTTGGACACCCCAAAAAAGCCAAACTGCCCATGCTAACTATTTTCTGGCTCAATCCGTCTGCCACCACATTAGCCTTACCCAGATGGTACTGAATAGTCACAGCATAGTCCTTCAACAACTCCATCCATCTTCTCTGCCTCAGATTCAAGTCCTTTTGAGTGAAAACATGTTGCAGGCTGCGATAATCAGTGAACACTTCACACTTGACACCATAAAGATAATGTCTCCAAATCTTGAGTGCAAAGACCACCGCTGCCAACTCTAAATCATAAGTCGGATAGTTTATCTCATGCACCTTCAACTGCCTAGAAGCATAGGCTATCACATTCCTATCATGCATCAACGCAACACCCAAACCAGAATGTGAAGCATCACAGTAAACAATAAAGTCTTTACCTTCAACCAGTAAGGACAAAATAGGAGTCGTGGTCAGAAGTGTCTTGAGCTTTTGGAAGCTCTCCTCGCACTTGTCGGACCACACAAAGGGTACATCTTTTTATGTCAGCCTTGGCAAGTGAGTAGCAATGGAGGCAAAATCCTTAACAAACCTCCAGTAATAACCTGCGAGCCCAACAAAACTCCCAACCTCAGTCACAGAGCTAGGTCGTGCCCAACTCTTGACTGCCTCTATCTTCTGGGGATCTATCATCACCCTTTATTCTGACACTACATGCCCCAAGAACGCAACTGAAGTCAACCAAAATTCGCACTTGGAGAACTTTGCATAGAGCTTTTGATGTCTCAAAATGTCCAATACTATACGGAGATGTTTAGCATTCTCCTCTCTATTCTTGGAGTAGATCAAAATGTCATCAATGAAAACGATGACGAACGAATCCAAGTAAGATTTAAACACCCCATTCATCAGACTCATGAATGTCGTTGGTGCATTGGTCAAACCAAACGACATCACTAAGAACTCATAATGCCCATACCAAGTCTGAAAAGCACTCTTAGAGACTTCCTCGGGCCTAATTTTCAACTGATGACACCCTGACCTCAAGTCAATTTTCAAAAACACCGACGCACCCTGCAACTGGTTAAACAGATCATCAATATGGGGTAGAGGGTACTTATTCTGGATGGTAACCTTGTTTAATTTCCGGTAATCTATGCACATCCGCATACTACCATCCTTCTTCTTTACAAACAATACCGGAGCACCCCAAGGCGAAGCACTGGGATGGATAAATCCCTTATCTAGGAGTTCCTGAAGCTGAGTCTTAAGTTCCCTTAACTCTGCCGGATCCATACGATATGGAGGAATGGAAATGGGACGAGTGTCCGGCTCCAAGTCAATACAAAAGTCAATATCTATGTCCGGAGGCATGCCAGACAAATCCGCTGGAAACACCTCATGAAACTCTGAAACAACTGGAACTGACTCAATAGATGGGGACTCCACACTATCATCCAAGAGATGAGCCAGAAAGGCTAAACATCCTCTCCCCACTAGCTTCCTAGCCCGAACAAATGATATAATTTTGGTCGGCTTAGACCTGTAGACACCTTCCCACTCTAGCCTATCCTTACCCGGAATCTCTAGAGCCACACTCTTGGTGTTACAGTTCAACACAACATGATACAGGGATAACCAGGTCATGCCCAAAATAATATCAAAGTCGACCATATCCAGAATTACTAAGTCTACCCAAGTTTGCAACCCCAAAAATACAACCGAGCAATTACTATAAACATGAGTCACAATCATCGACTCTCCAATCGGGGTAGAAACATGGATAGGGGAATTAAGGATATCACAAATCAAGTCCAGACCCAACGCAAAACTCACAGTCACCTAAGAATATGTAGAACCTGGGTTAAATAATACTGAAGCCATTTTATCACAGACAAGAATGTTACCTATGATCACCGCATCAGATTTCTCAGCCTCGGTCCTTCCTAGAAATGCGTAACAGTGAGCTCGATCATCAATTCGGGAAAACCTCCCTGGCCGCCTGCACCGCACCCCTGCCCGCTCCGCCGTTTCCTCTGTCTCTCCGGCCTCCCTGAAAGTTACCTCACCCACCATGTGAACGACCTCTAGCATGACCACCTCTACCTGCTGGGACCACAGCCTTGGGCTGCTGCTGAACCTGATTACCAGTCTGCCTGTGAGGGCACTCCCTCTTAAAGTGACCGAGATCACCATAATGGAAACAACCACGATCAAGTGCAGGCCTGCTAGCAGATGAATAAGAAGCTCTCTAGCCCTTAGGAGCTAAAAACTGCTAATTAGCTCCCGGACGATCACCTATAGCAGCTGGCAGAGCTGACTGAATAGGACGGGCTGAGTATACCTACTCATTCTTACCCCTGGAGTACGAACCACCATAATTTCCCTCATTCCAGGGCTTCTTGGCTAACACCTTAGCCTGCCCCGCCTGCCTGACTCCCTCAAGTTTCTTCACATAATCTGTCACTTCATTAAAGCCTTTCCCTGAATAAGTCATGTGCACAGACAATACCTGAAGCTCAGTATTCAAACCCTTGACAAACAATCGAACCCTCTCCTCCTCGGAACCCAGCAACTGTGTAGCAAAATGATACAAGGCTTGAAATTTTACCTTGTAAGTAGAGACTAACATGCTACCCTGATCTAAATTCAAGAATTCATCCTTTTTCCGGTCCCTCAAGGTACCGGGTACGTACTTCTCTAAGAAAAGAGAGTGTAACTGCTCCCAAGTCAGTGGAGGTAAAACAGACGACCGACACTCCACATGAGACCTCCACCACTGCTTGGCATCACCCTGCAGCTAAAATGTGACGAACTCAACCCCATACTATTGCACAATGCATAGCTTGTGTAACCTCTCAACAATCCAGTATGAACTCATAAGCATTTTCCCTGTCCGTACCCTGAAACGTAGGAGGTTTCAGCTTGAGAAACTTGGTCAGCATCTCATGTTCATTTCCTGTCATCACTGGGCCTAGCATTGGCCTGAAGAAGTCACTTGTGCCTGAAGCTGCATCCATCCTAGGAGCCATAAGATTTGCTGGTTGAGTGTCAAGAGCCTGATTTGCAAAGCCCACAGGTATGGCTCCAGCACCAACCAAACCACTCAAGAAGTTACAAGCCTGCTGAAATTCTTCGGGCATCATAAAGGGAAGGCTTGCACCTCCAGCCGGTGCTGCCTCTGCCTCCTCCCGGGCCTCTTCATCCTCCACAATAACCTTCACATCTTCGACAACCTGTTCCTGAGGTGGGGGAGGTGTTACCTCTCGCACTCCTGCAGCAGATTGAGCCCTACCCCTAGCGGGTGTGGCTCTACCTCGTCCTCTGCCCTTTCCCATGGCCCTACCACGGACAGTCAGTCCCGTTGCTGGGACACCCGGTCTAGCTCTGTTGTTTCTTGTGTTAACCATCTGCGGACATAAGAGTGAAAGAGTCAGATACCAATTTGTATTACCAGATACCAATTGGAATCAAGTTATAGCACGATGGAAGAAAGAAGAGATAGTTTCCTAAAGTCATATAGCCTCTCGAAGAAAAGTACGGACGTCTCCGCATCGTTCCGCAAGACTTTACTAGACCTGTCTTGGTATGATGAGATCAACGAACCTAGGGCTTTGATACCATCTTTGTCACGATCCATACCGTCGTGAGTGGCACCCACCCAACCCCCGGATGAGCAAACCAATAGAGTCCAACTCTCAGCATAGCCTAAGATCCTAAAACCAGTGTGCAGAAATGTAAACTAGCAATCAACATAATCAAATCAACTCTATAAAAATTTAGCCTGCAAAAAATCCCTCCCTAGAATTTTGAAAGTCATCGTACCAAAAATATTTACTAAAGCTAGAGTACGGGGATGCAACCCCAAAAATAGAAGTAGGCGAAGCCCAAAATAAGTGGGCTACAACTCTATAGATAGAAATCAAGGCAGCTTGGTCAACAGATCACCCTTGATATCTCGAAGTGCTGAGGTCGTGCGTCAGCCGCCGGAAGATTTCCTGTACTCACAAAAAGACAAACAAGTGCAGTATCAAGTAAGAGTACAGAAACACATAGGAAAGTCAACGGGTATTCCTAGACTACAAGTCTCTACCTAACTTGTTCCCATATGTAAATCACTTCACAACTATGATCATTAATCCACAACAAATAATATTTATACCTCGTTACATATCCCGGACCCACCCTGGATCCGTTCTAGACAACATCTAAGTGTCAAACACACAACCCGATCTACACCAAGACCAAACTCATTAAGCAATGTAACAGTCTGGCCTCTCAAGGACCAAAAATACACAACCAAAGTTCATAAGCACAACCCGGTCCACTTAGGGAACCATTAAATAAAGATGAAATCAATGCAATAAAGTAAACCAGTACCAGGCGTGGTACTCGCACCAACTGTTAGTATAACTTATACCAGGCGTGGTACCCGAGCCAATCGTTAGTATATCCTGTACCAGGCGTGGTACCTGAGCCAACCGTTAGTATATCCTGTACCAGGCGTGGTACCTGAGCCAACCGAATGTCAAATAAATCCACAGTCACAAACAATGAACAATCAACACTTGTAAACCAACAAGAAATAACACTTAGTTCATTACACAAGACTAAAAAACAGGACTTTTGGACATTCCTAAATCATTTTCTAAGCAATGCAAATCATACAAATACTTAGACATGAGTACACAAACATACAATGCATACAGGAATCAATAACCATCACCTATCTCGAATAAGCAAGCTCTACAGTGCCGGAGCTTTTCCCCTTTCAGGATCCCTTCCTTGTTCTTGGTCTAGAAACAATACACAGTAACCAAAAATCAATACTTATGGCCTACAAATTACCCGAATTATGAAAAATTCCAAACCCCAGGCCAACCATGATCATTCCACCCATTCCCGGGCTCTCCCACTATTAATTCACCTAAATTTATCATTTTTACGGATTTTCTTAGAGAATTATGGGTAAGTGATCATTACCCATTACCAAGAATCAAGACCCAAGAACTCTAGCATCCTAGAATCCCCTTTTTTCCCCGAATTCTACCATTCCAAGGTCATCCCAACCTTTTTCCAAGTCCACCCCTAGCAATTCTAAATCATAGGAAAGATATCACGAAGTTCGGAGAGTAGAATCCTTACCTTTAGGATGGAAAACGGATGAAAATCGCCCAAAATCGCCTCTTTTTTCCTCCCAAAACGAGTTGTAGAAAAACTAAACATTTTGGGGAAGTTTATGCATTAAATCCTGTCACCCTCCGCTATAGCGGTCCGCTCCACTATAGCGGTACCGCCGTAGCGGAGTCGTCCGCTATGGCGGAAGTTGACCGACGTTGACTTCTGCTGTAGCTGTAATTTCTCCGCTACAGCGGAGGTCGCTATGGCGGAGTATCAACCGCCGTAGCGGTTGACACGGGACAGAAAGTCATAAAATCTCTAAAACTAGTCCATTTTACAACACACTTATTTTTTTAATGTTCCGGAACAACCCCTTCACGTCAAGCTCGATTTTGGGAGTTCTACTTACCCGAATTTGATTCCGAAAAGTCCCTCGGACTCCTTTATGTGTTATCTACAAGGAAAACTAGCTCAAATCAAGACATCAAACCCAATCCTTACCCGGATTGTCCTAGACCATGCCTCACTCTAAATCCGGCAGAGACTAGCCTAGCCCAGAATTTCAAACTCCCAAACTCGGAGGTTTCTAATTCTAAAATTTGGCATGAATAATTTTTCCGTAACAACGAACCCGGTCATTACATCCATCCAAGTAAGAATTTGGAAAAAATGGAGAGAAGAGAAATGGAGAGTAGCCCTATCCCCTATTTTGTACTTTTATCATATTTTCATGTGGTTGATGAAAATTTTATTTTACCAAAAAATGGGGGATAATTCAGAAACATACAAAGTTATTTTGCAATGTTATTTTGCATTGCAAAATAATGGTCCAAAAATTGCATTACGATTCTATAGCTCGAAATTATTACACACCTTTTTTGCTTTTGATTTTTTTTCTCTTTTTTCTAGCTTTACAAAAAGCAGAGAATTCAATCCATCTTATTATATAACAGTGATAATATTAAAAGAGTGAAGGACTTTATAATGTGATTTTGAACTTTTTGTCCTTCATTAAAAGACTCTGTAATAGACAAAATCAGCTTTTTACTATTTTTCTAAAATAATTAAAGTCTTTAAAATTAATTAAAATTATAGATATTAAATTTTTACTTATTTGTAATAGGTAAGAGCTCCTAATATTTAGTACTTTAAAATTAACTAAAATTTACTTCTTAAGTTTTTCTTTATTTGAACTATATTAATAGAAAAGACAGATCCTTTATGATACACTGAATCCGGCTCGGGCACCCTCATAAAAGAGTACTACTCCTCATAAAAGAGTTTTACGAAAGCTGGCACCCTTGGTGCGTGATAGCTACATAATATCCTTAGTTTCATCCTTTTTAAAGATACCAATGACTGCTCTGATGTTCCAACCCTGAAGTCACTTCCTTTAGAGTTGAGTTCAAGTCCTAACATTTAAGACTTAAAAATATAGGTAAGGATTGATTCCTCATAATTGTTATTTAACTATTTTTCTTATTTGAATTATATGATATACCATATTTATTATAAGTAAACAAAAACACGTTTGAGGTCTGGAAAAAAGTCTTTTTAAAAAAAAAAAAATACACTTGTATTCTTTTTAGATTTAAGAGATTTTTTCTAATAAAAAAATAAAACTTTTACATATTAATAATTGAAATCCATGTTATTCTAATACTGGTAAATAAATTATGAAAAAATAATAAAATCTTTCATATTTTGGTAACTCTTTCTTGGAAGAAAAGTTTTTAGACTTCTATAAATTGAGAATCATTCATTTTTACAATAATACAATAACACTCATAATGTAGTCTTCAAACGAAGTTTTGTTTAGAGGTATACTCCCAATAGTTTTTATTTTTTTTATTTATTATATCAATCATATGTATGTCATTGACCAGATCAATTTACTATATTATAAGTTATTTTCTATAATTTCTCTTTGTTATCATCGTTTAAGATTTTTTTTAGCTTCTACACTACGTCTATTATTTTGATCCCAACACCATGCTCATAATTTGAGTTCAATCGTATTCTAAGGGTACATCAAGAGTTTGATCTCACTGGATGATGCAGTTCGCCTGAAACATCGTTATGCTTCTTTTCGAAATTCAAAAGAGATGAACAAGAGTTTAATGAAAAAGAAGAGGGGGGTAAATAAGAGACCATCGTGTAGCTCTAACCAAATTCACTTTACATTATTAATTTACTGCCCAATCTGTAGGATTAGGTTATGCAATATGTTAAAAAAAATTTATCTTCTCATTTATGGTGTGTTTCTTTTTTTGTTATTGAATGTGTAATTCTATAGATTAATAGAATTAGTTATATCCATATATCGGTTATTGTATAATTCTTTTATATATCTTTCATAGTACATAATTTAATTATTTATTGTCAATATTATTAATATAATTTTTTCTTATATATATTTATTATTAATTAACGCGATACACACGTGCAAAGCACGTTCACTGAACTAGTTGGTGAAAATACATAGATGAGGCAACATACAAAATTGGAGAAGGATTGAAAGTAGTTTGGACTGATTTGGAATCAAAATTCATATATAATCGAAATCGAGTTTAAATTTTTTTTCTGCGATACTTGTATCTCACAGGGATACACATTTGATACATATGCGATACACGGTGATACACATTTGATACATATGAGATATACATCTACACAAATGATACACATGGATACACATATCATCTTCTTCCATGTTCGTCCTCTACTTCAAATTGCCTCAAATTTAATTCAAACTATCTCAAATCTCCACTAAATTATTCCAAATTGAGATTCAAACTCCTTCAGAAGTATCCAATGTCTTCCAATAAAACCCACTCAAAAATAAATTTCAATTTCAAATACTCAAGCTCAAGCTTAAGCGAGCTTCTATGGCTAGCCATGAAATTTTTTAATGTTTCAAACAATAATTTATTATTTTTAGCTCACATTTCCTACTTCAAATTTTAAATTCAAACTAATTTTAGCTTCTTTTCGAGAAGAAGAAGCACGAAGAAAGCCTTCATAGCTTTTTCAGAGGCTTCATTTTTGTATATAAAAATTGGCATAATATTCAATAAAATTGACACATCAATACTAATAATACATAGAAAGAAAAAATAATTCCGAAGGAAAAATTGTTGTTGCAAGAAATGAAACAAAGATTCATTCACTGTAATAGAAATGATTATATTAATGTAATAGGATTTAAGGCTAAATTTGGAAACATTTTAAGATAATTCGCTAAAGTTGGTAATATTTTATGAATTGACTAATATTGATAACATTTTTGCTCTGGAAGGCTAAATTTGGTAGTTTTCTAAAAAATTAATTAGATCATGGAGATAATTCTTTTCCTTTATTTCTTGTGGATTGCCTCTTTTCTCTTTGCAGTTGCATTCTGATGTTAAAGAAATCAAATCAAAGTAATATTCTTTATTAAAAAATATAACCCTATTTTTATCGTCTAGATTTGTATTATGATATAGGTATATTTCACAAATGGTCACATAATTGTATGACTTCTTTTCATTAAAATAACGTAACAATATTTTCCAACAGAAAAATCACAAAATTTTTACTTTACTAACACAAAAATCATTACTGCCGAAAAATTTAACTTTCGATAGGTAAAAAATTTTACTTTTTTTTTTATTTTTAATTTAATAAGTACAAACCCAATTAAAATTTTATGATAACTAAGATAGTTCCTGGTTGGCAATGGACAACTAATTATAAATATTTTAGTAGGGATAGGTAAAGGTGTCAACTGGGCTGGTTCAACCCGGACCGGACCGGTTAGACCGGCCCAAATAACAAACCGGACAGTTACAGCTGCAGACCGGACAAGGGGACCGGGTTCGGGGGCCGGATCATGGGCTGGGCCGTCCAGACCTGGCAACCCAGTAGACCGGCCTAGGTCTAAGACCGGACCTGGCCCACCGGTGCACCAGACCGGTCCGGCCCGTTAAGATTTAACTATTTTTTTAATATATTGCATGTTAGCAGTTGGGCGGGAGTGGACGGCTAGTCAACCTGACAAGGCACATGGGCATGTCACCAGCAGGCCTAAATCAGCCTTTTCAAGCCTACTATTTGTCATGTTGATTGACATTTGACAATGCAATTTGCAAATGCATTGATTTAAAATTTAAATTATTAAATATTATATTAACCAATGTATCAGAAGTAATAATAGTACGTACTATGCGTGTATTGGAGTAGGTGAACCAGTTATATTCATCGAATTAAATTTAACACAAAAAAAATAAAATTAGACCGGACCGGCTAACCCGGTCCAAAAGAATTACACAGGCATGGGCTGGGCCGGCAAGCCTTTTGCCAAAATAAGACCGGATCGGACCGGCCCAATAACACCAAACCCGGACTGGCCCAGTACCGAAAACTAGTTATTTTTTTTAAACTGGATCGGGTTGACCCGGCCCGGCCCAGTTGACAGCCTTCGGGATAGGCATCACAATAGCGATCATACAATCGCTATGATATTGCAATTAGGTTATTATTGGTCAACTTTCTTGAAGGATGCACATGCATTTGCGAGAAGTTGTGATTGATGTGAGCGGTCTGTATAGCCAAGAGACATGAAATTCCTTTGATTAATATTTTAGATGTTGATATTTCTTTTGTTAAGGTCATCGACCTCATGGAACCATTCCCATTATCATATGACAAAAAATACATATTACTAACAACTGTTTATGTGTCAAAATGGGTAGAGACAGTCCATCTTCTAACGAATGAAGCAAGGTTGTGGTCAACTTCATAAAAAAGATCATATTCACAAGATTCAGGACTCCAAGAGCCATAATAAGTGATGGAGGAGCTTATTTTTGTAATAGGTTAATAAAGACTCTTTTAGCTAAATATAGGATGAAACATACAGTTGTGACTACCTATCATTCCAACACGAGTAGGCAAGTTGAAGTGTTCAACAGGAAAGTTAAGCAAACCCTTGAGAAAATGGTCAATGTTCATTACAGAAATTGGTCAATAAAGTTAGATGGTGCGCTATAAGCTTATAGTATGACATATAAAACACCTATTGAGAATTCTCTCTACAGGTTGATTTAGGAAACTTATGTCATCTTCTAGTCGATATTGAACATAAAACTTATTGGGACCCTAAAAAGCTCAATTTAGATATGGATATGTCGGGTGAGAATCTGATATTGTTGTTGCATGAACTTGAAGAGTTTCAAGTCTATATTTATGAAAAGACCAAGAGATGGTATGATACACATATTAAGTATCGTGAGTTAGTGCCTGACCAATTGATAGTCTTGTTCAATTCTAGGCTAAGGTTGTTCCTAGGAAAGCTCAAATAAAGGTGGTCAGGATCATTTAAAGTTGTTCATGCCATAATGTATGGGAGGTTGAGTTGTGAGCCTAGAATCAAATAAAACATTCCTTGTAAATGGACAAAGAGTGCACATTATTAATGGACTGATGTTGACATACACAAGATCCCGATAGATTTGTCTGACGCATAAAATGAGATATCATCATGCTACAACGTTAACTAAGGCACTTCTTTAGAGGTAACCTAAGAATGTCTCATGTCGCAATGTTAAATGAAGCACTCGTTGTGAGGTAACTCATCAAATTTTCATTTATTTTTGTATTTTTTCTTCTGTATTAATTACGTTGTGTATTTTTATTTTTGCAGGGCTTGAGAAGGATTGAGAATGTAAAATGGGAAAGAAAATCACTATTGAAATAGTTAGGTGGGTGCCCTGACCGGCAGTTCACGCCAGGTGTCTCACCTGACTTAATTAGAGTTTAGAAAGGGCATGTGATGTGGCACCAGCATGCCACCTGGGTGCCGCATTACTGAAGTGGATCCAATTTTTTTAAAGTTAATAAAACTCTACACCCTTTTATTTCATTCCCCTTATATTTCTCAAGTTCAAAAATGCATAAAAACCTTCCCCAATTATCCCCAAACAATCTAATTCATCAAAGTCAAGAACTTGCAATGATACTCCATCAAGAACACTTGGTAAATTTTCCTTATCCATTCCTTTTCATCAAAATAAGAGATTCCCTTTTCTCTTCATTTATGTGTTCTAGAGTGTGTGGTGTAGGGGTGGTGATGGTGTACAAAATTTTGGTGGATTAGGGTTAGAACTAAAGTTCCTTATATTAAAGAGATTTTTCAGCCCCATTGTTCCTGAAACATGAAGAGTAATTCTATGTTCACCATGTGTTTGATGAATTGTCTAGAGGAGATTTTGGTTAAATTTTGAAGTATTGAGTAGCAATAACATACTAGACAATCACATGATCATTTGTGCATCAATTTGAACCCAAGATTTGGGGTTATACATGAAATATACAAGTATGTATATTATTGTATGTCATATGTATGTCATGTATATATCTTGTATATTTTATGTATGTCATGCGTATGTGGTATGTCAATATATATTGACATACAATAATATACAATAAGGTACGAGTGTACGTGGAGAGAACTCTCTAGTCATATGGTGTTTATCGACCTAGAAAAAGCTTATGATAAATTCTCTAGGGAAGTTCTATAGAGATGCTTGGAGGCTCAAGGTGTACTTGTGGTATACACTAGGACAGTCAAGGACATGTATGATGGATCCAGACCCAGGTAAGGACAGTGGAAGGAGACTCAGAGCATATCTTGGTTGTAATGGGGTGCATCAGGGATCAACTCTTACCTCATTTTTATTTTTCTTGGTGATGAATGAATTGACACGACATATCCAATAAGAGGTGTCATGGTGTATGTTATTTGCAGATGATAAAGTTATGATGGACGAGACTCAAGGTAGATTTAGCACTAAGTCGGAGGTTTGAAACCTGAATTAAAGTCTTACGGGTTCAGGTTGAGTAGAACTAAGATAGAATACTTGGAGTTTAAGTTCAATGACGTAATGCTTGAGGCTGGCATAAAAGTGAAGCTTGATGCATAGGTCATTCAGAAGAGCGGATGTTTCAAGTATCTTGGGACTATTATCTAAGGAAATAAGAAAATTGATGATGATATCACATATCATATTGGTGAAGGGTGGATGAAATGAAGGCTCGCATCCATAGTTCTGTATGAAAAGATGCCATCAAAATCTATAAGGTAAGTTCTACAGAGTGATGGTTAAACCATCTATGTTGTATGTAGCAGAATGTTGGCCAATCAAGAACTTTCACATCAAAAAGATGAAAGTTGTGGAGATGAATATACTTAGATAGATGTAGGGGCATACTAGGAGAGATAAGATTAAGAACGAAGGAATAAGGTAGGAGTGACCTCGATCGAAGATAAAATACGAAAAATGAGTTTGAGATGATTTGGGCATGTGCAAAGAAGATGCACAGATGCCTACTGCAGAGGTGTGGAGAGGTTGGCTATGGATGATTTCAAGAGAGGTAGAAGGAGGTAGAATAAGTATTAGGGAGAGGTGATTAGACAAGACATGATGCAACTTCAACTTACTGAGGACATGACCTTAAATAGGAGGTCATGGAGGATATGAATTAGGATAGAAGGTAAGTTAGATAGTTAAGTAGGTTATGGAGGACACTGATTAGGGTAGAAGGTTAATTAGATAGTTGAGTGTTGTCTCACTTATTCCTCTATACTATTAGTCATACTATAAGCCATAATATTACTCTTGTAGTTGTCTTTTGAGTTTGATTATTATCTGCTGCTTTTTGTGCTTGATTATCATTTTATTTTGTTATGACTACTGTTCATGATGATTTGTCAGGTTGTCTATAGTATTTTCTCGTAAGTTCTTCATTTTTTTGTTTCTTTCTCTATGTTGCTTTGGACTTTTTTTTCCCTTGAGCTATGGGTCTATTTAAAACTGTCTCTCTATCTAGATAGGTATAAATTCTGCATACACTTTACCCTCCTAGTTTTTTCAGACTCCACTTTATAAAATTACATTGAGTATGTTATTGTTGTTGTTATTGATGATAAATACGAATTTATTTTAGTATATCCATATAAAAGTTTCTTTTTTTGTTCTTAACGAGGTATTCACTAGACACATTTTTAAATACGTTTTAGGCGTTTAATAAGGCACAACCTTAGGGGTCGTTTGATATGGGGAATAAGATAAACATAATTATCTTATGGACTGAAATATCTCATAAGAATCATTTATTCCATCATATATATGAAATACTTTATTCCCTCATTGTAGTACAAATAGTAGAATAAGTAATGACGAGATTAACTGATATTACTAACCAAAATCCATGATAAAATAATCTTGCCTTTTATGTCAAAATTATTATCTCTTGTCCCTGGTACCAAATCATCCTTTAGGAGTCGTTTGGTGTGAGGGATAAAGGATAATAATTCTGAGATAAAACACAAGATTATTTTATTCTGCGTTTGGTTGAAGATATTAGTTAGTCTTATGATTATTTATCCCAGCATTTATATGACGGTGATGAAATAAGTTATCCCACATATATGGTAGGATAACTAATCCCATGAGATATCTCAATCCATGATATAATTTTATTTATCCCATCCCCACACCAAACTTGACCCCATAAAAATCGTTTGATATGCATACTAAATTATCTCGAGATTATAGTCCCTTAACTAAATTATCTCATGTAAGAGGTGGGATAAAATAATTTTGAGTTGGATGAGATTAGATGCGACATCCGAGGATTAAGTTTTATTAAATTCATACCATGTTTGGTTGATGGTATAAATTTATCTATCTCATGATTAATTTGTACCATTAATCAAACATGATATAAATCTAATACTAAACTTAATCATGAGATATTTTGCCTTATCCCGTGTACTAAACGAGATGTAAAAATAGAAAGTAGTGCCAACTAATGGACTGTCTATGTGTTTGACCTAAAGTGTGCAATTAAGAACCATATCCATATCCTTTCCCTCGCAAAGATATTAGAACCCTCATTCGAAAGATAATACTAAAATGGCTTAAAGTACAAGGGATGATTTCTCCCTGGAGTACTATAATGGCAGTACCTGCAGTTCAACTTCTTTTCTTTAGAACCCAACTCAATTTTCACCCCCCTCTTTTCTTCTGCCTTCACAAGGTCCTTACATTTTTCACACATTATATGAAATCAAAATTTCATATAATTTCATTTGCTTTTTCTAATTTCAGGTCCAAAGGAGCAGCTCAGTTGCTGCAGTTGCTGTTGAACCACGTGGGGAACCAGTAAAAGTATTAAAGAATCGATCCTATAATGCTTCAGATGGAAAAGGTAAAATCTTGATACTCCCTGTGTCCCGTGGCACTTTTCGGATTTCGAGATTCAATTAAGTCTATCTTTGATCGTAATTTTTTCGTATATCTTTAGTATTTTGAATTGTGATTTATAGTACTTTTAATAGTTTCCAATATATAAATTTTGTTTCAAAATATTCAAAGATTCGATGCCCGAATTCACAGTCAAAATTAAACTGCTTGACTCTTGAAATTCGAACTGTGCCATATAAATTGGGACATAGAAAGAGTAATAAAGTTCCATTCTTTTTTTGTTTGTTTGTTTCATTTGAGCTACATATTGTGAATTGGCACTTTGGGATGTTAATTTTTCATATATCTTTAGTATCTTGAATTGTCAATCATTATGACTTATAGTACTATTTACATAGTTTGCAAATATATAAAATGTTGTTTCAAATGATTTGAAGATTCCATGCCCGAATTCACCGTCCAAACTGTTGGGACAGAGGGAGTAATAAAGTTCCATTCTGTTTTGTTTGTTTGTTTCATTTGAGCTACATATTGTGAATTGGCACTTTGGGATGTTAATTTTTCGTATATCTTTAGTATTTTGAATTGTCAATCGTTATGACTTATAGTACTATTTACATAGTTTCCAAATATATAAATTTTATTTTAAAAAATTTGAAGATTCCATGCCCGAATTCACAGTCCAAACTGTTGGGACAGAGGGAGTAATAAAGTTCCATTCTTTTTTTTTTGTTCGTTTCATTTGAGCTACATATTGTGAATTGGCACTTTGGGATGTTAATTTTTCATTGAAATAGGTGATGAGAATGCCCCTAAATGGAAGAAATTGAGTTCAGAAGAACTTGGAATAAGTACCTCAATGATTGCAAAGCCAACAAGATTGGTTCTGAATGGGCTAAAGAAAAAAGGTATGTGTTAAAGATGATTATTTGATCATTATTGCAATCTTGCTTTTGGAAATTGTCAAAGGTTTACTTGTTTCTTTTGGGTTTTTATTCGGATTGATTTCTCAAATTGTCATTCAACTAATAGTTATTATCTCAGAAGTTGTCTTTCTTCTTGATTCTAATTTTTTTCAACAAAGAAAGTGACTTTCTGAGATAATAACTATAGTTGAGTGAGCATAAGAGAAATCAACTCGTTTTTATTCTATTCTTGTTGATGCATATAATTACTCCAATCTTACAAGGCAGAAAAAGATGAGATTCTTTTTGAAGTTTGACTTTTTATGAAAATGCAATAACCCACCAATTCAGAAATTAGCATATCTATGTAGGAATTTGTGGTAAATTGCATTTAGGGTGTGTTTGGTATAAAAGAAAATGTTTTCTTGGAAAATAAGTGAGTTCTTGCTTATTTTTTGGTGATTGGTAAGTAAGCAAAAAATATTGTCCCAAAAGCATTTGTATATAATCTGTTTAAAGTTTCAAACACTATGGGAGTGGGAGTGGAGGTAGGGGTGGTGGGGATGGGGGTGGCTATGTGTGCGAGTGAGGTGTGTTGAAGGGTGGGGAGGAGACAAATTGGAATGTCACTTGTGGAACTTTTTTTCCCCACTTTCATCAAGAAGATCATTTTCCTCATTTTTAAGGAAAGTGGGAGTGGAGGTAGGGGAGGAGACAGTTGTCTTTCTTCTTGATTCTAATTTTTTTCAACAAAGAAAGTGACTTTCTGAGATAATAACTATAGTTGAGTGAGCATAAGAGAAATCAACTCGTTTTTATTCTTTTCTTGTTGATGCATATAATTACTCCAATCTTACAAGGCAGAAAAAGATGAGATTCTTTTTGAAGTTTGACTTTTTATGAAAATGCAATAACCCACCAATTCAGAAATTAGCATATCTATGTAGGAATTTGTGGTAAATTGCATTTAGGGTGTGTTTGGTATAAAAGAAAATGTTTTCTTGGAAAATAAGTGAGTTTCTTGCTTATTTTTTGGTGATTGGTAAGTAAGCAAAAAATATTGTCCCAAAAGCATTTGTATATAATCTATCTAAAGTTTCAAACACTATGGGAGTGGGAGTGGAGGTAGGGGTGGTGGGGATGGGGTGGCTATGTGTGCGAGTGAGGTGTGTTGAAGGGTGGGGAGGAGACAAATTGGAATGTCACTTGTGGAACTTGTTTTCCCCACTTTCATCAAGAAGATCATTTTCCTCATTTTTAAGGAACTTGTTTTCCTAGAGAAAATGTTTTCCAAATTTGGACCAACCAAACATTCAAAAATTGAAATTTTTTTTCCAGAAAATGTTTTCCTCCATACAGAACACACCCTTAGTCTTTCTTTTTGGAACATGATGAGTCCTATTTCTCCTTCTTGTGGCCTCACCTTTCCTCTCTCTTTTGGCAGGGTTCGAGGTCTACCTTGTCGGGGGTTGTGTTAGAGATCTTATACTGGACAGAACTCCAAAAGATTTTGATATATTAACATCAGCTGAACTTAAAGAGGTAGCTGTACTGCACTGCACTGTTTTATTGTTAAATGTAATTTATATGTTAACCAGGAACAAGAAAGTGCTGTGAGGTAATTACAGAGAAAGTATCACTGCATGAAGTACATGAATCACACTGCTTTCTTTTTTTGTTTTCTGAAGATTGTTTTATAGATAGGAATTTGGAGGGAAAAAACTGTCAATTTGGGGTAGCTAAGGATTTCCTTTTGGTTAAGCATAGCGCTCATATGGTACCCTATCTTCTTACATCTGTAATCTTCTATCTTAATTTTCAGTGCTTCTAACTAGTAATGATATTCCTGGGTCATCTTAAAAGTTGAGATTCATCCTTTACTAACTTTTATGGAAAGATGGACTTTTGCTGTCCCCAAAGGAGTTATTAGGAATATATGAGCATGGGGTTGTTAACCAGTTTGTTTTATGCGTACTGAGTAGGAATTGTTTTGCTCTCTGAAAGTTTGAACACATGGTTATTTATTGATGAAGCTGGCATTTGGCTATTTGTGATGCAATCAATCATGTGCAGGTACTAAAAATATTTCAGCGTTGTGTAATTGTTGGAAGGAGGTTCCCTATATGCCATGTGCATATTGATGATACCATTGTGGAGGTCTTTCTCAAGCAACATCTTTTTCTTGGTTTGACATTTTTTTCCTTTTTCAGTAATCAAGTAAACCTCATTAAGAGTGGTGAAAGTTTCTAATGTATCTTTTTAGGTATTTACCTCTTTCGATCTTGTCCAAAGCAGGTTTCGAGCTTTACCACCACCGGCAGGAAGTTTAAGAGGAATGGCTATAATGTTGTTCGAAGACCACCTGCATGCGATGAAGCTGATTTTATTCGCTGGAAAAATTGCTTGGGGAGAGATTTTACTATCAATGGGTACATAAAGTAGATATAGACTGAATTATCAATTTTCATATGTGTCCATAAGCAATTTTTTCAGTATCTCAATCTAGAAAACTAAAGAAGGTTTTTTGAATTGTAGATTGTTGTTTGATCCATTTGCAAAGATAGTCTATGACTACTTGGGTGGACTGGAAGATATTAGAAGGGCTAAAGTGTGCATGTACCTTTTACTGCTTTCTGTTCTTGTTGTTTAACTTCCTTTAATAGTGTAAATTGTGCTTAGCCTAACTGCATTTGCAGGTGAGATGTGTGATTCCTGCAAGTGCTTCTTTCGCTGAGGACTGCGGTAATCTAGACTATCCTTTGTCTTGTTAATATTTGTGTCATGCTTGTTGGATTTTATTTTGCAGGATCTGCCAGTTATAGTTGGTTTATCCAATTAATCTTTGCATTAACTTCAGGTTGACTTCTTGCAGCTCGCATTCTGCGTGGAGTAAGGATAGCAGGCCGTTTAAGATTTCGTTTTGATCGAGAAACAGCCCATTTTATAAAAGAATTAGCATCTTCCATATCTAGACTTGATAAGGTAAGGGTTCTCATTTTCTAAGAATATTCATTAGGTTAGTTTATATTTTTTCTTTTTGTTGTCAGCATAAAATATTTCTTGAGCTTATTCTTTTATCCCCATTATATAGGGAAGGATCTTGTTGGAAATGAATTACATGATGGCATATGGTTCTGCAGAAGCTTCATTGAGATTGTTATGGAAATTCGGACTTCTAGAAATTCTTCTACCAATCCAAGTATGGAAATTAAACCTTTTTGCATTTATGCTACTTATACTAAGTATCTGATGTATCACTCTATTTGGCAGGCTTCCTACTTCATTTCCCTGGGTTTTCGAAGGCGTGATAGGAGATCGAATATGCTTCTGGTAAACAGGATTCTATGTTGAAAATGTATTTCTCTTGAAAAAATCTGTAGGTGCAAGAATTAAAGGAGTAAAATTGAATTTTCCAGTTGTAATCACCTGTGTTGTTGTAGCAATGCAATCACATCTTCATGTTGGCGTTATGCAGACTTTGTTTTCAACACTGGACAACCTTCTGGCACCCAACAGGCCTTGCCACTCTAGTTTATGGTGAGAAACTACTTCTTCCTCTGACTTGTTTCTTGCGTTTTCCGTTTTCCAATTCCATAGATCATCTATAGTTCGTAGAATCTGAAGCAGCAATCTAGAGCATAATCATTATGAAAGAAACTTAATGATGCTGCAGATATTTCATGGTTGTTTGCATCACTGAATTGTCAAGACAGGGCTATTATAGTGCTTGAAAGAGAAAAGGGAACTGTAGTAAAACTAAAACATTTTGTTGAATAGCATTGAGAATAAGAAGCTTCAATGAAAAGCTGAATTGTAAAAACTGAAAGATATATTCTTTAAAGAATTACTGATTAAAGCATTGGTTTGTGCTGTAGTATTTGATCAGATTCTGATGGTGGATCCCGAGGTAACATGGGATAATTCGTTTGGCCACTCGTAATATTAATGAGTTTGGTGAAATGTTAAAGCTTTTGTAATGATGCTGTCCTTGTAAATACCTTCCAGCATTCTCTTGGTGCTTGTCATCAATAAAATTGCTTTTAACGATTAGAAAAATGAAATGAAACAGCTTTTAAATATTAGACCTTTTATCTTGGGAAATGGAAATTGAAGATAATGCAGAGAATGAGAGGACTTATTTTTCGAACTGCAGATATGGTATGCTATATGTAGTCATGGGGAATAAGGAATTTAGAGTAAGGGATAGCATTATTTTAAAAAAAATGACAGCATTTGACCATTGAGTGGTATTTCTCTTTTTATTATCTAGCTTATTTATCATAATCGCCTGTCTCGGCTCCCCCAAAAGAGAACAGAAGGAGAAGAACTTTTCTTTGTTGGTTGGTATGACGAGGAAACGGAAGGTTTTTTTTTGGTATATTTGTGGGGTTTGGGGGAAGGGTGAAGTATATGCCCATGCTATCAGTATTTGGGCTGCATTTATATGTTTAATCTTCTGCATCTCATGGAAGTTATCTGCATCTGCTTATAGATTATAGTTTTTCTCTTCTGACTAATCAGCTTAATAAATAATTCTTATAGGATTGCCATCTTAGCATTCCATAAAGCACTCATGGACAGACCTAGGGATCCTTTGGTTGTTGCTGCCTTTAGCATTGCTGTCCACTGTGGTGGATCGTTATCAGATGTGTTAAGAATAGTGAGAAAGATCTCACAACCACATGATGCAAGGTTTCCTGAGCTCTTAGACCTCCAAAATATTGAGTCAGATGAAGCATTATTGGATGAGATGATGGATCTTGCCACTTTTGTGGAAGCTGCATTGCAAAAGATGACCGATGAGCATTTTGTTTCCCGAGCTCTGATAGAGTATCCTGAAGCGCCAAAGTCGGATCTGGTGAGTGAGAAGTTTCTACATAGAATATTTTCTAATAGCTAGCTGAGTTAGCTTAAATAAATAACTAAGGGCCACACTGCATATATTTCTATACAAACTACCTAACTCTTTCCAACTTCAGCTTCATGCATCCAGAACTTGGATATATGGTGTACATGAGCTGGCTGGGATTCTTGTAGTATCTTTTGCATTATCTCATAGAGGTTCTTTTGAGTGGTTCCAAACTCATTTTCCTTATGGTGTGTTCGGTATGGTGGAAAATATTTTCCAATTTTCTCATGTTCGGTTGGTCAAATTTTTTGGAAATCTTTAGGAACACAAATTCCTTAAAATGAGGAAAATTATTTCCCTAGTGAAGTAGGGAAAACAAGCTCCATCAGAGACATTCCACGCTGATTGTATCCTCCCCACTCCCTTAACCTCCAACCCCACCATCCCCCACCCCACACCACTACCATAGCATTTGTCTAGATTATATACAAATGCTTTTAGAGTAATAATTTTTGCTTACGTACCGAACACAAGACAATAAGTAAGAAACCCACTTATTTTTCTGGTAAACATTTTCCTTCATACCGAACACACCTAGTTTTGTTGCATACATCCAAATAGTTGATAAAGACTAGGAGCTTTATTTAGAAAAGTAAAAAAATGATGGTAAACGACTTGGAGGTATTTGTGTGTGTTGCTTTCCTACTTCTACCAACAAGATATTTCAACATTTATTCTAGAGTAGGGAAGTGAACTAATCTACTTTCAGGAGTAAAATATTTTAGCTGTATTCGGTTGAACTTCCTCATCTCTCGTTTCAATCTGCAGGTGTTTATCTCATGGACATTGTCGCAAAAGGTTTCTGCAATATTTGAATGTGTTAGATGGGGAAAGGAGAAGAATTTTCGACTAAAACGAGGCAGTGAAATCAACTATGAGTCCCTAGCATTAGGAAAATTGCGTGAAGTTAGACATATTTTTGCAATAGTTGTTTTTGATACCGTGTTTCCTCCTGGTCTCAAAGCCTAAGAATTCTTTAGATAGTTGTGCTACATAGATTCTCATTAACTTATTATTTACAACATAAGCTGCTTCTTAATTCAATTTATTTTTTGTATATGGGGGTGGACATGGTTTGGCATGGCAATGATATTCCTTTTGTGGCTTTCTTAAAGCTCCGGTGAACTGAACTGGCATGTCAACGATACAAGTTGGCACCTGAGGCAGTTCCATGGGCTTCAAGAAATTCCATCAATTCTTGAGTTAGAAGTTGTCACCAGGTAACTGATCTTCCCTATTTGTACAATGTTTTTAGTTGATGCAGTTGCTAAATCACAAAGTAACTGATCCTGTATTATTTACGAATCCCGTCTTACCGAGCATTCTGTGAAATTCATTGTGCATTTTCTATTGAGCTGTTTGGAGATGATAGAGTCGAGGTTTTGCTACTTTTGGTGTATAAAGTGTGGCCAAACATAAAAAACACTTAATTTTGTGACTTGATGTCTGGGCTGATTCTGTGATATTCGACAAATAAGTAGCCTGTGTGGGTTGTACTCCTACCCCCGTTGTACAAGTGACGAACTGGTTTGGTGCAGACAGGTACTCCTGAAGATCGGCATATCTTGCTGCTGTCATAGTTTTATCGTCCAACTCGACTCACTTGACAAGTTCTATGTAGAGATCTTGGTCAAAACCTTAGCATACACAGAAGTTTCAGTATTTTAGCCTCTTAGAAAGAAACTAGCAGTATAATCAGTAAGCCAGGTTCTGATGTTATCTGAAATATGTCCTTTGATTAACTTTGTTATGATGCCAATTAGCTTTGAATGGGCTAGAAGCTGGAAACAACAGCAGCATACCCAGTATAGGCGCACAAAGTGGGGCTCATTATTAGAATATATAAGCTTCAGCATTTGTTAATCAAGTGTCTGCATTGAAAATCACATCAATTTAATTCACTAGCAACTAGTCCTGATAATATAGATATAATTAGATTTTTTATATATAACATTTCACTGTAACAATTATATTTAAAATAAATTTTTATGTTATATTATATCATATGTTCTTTATAACACATTTTACTATAACAATTTTAAAAATATTCGAACAAACAACATTGTTATAAAAAGGTTTGACAATGGATACGACTCAAGATTAAGTAAAGGCTAGTGGAAGTCATTCATTATATAGGTAAGCTAGAGTCTTCGGAAAACTCCATATTTTGATTTCCTTCCATCAAAAAAATTATTAGATAAAAGTGCATAACCAACTCAAACTCCATCACACGTTATGTACCAGATAATTAATCCAAAATTATCTAATTAAACAAATAACTGAGAGATAAATACTAATTCAGATAAATTGTTTATATGTCCACGATATTAAAGTTTCCAAGAGAGACGTAATTCTAAGAACATCCTTCTGAGCTATTGTAGTTTTTCTCTTCTTAGTAGACTACATATCAAAGTGGTCCTTTCAATGGACTATAATATTGCTACTTAAATTAGTCTCCTTTCAATAGATTTCGCACTCGCTACTTTTTAGGTGTGCATAGAATAAATTTCATTTTAGTATAATAGCTTGCAAATAATAGTGTAAAATTAGGTCTTGGCCTAATTCACATTCAAAAGATAGCTCAAAGGAAGAAGGATTGTCCAAGCCTTATAAAGAGATCATCCATCTCTTTAACCATCAATATGAGATTTTTTTTTATTCTTCAACACCCCATCTCACGCCCAGGACTAGACATTTGGTGCGTGTACAATTTTAATTTGGGGGCCCATCATTGAGTGAGATGGGTCTTGCTATGATACCATGTAAAATTACGTCTTGAGCCTAATTAACACCCCAAAAGTTAGTTCAAAGGGAGGAGGATTGCACAAGCCTTATAAGAAGACCATTCATCTGATTAACCATCACACTCCACTTCATGCCCATGATTAGACATTTGGTGCGTGGACAATTTTAATTTGGGGGCCCAACATTGGATGAGATGAGTCATGCTCTGATACCATGTAAAATTAGGTTTTGGACCTAACTTACACTTCAAAAGCTAGCTCAAAGGGAGGAGAATTGTCCAAACTTGATAAGGAGATCACCCATCTCACTAATCACCAATGTGAGTTTTTTTCATTCTTCAACACATAGAAGAGGTAAATCGTATTAGGCAAGCCCCGTGTAACGAGCTCGACTGAAAAAGCATGCAAGAGTTTTGAATCCAAATTCCTCCATTCGAGAGATCACCTGCTCAACCAACTCGACCACACTTTGCTATATATAATTAATGTCTATCGTATTCACCCCTTAAAAAGAACCATTGTTTTTAACTCAATAACAAGAATTGAGGGACAAATCATTGATCCTAATTTCACTCATTTTAAATGCAAAGTTCAATTCTAACATAGTTTTAAATTCTCTTACATTCACTTATCAAAGTTAATTTAAACAAATAAAATGTAGCATGCAAATAAAATTAGAGAAAACTACGTGGCATGACATACTTAAACCCTTAATTATAATTCATAACAACACTTTCAAAAAATCACTATCCACAACAATATAACAATATTTTGATCAGACCCATCTATAAATCCAAATACAATTAGAAGAGTTTCATTCCCCTCCTAAAATCACGCCCAATCAATATCTACTTCCTTTTACAATCAAACCTCTCTCCCATACTTTTAATATTCTTGTCATTACACCCAAATTAATCGCCATTCTGTAATCCTTCTATCTGTTCAAAAATCAATCTGGGATTTTGAATTGACGAGGATTAGCCACAACCACCATCAAGTTGTCAAGTTCTGCAGCAGAAAGCTCACCAGCCCTCTTATTCATATCGATATCGGCTTTTTTGCAGACAATGTTAGCAAAACGGCGATCGATACTTTTGATAGACGTCATAGCAAACATGATCTTCTGCTTTCCATCAACATTTGTGTTTTGCAAACAGTTTTATATATTTTTTTAAATTATATTTTAAATTTTTTATATGTATATGAATATTATAAATTTTGCACACAAATTTATTGTATTTGTATTTTTTGATCCAACACAAATATATATGTTTGTACTTTTCCACACGAGAATGTATTTCTCTTCTTAGACTTTGTAATCCTGTAAATGTATTTTTAATACAAAATGTACTCGAATACAAATACAAATGTATTTTGACTGCTCTTGTACATATATCGACACACATTGAAAACTCAAATTTATTTGTATGTGTTTAGCTGATCTGGTATATGTACTTAACATACAAACATATCAAATGTATTTGTACTCGAATACAAATCCAAATGTATTTTGACTGCTCTTGTGTACTCGAATACAAATCAAAATGTATTTTGACTGCTCTTGTATATGTATCGACACACATTGAAAACTCAAATGTATTTGTATGTGTTTGACTGGTCTGGCATATGTACTTAACATACAAACATATCAAATGTATTTGTATTTGAATATAAATACAAATGTATTTTTTTTTTACTGTTCTGACATATGCATTAGTTGTATGCAAAGTGAATACACAATACAAAATGATTTGTATGTTTGAATCCCGCAGGTACTGAAACCATTAAAAGAACTCCCAATAATTTATTGGGCACTGTACGAAGTATTTGAAATACAGGAAAGAAATACCATTCAGGTAAGATTTCCAAAGGGATTGCAAATGGTCTGGCATATATATTTACACAAATGAAAACATACATTTTGTATTTTTAGTAAAATTGGCAGAATCACAAATACATTTATAACAGCCTTATAAAGACAAATACATTCCAAATACTTTTTTAAATTTTATAGTTTTCAACCGATTTAAGTTTTTCATTTGGAAATAAAATCTGAAATGCAAATCACGCCTGTTATATAAAGAAAGAATTAAAATCATTAAAGATCTTTAAAGATTCTTTCCTTTTTAAAGATCATTGATATAAGGAATGAATTAAAATCACTAAAGATCCTTTCCTTTTTAAATGATAACAGTCACCTAAAATAACTCTTCCATCTCGATATGTATTTGTATTTGGCAGATTAATTTCAGCCATTAAATACAATTAAAATAATAATATTTTGCTATTTTAATTGCTATCACCTATAATTTCAAAAGAACTGCTATCTCCTCCTTAATTATGAGTTTAAGTTTGCTATTTGTTAAATTTTAAGGCAGTGACCAGAGCGATGTCAAATGTTTAATTGGACTTCTCTTTCTGAAACGAAGACACGTAAGAACAAGCTAACCAGTCAAATTTTCCTCTCCTAAATCTTTATGTTTATACTCCACTGGGTAGGAGTGTGAATGATTTTTAAAAAAACCACTTAATCAATCAAATCGAACTAATTTTTAGGTTTTTTTTAATAAAATCAACGGTTTCTATATAAATTATAACCGTACAGAATAATTAGGTAGGTTTTTTTATTTTATAAAAATTAATCGAAAAAATATCGAATCGTACCGAATAATACATATGTAATATATATATATATATATATATATATATATATATTTATGACCGTGGTGTCTGGACCAGCTTTCGTGCACTTCGACTAAATTAACGGGATACCTGCCACCTCCCACCAGCAACAGTTACCAGGTAACTCTGTCACCTGAGACCTCAGGCCTCAAGGCTGTTTAGCCCACTTCATTGACCACTAGGCCACACCCTTGAATGCCATGTGTAAAACATATTTATATATTATGTTTTAAAAAATAAAATATTAAATTTTTTGCTTTAGATCTTGGTGATGAAAGCAACTACAAGGGCATCATCGACTCCTCCGGGAAGCAAGAAATGGATGTGGAGAACGAAATCACAAGCACAGCGGCCGAAATCATCACGAAAACAACCTTTGGCATCAACTACGAAAACGGGCAAAAAGTGTTTGATAAATTAAGAACAATGCAAGTCACTCTTTTCATGTCTATACCTTACGTTGGAGTACCATATGGAGAGCTAATATGCCCTAAAGAGATCTTGAAAGCCAAGAATCTTGGCAAGGAGATCGACAATCTCCTCGTATCGATCATTGAAGCTCGAAAAAAGATAGGACAAAAATCATCATGACTCAGAAGGTCATGACTCTCGATATGACCTTCTAAGTCTATTGTTGTTGAGTTTTAATAATGAAAAGTGAACGGAAAATAGAAGGAATAAAATTGGAGGAAAAATGAAAATTTTCTTTTGCCTTTTAGAAAAAGCAAATGTACCACATTGGTGGTGGAGAGGAACTTTCATGTATTTATAAGAAGAAATACTTCCTCATGATTTTAAAGGGTTGAAAAGAAAACAAGCTTCGCGCCATCGTTGTTGCTCGGCTTCGGCAAAGTTCATTTAATGTTCAGTGGACTCAATTTTCTTATTTATCTCTTTTCTTTTACTATTTTGTGAAATAGTTTAAGCTCTTGTTTCTACTTGTTGTTTAAGAGGGTGTTTGAATTGTCTTATTTTAAGTGTTTTTGGTTTTTAAGCACTTTTTTTTACTTTTTGGGGTGTTTGGAAAAGACAAAAAGTGCTTCTAAGCACCTCCTTTTAAGCTTAAAAAGTACAAAAAAAGCTAAAATCTCAAAGTTGGGTATTTCCAACTTATGACTTTTAGTTTTTAGCTTATATACTACTTTAAAAAAATCAATCCAAACACCCTCTAAATACAAATTTTATATCTAAAAAAATAACAATTGCTAGGTCGTGTGAATAATGGCACGGATGGCCGGTTAGGGAAGGTATTCACTACGAGGGAAATGGTGGATGAGTGTAAGACGTTGTTCTTTGGAGGTCATGAGACATCTGCGTTGGCACTCACTTGGACTATGTTGCTTCTTGCCTTACATCAAGAATGGCAAACTCAGCTTAGAGAGGAAATGAAGCAAGTTTTTGGAGAAGGTGAAATTGATGTTACAAGACTTAATGGTCTCAGAAAGGTAAATCTGGTTGTCCTCTTTTTAAGTAGGACTTATTTCTTGCTTTATTAATCAATCAAATTTGGTCTAAATAATTCTCTTTGGAAAACGAAGAATGCATTATCATTATTGTCTGTAAAGTCCATCAATCTTTCAAAAAGAATTTCGAGTGATAAATGAATAGCAAAAAGATCAAAGAAAGATACTACAAATAATCAAAATAACAAGATTATATACTCTCCCTCCCTCCGTTCTTTTTAATGACTTGTCCTTAGGGTGTACAAAATCGAATCGTAAACCGAATCAAACCGCAAAAAAAAACCGACTAGTAGTTTGGTTTGACTTGGTTTGGTGTTAAAAAAAAAACCCGACTATAATTGGTTTGGTTTGGTTTTAACTAAAAAAAGTCAAACCGAACTGAACCAACTCGATATTACATATATACTATTTTTAAAAATATTTTATACATAAAAATATTTATTGTGATGTAATTTATAAATATTTCTTCAACTTTTTCATAGTTTTTATCTTTCAATATGTTATTTCAAGTTTAAACTTAGAATTTTAAATAGTTCAATAAGTCCTTTTACAACCTATAGATATTAGTAACTCAAATAAAACCCAAATCAATACGAATATTAACAAAAGATTATTCAATCCAACACTAGGAATGACAATCATGTTAGATATTTATTCTTTAATTTTACATAAATGTATAAACTAATTTATTTTTCTGTTTAATATTTAGTCATGTAGTTAATACTTATTAGACTTATTTTAGCATAACCTAATATTTTAAATTATGATTATTTTTATTATGACTTATTAATATGCAATATTTATTCCATGCGATTTCATTATTTTTTTGGTTGAATATTTTATTGTCATCACTCACTTCATAAATTTCAAATAAAGTGAATATATTTTGTGTTATTTTTTTAAGAAATACCTTAGATAGCTGTATTTTGCTCGGACTAAAGAAATATTTGAAGCACAAGTTAATTATATATTTGTATGAAGACTTTATCGGAAAAAACCTGAAAAACCCGAGGAAACCAAAAAAACCCGAAAAAACCCGAGGTTGGAAAACCCGACTTTTATTGATTTGGTTTGGTTTATAAATTTAAAAACCCGACACTAATGACTTGATTTGATGTTTAAAAAATCCGAACCAACCCGATCCATGTACACCCCTAGTTGTCCTCTATTGACTTGACACTACTCTTATAACATTCATCTTAAGAAATTATTTATTAAGGATTTGTTTTACCAAATTACCCATAACTATGCATTGAAAATCTAAATTTAACTACTCATATTTATGTTGTCATTTAATGATAAGGGTAATATTGGAAGAAAATAATAAATTTCTATTATTTTTCTAAAATTGGAAAAGTACAATGAAAAACAAATTTTTAGTATAAGGAACTAAAAAGGAAGAGAGAGAGTATATAATTTTTGTTATCTCGTCTAGGACCACTTATTTTAGGAGTAGTTCTATGAGTCAAAAGTCTTCTTTTCTTTTAAAGATCTTATCAAGTCAAAAACGTCTACAAATGAAGGGAATAAAAAAAATTCATGGTTTACTTGTTTTAATGTAGATGGGATGGGTGATGAATGAAGTGCTAATAAGGCTATATTCACCAGCACCAAATGTACAAAGGCAAGTTAGAGAAGACATTCAAGTGGACAACAATCTAGTCATCCCTAAAGGGACAAACATTTGGATTGACATTGTGTCCATGCACCATGACACGAACCTTTGGGGTGAAGATGCTAATGAGTTCAAACCAGAAAGGTTTAAAGATGACATGATCCATGGTGGATGCAAACACAAAATGGTATTCTTGCCTTTTGGATTTGGAGGGAGAACGTGTATTGGTAGGAATTTATCTCTCATGGAGTACAAGATTGTGTTATCCTTAATGTTGACTAGGTTCTCCTTTGATATTTCTCCAAATTATAGGCATTTCCCTTCTATCCTGCTTTCTCTTAGGCCCACATAAGGGTTGCCTCTTATCATCCGACCACTTTGAATTCATTACTAGGACGACAAGTGAGGCTTGTTCAAGTGTCAATCGATAGATTGAGGTTCCAATCATGCTGGAAAATGAGTGAGAACACTATTGATCTAGCCAACTATGATCTTTAACCCCTTGTTTGGATGGTTGTTAACTATTGCATTGTGTTGTGTTGTTATATAGTTTAAATACAATGTTTATTTTGATTGTCACGTAACTTTTGTCATATTATGTCGAATTTATCGTAATGTAACGATGAAAAGTCACTTTATGTAACGACCAATTTGGTGTGATTTTATTTTCTTTCCGTTCTCTTTTTAAGGGTAATAAGAGCGAGGAGTAATGTTTTATATTTGTGTCTCCTTTTATTAAGGATGAAGTAATACTTATCACTTCATCCAATCCTAATCGGTACATTTTAGCTTTTGTTATACCTCAATGTTTCACGGTAGAAGCAAGAACTGTTTGAGAAAGTTTAGTAAATTTAATTTAATTTGTTTTATCAACCAGGGTCCATAGCTCAGTGGTAGAGCATTTGACTGCAGATCAAGAGGTCACCGGTTCGAACCCGGTTGGGCCCTTAATTCTTTTTCTCTGACTGTTTTTGGCAGTTCAATTTTGGTGAACCATATATTTTTTTCCCTTTTGGTTGAACTAGCTGAGGATTATATGTGGGATCACTAACATGCTATTTTTTGATCCCTGGTATTTGATTTTTTTTTTTGACGAATCAAATAATTATTGACCATATATGTAGAGTACACTAGCAAACGGAAGGGTTATGGAGATCTAGAGTTTTTTTAAAAATAATAGTAAAAATTGTCCTTTTTGCAAATTCAAATGGAAGCTAATTTTAAGATTTTAAATGTATGCCACTTTGTAACGATGAGCACAAAAACAAGCCCAACTATTAACGAATGATAAACGTATTACTAGGTATATAGTACAAGAATAATTTTGGTTCTTTTCCATAATAATATTATAACAATAATTCCATTCCATCAGATAAAATAGTGAGAAGAATGGTTTGACGGCATATAGAACACGAAATTGAGTCGATTGAATTTTATCAATTGTGTGTCGTGTGTGGCACCAAATAACACTTAAGAGGAACATACCAAAATCTAAGTAATTCTATACACACAGTCATATATTCTAATTTATCCTTTAGATAAAAGGTTAAAAGGAGAAAAGTATGAGGCCAATTGAAAGTAACCTTAAAACACAAACAACTTATTAATTAATGTACCACAACCAATTATCGTATATCTAAGGCCTTCTGAAGAATGCGTTGTATCGCATGTCTCCGTCTGTTAGACCCCCGTTCTACGTAAGCGACGTCGGCAAGGGCATGGCAAAGACTTGGGCGTTGGACTTGACATGTTGGCATATGCAATGTTCGTTAGTTGAGCGACTAAGTGTTAGTGGCAGCTAAGTCTAAGTTGCTTGGGTGTTGGCAAGGCAGCTTAGAGGCATGAGGGCAAGGACAGACGCATGTCACCTATGGGGCATGCGTGCAGGCAGTGGTATCGGCTAGGCAGACAGCAGTGATGTGCAAGCAGTGGCATTGGCTAGACGATGGCAAGACATGATTGTGGCATGAAGGCATGGCAAAGCAGAAGATGGAAAATATTCTAAGTGTTGGCAAGGCAGAAATTATTCTAAGTGTTGGGCATGAGGAATTTCGGCTAAGGCACAAGGCTGCCCATGTGCGTGGCACATGGGGCAGTTGAGTTTAAATTCGAAATTGAAATGTTTCTAAGTGAGATATATTTATGTACTTAGTTTATTTTGAGTTTGAAAATCTGTATAGGCCATGTGCTAGGCATGTGAGCAATTGTAACCACCTTGTAACTGCCTTTGTGCAGATTTATATGTAGGCAGAATTTGGCTAAGACATGATCCAGTTTTTGAGAGTGTAAATGCCTTAGTGAAATTCGTGTGTGTCCTTTTGTATTGTGCTGCAAGCATAATAGAAAGGTTGGGAATTCGTTCCTGTAAAGACTTGTGTTTTTACTGCTTTAAAGTGTTGTCTAAATCTGTCTAAGTCTAAAAAACTTGTGTGCGTTGAGTAGGATGAAGTCGTGCAATAAGTGTGTGACTGCCGTGCAGTGGTGCCGAAGAAAAAAATCGACCCTGTATCACCGTCTATCATATAGGAAGTGGTTTTCTTGATTACTTCTCATGTGTTAACCGGGAGTGTGATCTCTCCTCTTGTCATTTCACTATCCATATTAAATCTGGATATATAGGATTCTTACGGCGGGAATGACTTTATCTAGTAATTTCATCTTTTTTATCACCTTCCAGCAAATTACGTTGGCGAACACATTTAATTTGAAAATCATAAATGATTACAGTGATTATTAGACCGTCATTGTGGGTTTGTGTAGTGCCCTCCAGATCATCATCATTGAAGTGTATTACTTCCTCCTCTTGCATTCGTTTTCCTTTTGTGACCGTTATTTTGGTTTTCTTGGCTGCAGTAAATGTAACACCGTTCACTTATGCTCCACTAATAATCATGTTGATTACATGATCGGGTGCTGCCGGTTGAATGAGTGCTTAGCATCTCTGCTTCTCCCATAGTTGTTTTTGGCTCATTTTCTCTGAGGTGGCCTTTCTTGATTAATTGCATCACTTTCCCGCAAACACCGTCAGTCTCCGGTATGATGATCATGGGACCCATAGAATTCACACATCAGCCCTAGATCTCTCAGATTGGTGCTGATAATTTTCGACCACCTTGCATCCTTGATTTTTCCAATGGCCGCTACCAGATCGATCATGTCCACTTTGAAGCAGTATTCGGATAAGTATGATGCTTCTACATTGGTGATTTTTTATGTCGATGTCCCTGCATCATTTTGCTCATTCGGCCTCGTAGTGGCCTTTGCATCCATGCACGGTCTGTCAGTTCTCGGGATCTTTTCGATGGCATGTAAGGATGATATTTGTCCTACAATGGTTTCATGTCGTAGTCCAAGGTTTTTTTAGTAACTCTGACTTCTTAACTCATTGTACACAGGTGGAGTCAGTTGGTTATTTTTGACTCTAATTTTAGATTTATACTTGTTATTGACGTCCGTCCAAGTCGTTGTTGAGAATTCTAGCAAATTCTCTTTAGCTTTAGTTATGCACTCGAACTTCGTGGTTGATCCCCTTGGTTAAGGTTCTGCCGCCCATTCATTCGAGACTGGAGGTAAGAACATTTCTTCTTTAGAAAACACATCACGAATTTTCTGAGCAATTTGGTATCTCCTTGGGCGATTGTGAAGATGTCAGTTTTCTCGTTTGCACCTTTATTTACTCTGATATGCGCTTGCACAAAATAATCTGCAAGATACTCAAAAGATTTAATAGAGTTTTCGGGTATCATGAAATACCATGTCATGGCCCTTTTAGTTAGGGTTTCTCTGAACTTTACGAGTAGAACCGACTCAATTTAATTTGTTCGGTTGCACATGTTCTTGAGTTCAGTTGTCCCGTCATATTTTGAGATATTGGTTATCTGAACCACTTGGGTGTTATATTTAGGGTTACGCTTAAAAGGAATAGTAGTTGCATGTATCTCCTCGAGTTTGAGCTCTTCAGGATAGGTGGAGCCCCCAAAATTTGATCCATGAGGGCGTGAAACTCTTATTCGTTCTGGTCTACCTTGTTACTCATAATCATTAAATACTTCATGATTTCTGATAGTTATCAATTATTGGGAGCAAAAGTATTATTCTCTCCAAGCCCTTCAACTCTGACACGTCGAGGTGATTTCTGGCGTGGCACCTAGGATGATCTTATCTTGCAAACTCATTATGCCTTTTGGTAAAGTCCAATATGACAAAGAATTTTGCGAAATTGGTCTTGGTAACTCTGGCTGCATTTTGATCGTTGTCGCCTTCGTCATGATGGGTCTGATTCTGATAAAAACTCTAATATTCGTTCTCCACTGCGTTTAGATCAACCTTGTCATTTTGAAATTGTTTAGGACAGGGGTCGACGTTGGTGTTGGCGTTGGCATTGATATGATTTTCAGTTCCAGCCATTGAATCAATAAGCTATTTTTTTTCATAAATATGAATTTTGTTAGTACATACAAAGTGTGGTTGAACCAATACCACAATTATCCTTGGATCCATGGTGGACGCCAAATTATTTATCCTAAAAAAAAGTACAATTAAATTTGTTAGAGAGGTTTAGAGGTGTACAAAACTGAATCGAAAATCGAACCAAACCACAAATTGAGTCAAACCGGAAAAAAAACTCGACTAATGGTTTGGTTTGACTTGGTTTGGTATTGAAAAAAAATCCGACTATAATTGGTTTGGTTTGGTTTTAACTAAAAAAAGTCAAACCGAACTGAACCAACATGATATTACATGTATATTATTTTTTAAAATATTATATATATAAAAATATTTATTGTGATATATTTTATAAATATTTCTTAAACTTTTCATAGTTTTTATATTTCAACATATTATTTCAAGTTTAAACTTAGAATTTTAAATGGTCCAATAAATTTTATAACCCATAGACATTAGTAACTCGAACAAACCAATACTACTGCTAACAAAAAATTATTCAATTTAACACTAGGAATGACAATCACGTTACGTATATATTCTTTAATTTTACATAAATACATAAACTATAATTTTATTTTTTAATTTAATATTTAGTCATGTAGTTAATACTTATTAGACTTATTTTAGCATGACTTAATATTTTTAAATTATGATTATTTTTATTATGACTTATTAATATGCAATATTTATTCTATGCGATTTCATTATTTTTTTGGTTGAATATTTTATTATCATCACTCATTTTTTTGTGTTATTTTTTAAGAAATACCTTAGATAGTTGTATCTTGTTATGACTAAAGAAATATTTGAAGCACAAGTTAATTATATGTTTGTATAAAGACTTTATCGGGAAAAACTCGAAAAATCCGAGGTTGGAAAATTTGACTTTTATTAGTTTGGTTTGGTTTATAAATTTAAAAATCCGACACTAATGATTTAGTTTGGTATTTAAAAAAAACCGAACCAACTCGGTCCATGTATACGCCTAATGAGGTTTAAAGGATAAGAGGTCCTAATTCGATCTTACGTAGCAAAACAAGATGTAATATTGTAAAATAAAAGAACAAATAATTAATTAGCAATTGAAAAGTAAAGATCGAGATAATCTGAGCCAACTGAAGATGGGTGATCCGTGTAGGTGTATCGCAATCAGCGGAGACTAATCTAACAGACAAATATTAATAAAAAGAGTTTAATTGACATCAAAGTGACATCAAAGTAATGATCTTTTGATTCAGTGAATTGCTTTACATGACTTTATATAGGGAGCAACTCTCAATGGTTGATTACTATGCATTAAACCCCTTAATAGATGGCTAATTAATTGACAATAATAAAGAGGAGGTGACGTTTGGCGTTGCTTGCGGGTGGTTACATAACGGCCAGCACATGTTTGTTGACTTTCTTTTGGGCTAAGATTCACTTTTGATGCAGTGTATCAATCTGAACATTGTAACGAATACCCGATGTGCGTTCTTGCCTTAGCTGCCCGAGTCATTGAATTCTATCTAGCTAAATTGTTGAGTTATGTCAATTATTCTTTCATGTGTCACGATATGTTTCATTCATGTGTTCAAGCTATTTTTTCATATACACTGACGGTGATGGACGGAATGCAGTGGTGAATACATTAGTTTTTGTATTTTTTTTCGTATTCCGCTTTATATATATATATATATATATATATATATATTCCTATATTTTTATATTTCGTTTTGATTATACCATATATGTATTTTTAAAACAAAACAATGTATATATCTCCTATATTTCGGTATTCATAGGAAAGAGAAATTTTTCGGCATCGGAATTTTTTTTAGATACGGGATGTATTTTTTGTATTTTCTCTTGTATTTCTGTATTTCTGTATTTCAAAGAGAAATCTTTCAGCAACTCTTCGCATTTCTATATTTTTGCCTTGATTGTAATATGTAGTATTATTTTCAGGTATGAGATGAGTTTTTATTGGTTATATAATTATTTAATTGTACTTTTATGTAGTTAGTACTCATGTATAAATCCCTGTATTTTTTTTAATTTTATATCCTCATATACACCCCTATATTTTTATATTTCATAGTATTAATTATATTTGTTACACAAATAAATACAGTAATACATATTGTATTCGTTACGCAAATGAATACAGTAATACATATTGTATTCGTTGTGTGAACGAAGACAAAACTTTGCTATAAATATTGAAATAATAGCTAAGCATGGTAATTAGCTCCCAAACTGTAGTGTTTTTTGTAAGTTACTCTTGTAAGATTTTATATTTGGGGTGCGTATGGTAAGGAGGAGAAAAATACTTTTAGATTTTCTTTATGTGTGGTTGGTTAAAATGTATTTAATTTTTTTCTAGCAATATAAGTTCCTTAAAAATGAGAAAAACGACTTCCCTAATGGAGTTTCATAAGTGACATCTTAAATTTATTGTCTTCTCCCCACCAACTCAACTCAACACCCCAAACCCCCATCACTTGACTATCCCACTCCTGCCAACCCCGAACAACCCAATCCCCACACTATCTCACCCTTATAATATTTTGCTAGATTACATGTGAAAATTTTTGAAATAATATCTTTTTATTTACTTTTTAAACACTAGAAAATAAATAAGAAACCCACTTATTATTTTCATGAAAATCATTCCCCTTCATACCAAACACACCCTTGATTTATTTCGAACATTACTTGCAAACCATGCTTTGATATCCTTTCTCAATTTGTTTGGGATTTAACCTATATCTAGTGACATTTGTGTTAAGACTGGTTAGTTAACGGAGGGGAACTTGATAACAAAAGGTATAATAGAGGCAAGGTTAAAACCTTGTTTGAATTGACTTTTGTTTTATAAGTTAATAGCTATAAATTAGACTTATGTTTTTTGATTTATTATTATTATTTTAGATTAAAATTAAGTGTTTATAAGAATTTTTTTAATTTATTCAAATACTATAAAAATATACTTAAAAATTATTTTAGCTTAAAAATTCTTAAAATAAACTAATCCAAACAGACTCTGAATAATAGAAGTACGTTTACTTGACTATGTCAAAGTCAACCTGAAATATTACAAGAATTTATGATAGTCTGTGGAAATAGCATCATCAATAACTTGGAAATTCTATTGCTAAAAAAATTGACTTTGTGTTAATTAGTTATTGCTAGTTGCATACTTCGTGTTAGGTGATTCTTTTTATTTGTCTATTTAAAAAAAGTACATTTTATCATAATTGTTTTTCGAAAAAGTATTTGTGAAATATAGTAGTTTATGTTTGTTTCTAATTAATTTGATTTTTTTTGCTATATTAATTATAAATTTGTGCTTGACTAAGATTTTAAAAGTGCTTTTAGATAAAAATTATTTTTTTCAACTTCTAAGAAAATACTTGTTCCACTAAAAATATTTAATTTTTTCTTAAAAACTTGGGCAAACATATCAATTCTTTAAAATAAACACTTTTGACTTTTCAAAACTTGGTCAAACAAGTTACAAGTCCTGCTAGACAAAATAATTTTTTCAATATTTGTCAGCATTTTGTGCTTGATCAATGCTCTGAAATTGCTTTTGGAGAAAAATAATTTTTTCAACTTTTAAAAAATTAACTTTTAATTTACTATTACTTAAAAATATTTACTTTTTTTAAAAGCTTGGACAAACACTTTTGACTTTTTAAAAACTTGATCAAACAAATTATAAGTCTTGCTCGAAAAACTTAGCAGTACCAATGATAATGGGATAGTAAATACTCGGTGAAACAATCAAGAACTCATGGGTAGATCCTCGGTGGAGCCAAGGGATTTTTTCGAACCTTCTTCATCGAAAAATATATATATGCACACCTAGTAAAGCAATGCCCGTGCTAGGCACGGGCTCAACAAAATATTATTTTAAAAGTTTCTTATGCAATTTATTCGAACTTTTTCAGAATCACGATATACGTATAATTTACTTTTATACACAAATATTATGTGTATTTTAGAGAAACCTAATTTAAATAAATTTTATACAGTATGTATAAAAAATTTATCCAGTTAAATTCTAGTGGGGCCTAGGATATTGAAGATATCCACGGTAGCATTGAAATGGCCAAATTGCCTAACTCAAAAATATTGAAAATGCCCTTATTAGCTTAAGCAGGCACTAGATGGTCTCGTGCCTACTTAGGCATATTCGCTCTTATAATTAGTAAGTGAAGATATCTACAGTAGCATTGAAATGATCAAATTACCTAACTCAAAAATGTCATAAATGTCCTTATTAGCTTAAGCATGCACATTGATGATCTTGTGCCTGCTTAGGCATATTCGCTCTTATTAGTAAGTATTATATATATATATATATATATGTTGAATATTCTCCTTCGCACAAACTAAAAACTTAGTTTAAATTCTCTTAGATGTCACATGTTCAGTTCCCGCTAGTCAAAATCTCTAATGTTTTTAGTTCTTCTCGTGTTTGTTTTTTTTTTTTAAATTTTTGAATCCACCGATAAAAATTATGTCTCTACCATTGATCGAGGCACGACAAACTAAACTGGACACCATTTTTATATATTGAAAAATAAGTCCACTAGTTTCGCCCAACAGTTATGGATTTCCAAAAGGAAATCAAATCAAAACCTAGTTTCTAAAGGTAGCAGCAATATTAGATTTTATTAGAAGTCCCTAACGGCCAAACATGGTCTTTGGTCTGCGATATAACAGTTATAATTGACTATACTTTATTATGCGGCGTAAATTACGGGACACCAAGGAAAGTTTTGTGTTTATTTCCATGAGAAATGGAATTGTTTTATCCTTCGATATGGAATTTTAGTTAATTGAACTTCAATGCAAGTACTTGATACCGGAAGAAAAATCAGAAAAAGAAAAAGAAAAAGAAAGAAGAATAATACAATATATACTCCATAGTCCATACACGTTTAAGTACTCCCTCCTCCATTTACTTTTACTTTATTATGCTAAAAATAAATATTTATTTTACTATATTAAGAGAATTTCTTTTTCTTTTACCCTTTAATATTAACGGTTCATTCCTCAAATTATTTTTCAAGTTCACCAAGACTATACACAAATTATTATAGATATTATAATAAAATATATATTTTTTATAAGGGGAGAGTTGGACAAATAAAAATGAACGGAGAGAATAATTTTAAAGTTTAGTACACCCATAAGAAAAACACTTAATAGCATTAATTAAATGAGTCTTTTTTTTTAACTAAAAGATCATCTAATATAATCCATATAGGAAAATGTAAAAGAGTTTTGAAAGACTTCTTAAAATTTTGTTAATATTTTACTTTGATTAATCTTTTTTTTTTTATATAAATAATTATCTTATGCAATACAAATTGAACTTCAACACTTAAAATTTAAAAGCTATTTAAATTTAGCAATCCAAACGAGCTGTTTTAGAGAACTTAGTTAAACTCTTTCGGATTAATTAAGTTCACTTGTTACCTGGTTATGGGTGTTTTTTCAAACAAATATTTGAGTATTATTTGTAAAAACGTAAGAAAAATTATTAGAAGAAATTTGACACATTTAAAATATTATGTCTAAGAAAGATTAAATAAATTGACTGTTATAAATTTTAAGGCCTTTATTCAATTTTGATTTTAGACTATTAATATGCGAGTAGCCCCTATCATTTTCTCGTAAATTCTACCACATGCATGGCACCAAACACCGACACATCTCCAAAATTTTAAATGAAAAAAAACTGAGATTACGTGTTCAAGAGGATGTTGTAGGAAAAATATAGAATTGTGACAAATAATCATGATCGTTAATTAAAAGCCAAAATTACAATGTGAACTTTCATCGGTGCAGCTTATAATACAAGCAGCCAAGAAGGAAGAACGTGGCCCTAACGGCCTAACCTAGTAAAAATCAAATCTAATTGAGTACTTTAATTTCTACAATCATTTTCATTCTTATAAAAAAATTAAAGGGACTTTAATATATTAATCGCTCAACAAAAATAATTATAATCGCTAGCTAAATATATATATAAAAAATATACTCTAATTATGTATAAAATATATATGTGAAGAAAATTGGACCAAGTTCAATGGGGTAGAAATTGTATACATAATTATGTATTACATATATCTATAATATTAATAAATAAAGGAAAGAGACACGACTAGTAAGATTCTTTCTGAAGAGTTTGTATCCTTTAGAATTATAAATGGTTCTCTTAACAGAAATTCACGACACTTTTTTCTCTCTCGAGAAAAACAAAAGGCACGCTTCTTTTTTCTATCAGATGAGACAAGAATAAGAAAGAAAACTTCATCTCTCAAAAAGATCTCTTCAAATATTCTCTAGAACAGTGTCTTTAGAGGTAGGTGTACATGGATCGGGTTAGTTCGAATTTTTTAAATACCAAATCAAATTATTAGTATCGAATTTTTAAATTTATAAATCAAATCAAATCAATAAAAGTCAGGTTTTCTAACCTCGAGTTTTTTCGGGTTTCTTTGATTTTCTCGGGTTCTTCGGGTTTTTTTGGATTTTTTCCGGTAAAGTCTTCATACAAACATATAATTAACTTGTACTTTAAATATTTCTTTAGTCCGAGCAATATACAACTATCTAAGGTATTTCTTAAAAAAATAACACAAATATATTCACTTTATTTGGAATTTATGAAGTGAGTGATGACAATAAAATATTCGACCAAAAAAATAATAAAATCTCATAGAATAAACATTGCATATTAATAAGTCATGATAAAAATAATCATAATTTAAAAGTATTAAGTGATGCTAAAATAAGTCTAATAAGTATTAACTACATGGCTAAATATTAAACAGAAAAATAAATTAGTTTATGTATTTATGTAAAATTAAAGAATAAATATCTAACATGATTGTCATTCCCAGTGTTGGATTGAATAATCTTTTGTTAATATTCGTATTGATTTGGGCTTTATTTGAGTTACTAATATCTATAGGTTGTAAAAAGACTTATTAGACCATTTAAAATTCTAAGTTTAAACTTGAAATAATATATTGAAAGATAAAAACTATGAAAAAGTTGAAGAAATATTTATAAATTACATCACAATAAATATTTTTATGTATAAAATATTTTTAAAAATAGTATACATGTAATATCGGATTGGTTCGGTTCGGTTTGATTTTTTTTAGTTAAATCCAAACCAAACCAATTATAGTCGGGTTTTTTTTCAACTACCAAACCAAGTCAAACCAAATCATTAGTCGGGTTTTTTTTACGATTTGGTTCGATTTGCAGTTCGATTTTGTACACCCCTAAGTGTCTTCTAGGAAATATGTAGAACAAACTTTTATAACAGGTGCGCGATTATATACTATGACTCTTAATTTTGGGGTAGCTCATTTTTCATAAACATATGATTGTACTATTAGATTAGTGAAACGAATTCTATATGCATTAATAGTAAATACACATTAAGATATACACATATGTATTTGCGGCTATTATTTTGACGGCGTATAAAAATTCTAGAAAGTGTAAAGGAAAATTAATTGTAAGTTCGTTAAACTTAGTTTTCCTCCAAAACACGTAGTGCCATGTGACAATTAATGGTGTACCAAGTCCGCCATTGATAGAGGAGTCTTATTATGAATAGCAATTCACTTGATTTTTGGTCAATAAGCCTTGTAATTCAAAGTCTTCTTGGGTCCCACCATTGGCTTCACAAAATTTCTACGTGTTGGGAATGTGTAGTTTTCAGAGTTACAGTGATATCTTTAATTTGCATGGAAACTCACTTGTATAAATAGGGTTTTCCATTTGTATATATTTGCATTGAGTACTTTTGAGGAAATCAAAAGAGTCTGGAAAGGAAAAAGAGCTATATTACATAGTACTCAACAAAGTTTATAGTGTATTCACATTTTTGCTAGCTAGTTTTCACCATGGTTGCTTCCTATTTGAAGACTTTGGCTATTGTTGCTTTTTCGCTTGCCTTCTGTGTGCAAGTCACCCTAGGTTAGTATAAGGGGAATATTTTTATAATTTTTAGTTATTGCAATATAAGTATTGATTACTATTAGCTTATATACCGTCTAATCAATTTTTGCACTATTAATATATTTTAACTTGTTATATTAGTCAATAGTTTATTTGCTTTATTATCATCATATTACCAAATTAGAGTTATTATAGAGAGCATCTTATAGCCTGTTTGATCAAGCTTTCAGAATCTACTCTTATTCTAAAAAATGCATTTCAAAAAAGTAATATAATCAATTTGAAAAAAAAAATACTTTTGCTAATATCAGAAAACACAACTTGTGTTTGACCAAACATTCAAAAGTGCTTATGAGTAGAAGCTGTTTTTCTCACATTCTGAAAAACAGTTTATGCTACTACTCAAAAATACTAATTTTTTTTTTAGCTTGACCAAACACAAAATCCTCTAAAATAACCATTTTTAACTTCCAAGAAACTTGACCAAACATGGTATTAACCATGTGGCGAATAGTAGCTTATTAACGGTTGAATCGCACACTCAATATTTTGACAAATCACACATTTTAACAAATATTATGTTGTGAACTCCTAATTTTGAATAGTCCAATAATTCTAGTGCTTAAAACTTTTCAAATTTAAACTTTGAATCTGTCTTTTTCTTAACCTAACTTTTATGTTAAACTCTGACAAAAATATATTGTGTAATGATATATAGGGAGCATAACATGCGAGAATCTAAAGAAAGACTCATGCGCATTCGCAATATCAAGTACCGGAAAACGTTGCGTGCTAGAGAGAAATCTCCGTCGGAGTGGTGAACAAGTATACACATGCCGTACATCGGAAATCGAGGCTGATAATAACCTAAAAGACTTGATTGAAACTGATCAGTGCATTCAATCGTGCGGCGTCGACAGAAATACCCTTGGAATTTCTTCTGATTCTCTCCTTGAGTGTCACTTTACAAAGAAGTTGTGTTCCCCTGAATGCTACAACCATTGTCCCAATATTGTTGATCTATACTTCAACCTTGCTGCTGGTGAAGGTACTTTAACCATTTACTCGCCCGTCTCAATTTATGTGGCAGTCTTTGACTGCGTAGAACGTTTAAGAAAGATAGAAAGATTTTTAAAATTTGTGAATATTTGTTTGACTATAAATCATCTCATTGAGAGTAAAATGAGAATTTTAAAGTTACTCTCTCCGTCCATCTTTGACTTGACACACCCTTTAAAAAAATAAATAAATGTTAGATATTTGACTTATAAGACATCTAAATGTTGAAAAATGAATAGTATTTAATAACAAAAGTAAAATAGACACAAAATGATAAATTACCTCTTGATTTGAAATGAAATGAGTAGTTTTTTTAACCTTAAGAGTACGTTTACAAAAATCAAATTGTTGTCACACAGAAGAGGACATGTGTTGCAGAGCGAAACTAAATAAATAAGTACTTGCTTTTCTTTATTTTCCCTCTAATAAGTTAAATACAGTAATATTTTCTTCGTATCAATTATGTGACACAATTTGTAGCAAGGAGTTAAAAAACAATAAAGACTTTTGAAAGTTGTGTTAAACATGTTATAATATTTGTATGACTCCAAAACTTTCATCTTTAAATATATCGTAACATTTATATAACTTTATTAAAGTTAAAATGAGAAATGTAAAACTAAATATTTCAAAATGTTAAAAAATGGCATTCGTTTTGAATGGACTAATAGTAAAATAGTGTCAATGATATACAGAGGGAGTAATAATAATGTGTATTCCTTTGATTTGGCAGGTGTATATCTTCCGAGGTTGTGCGAAGAACAAGGTGGAAATGGACGCCGTGGAATGGCGGAGATTAGAAGCTCGGGAATTGTCGCACCAGCGCCGGAAATGGGAGTCAAGCCCGCCAATTTCATGATATCTCCGGCAATGTCTCCTTTCTAAATTCAATTAGCTTATTATAACTATATAAGAGCATGATATACAAGTTAAATTATTACTCCAAATATTGTATGAAATAAGGACTTTGGTACCCAATATTACCATATAGATATACTTTTGATCTATGCCATGTTACTATATATTTTAGTGTTATGCCATACAAAGTGTTAGGTCACGAAGGTTCAGTGTGTGGTTATTTTGGCCTTTTGAGAAATTATGATGTGTTTTGTTCTAGATTACTGAGAAGAATCAAAGGAAACTTTTTAACGTTAGAAGAAGTTTAGTTGTTGGGCCTTGTGAATTGAACGCCTTCTCTCAAGGGCAGGGGCGAATTTACACTTAAAATATGGGTTACGCGAATTCGTGGTGTCTCCATAAAACTAGGTATTTTATGTATATATTTTCTAAATGGTGCACATGGTTAAAGTTTGAGTTATTTACCTTGAGGCCTAGGGATAAATTCCCATTAAATGTATTTTTTCCTTCTTTTTTTAGTGGTGCATCCATCTTCTATAAATCATAGAATCGCCTCTTCTCAAGGAAAGTGCATATCTATTTGATTTTGCGCATTATCGTACGATAGAAATTTTTATAAGTATAATCAGTTTGAATGAACTTTTAACGTATGAAGAATTTATGATCCCTATCCAGAGAGATTCATGAAGCAGAGAAGATGGAGAAATTGAGATTGTATTTTAGAAACTGAGCAAATTAAAGCTCACAGTACAATAATATAAAGCCTCCTAACTAACTTACTATTCATCTAAGTACAATTAACTTATAAGCTGATTAAATATCTTCCTAACTGACTAATAGATCAAACAACTAACAAAGTGACCCCACCGTTCTCATTACTCCCCCTCAAATTAGGTGTATTGAACACATTTACAACACCAAGTTTGGACAAAAGATTGTCATGTTGTGACCTCCCAAAAGCCTTGATCAGTATGTCAGCCTGTTAATCTCTGGTTACAACAAAGATGGTCTTAAGCAGGCCTTGTTGTATCATTTCCCTGATGAAGTGATAATTCAATTCAATATGTTTAGTTCTCTTGTGAAATACTAGATTAGCAACAATTTGGATGACTGGTTTACTATCACAGTATACAGAGACATGTTATTCTAACTAGATGTCCAATTCCTCGAACAAATTGGTCACCCAAACAATCTCTGCAGTCAAGGAGGCTAAGCTCCTATACTCTGCTTCTGCAGAGCTCCTGAACATTGTGGCTTGTTTCATAGATTTCCAGAAAATGAGTGAATCTCCTAATTTCAGTAAGTACCTATTCGTTGATCTTCTTGTATTGGGGCATACTACGCGCCCAATTTGCGTCACAGAAATCAGTCAACTTTCTGCTTCTTTCAGATGGCATTATTAATCCAAACTTGATTGATGTTTGATGTATTTAATCACTCTCATAGATGCATTTCAATGTGCCAGTTTATGCTTCTGGAGGAACTAACTCAAGGATTGGACCGTATAGGGTATGTATGGCCTAGTAATAGTGAGATATAATAGTTTGTTAATAATTCTTTGGTACTTATTCACATATGCAAATAAGGTATAGGGTTCCAAACCTGCGCTTCTTCAAATATCCCATAAATCTAAATAAAGTAGGGACTTCATGACTAAGAAGGGAGAAAGTTGACTTTGAGAAAGAAAAGGGGCGCCCTAGCTTCAAAAAACAGCGCTAACGAGCAAGAAAGGGCCCCTTACTATAGATAGGGCCTTAGCGCTTTACTAATAACAAACATATATAGGGCTGACTTTTTTCAGCTTGATCGGAATCGATTCTATATACATATTCACCACAATTATCATACTCAGCTGTAGTCAGCTTGATATTGCACTCTAGAGGTGTCAAAACAATCTTGCCTGCTGCAAGCTCCGCCTTAGAGATCAATTCAAGAGCATATTTCCTCTGGTTCATGAGTATCCTCTTTTGATTGTTTTGGTGATCTTATTTGTCTCAGTGATATCTTATTGGGCGAAAGATGAGGAGGTTTCAATCCTTGCAAATAACAAGTATGCCATATTTTGGAACCTGATTGACCCACTGTTGGGTTCTCTTGTGTCTCTTTTTAACACATTAGACCGTTTGAAACAAGTGATTACATCTACGAGGTGTTGTGGTTGTTGTGAAAAATTAGTATGGTGTGGTAGTACATAGCTTTAAGTTCCCCAATATCAAGGCCCAAAAAATTTACTTTATTATATTACTAATCATTTATGCGTGTCACACCCCTTTTTCGGTCGGCGAAGAGTTTTTTTCAATTAAAGTGACAGTTTTGAAAGAAAGGATTATTTTATTTATTTAGAGTCGTCACTTGAAATGACTCTTTATTTTGTAGTTATGGTGTTTCAAGTCACCTTTTTGAATACTTAATCAAAAAGAAAATGACTCTTTATTTTTGGTCTGTGAAAATAAAAGATCGGGTAAAGAATTCTTTGGACCGAGGGGAAGGTATGAGGCACCCCTCGAGTCCCATAGTTCTAGCATGATCACTTTATCAACTTATACCTAGCTTAAACTATTTTTGGATAAATTATGTTACATGCAATGATTCGCTCGTACTTTTAGTTGTTGAACTTTTATTGATCTCAACCTACTTGGGTAACTGCTTTCTTGGTTTTTATTTTTTATTATATAAAGCATCTCAAGAAAGATGCATAACCATATTCTTAATCGAAATAAGTATTTTAGACGTGCCTAAAGCTCGTCTAGCATTTAGACGCATTTGTGCATCTCTTGTAAATTAATAAAAATCAACTAAGCTTTGTTTAATTCCAAATATATAGGGAAAATATTTAATAGAACAGACTAATATTTTACTAGTTAAAATTTCACATAAAAACAACACTCAAAGGAACAAAACTAGCAAAATATTGCTGGACAGATGCTCCAAATTAGGGTATTTAAATCCACCTTAAAATTAAAAGAAAGCTCTACTTAACTTTCGCAAGTTCATGCCAACCAAAAGATGGCCTTTGGGCTCACAAGAAAAGTCCTAAATTTGGACAACAGATGACTGGAGAAAAGATCAAACTTGGTGCCTAAAATGCTATTTCTCTTTAGACTTTTAAGAGTTTTTAAATCATTTGAAATTACATCCCTCATCCATATGCAAAACTACAGAAAATCAAGAAACACTTTCAATATGTTGTTCAACTCTAGGCTTAGGAATACTACGAACTCGATATGATTTTAGGCGGAGAACTAATGATAATTGTGAAAATTTGAATGATAAAACGGAGAACGAAAATTTTTCAAGCCTCGTTGAAAAAATTGCAATGAAACTGCAGATGAACAGTGAACTTACCTGGACCAAAAGGTCTACTAAAAATAACAAAGAGACAATCGTGTGGTTATGTGCAAGGTTTGTGAAAGGATTGGAATTATTAAGATGATTCATGATTCGGGAAGAAAGTTTACATCTGCTAATTTCGGAGCTTAAGCTTATGCTCCTCAGGGCAGGCAATATGGCTAGGACAGTAAGGCATATGCCTTAGGCCCCTGATTTTGGAGGCCTCCAAAGTTTATCAAGAATATTAATTGATATTTTTAATTTTGAATGCAAGTAATAAAAAGGGACAACTCAATAAACTAAAATTAATGCAAAAATATTTGAAGAAAGTTGGTGCCCACTAATTATCTCAGGAACCAGGACCTTAGCACAATTCCACTCAAAGCAGTAAGTAAAATAACACACAAGCTTTTTACGTGGAAAACTCCCTAACTCCAGGAGAACAAAACCAGAAACTCACCTTTACTCACAACTTCAAGCTTTATGATTACAACTCAATAATCAAAGGAACTAACTCTAGTACCTAAACTCAAACAATAAACTCTTATTATTTCAAATTCTCTCAAACTCACTCTTTCTCTCTCTCTCTCTCTCTCTCTATATATATATATATATATATATATATATATATCTCAAGAAGCCAAACCCACTTCTTGTTACAAGCCTCACAACACACACTCTATGTCCTATCAATCACGCAGGATTGAACTAAGAACAATTCTCTCTTTGTGTCTTCTTTTGAATAGCTTGCTTGAGATCTCTATTGCTTGAGAATACTCCTTCTCAGCTTTGTGCAATAGGTGATTGATTTCTTCTTAGCTCCAATGCTTTTATAGAAGTCTCAAACTCTCATTTTCTTGAAAGGAAAAGACAAACCTTTCCTTGTAGGAGTTGGTCGCCGCCTTGGACAGTCCTCTCCTTGTTGGACTTGGACGCGTCTTCTTTCTTCTTTATTTACACGTTTTTTATCTCTCCTTCTTTGACATGGATACTTCTTTTTATAGTTAGTTTCCATTAATATCTTTTTACCAAAAATAGGTTTTACATTATTATCAAAACTTGTTTGACAAGGATTCTTCATATTTACTTTTATGCAACATACATGTGAAAGGTCTTTGCAAAAAAAACATTTCTCCTTCATCAATAATTGTTGAAATCGATCTTTTATAAATAGTTAACACTAGACTTGAGTTGATCACATCACCACATGCACACCATCCTTACACACACAACATAATTGCTTGATGCACGTGTGACGCGCAAGATGCATGTGCGATGCATAAAATGCACGTAAGACATACAAGATGCATGTGTGAAGCACAAGATGCGCATATGGCACACAAGATGTACGTGAGACGCACATAGAAGCTAGTTTAATTTAATATACTTGGATCTCTTATTAAGATTTGGCTTTAGGCTACCAATTTCATTAAGTCACCCATGATTCTCCTCTAATGATTTTTGAGTATGATGAGCTGATCCGGGAAAACTCAGGGCATATGAAATCCTTCTTGGCAACTGTGGTAAGGACCTCTCATAAGATACTATATATTTCTAATGTCGTGCATGAAATTCCAATATATGATACTTCTAATACTGTAGAACCTTGTAGATCTTGCTGGAAGTGAGCGTGCCTTGCAAACAAGTGCCGATGGTACAAGGTTAAAGGAAGGAAGCCATATTAACCGGCGCTTGTTGACATTGACCACTGTGATCAGAAAACTAAGGTAATTAAGAATACAACAATATTCTTTTCTTTTTTTTCCACCAGAATACCACGATATCAGTTACTTAAGAAAGTTTTTGCAACTTAGAAGAAAGTGGTCATATTGTTTTCCTTTCACACCTCTTATGGTCCTATTTTGTCTTGAACCGGGGGTCTATCAGAAACAACTTCTTTACTTAATTTGAGGTAAAGGTACAGTCTGCGTATATTCTGACCTCTCCAGTTCCCACTTTGTGAGAATACACTGGGTATATTCTTGTTGTTGTTGTATGAGCTGATTGCCCATAAATATGTTTTCAATGGTGGTTTGGTTGTTGATTGGTTGTTGAAATGGTCTCTGAACCTGGTAAGCCTAAGATCACTAGCTAATGAAGTTAATATGATTTCTGTCCATTTTATGGGGAGTTTGTAAATTTATGGTGATTCTCCACAATGGTTGAGAATGTGAAGGGGCACTTCGTGAGTGCCTAATATAGTTGATGATTTGGCTGGTTTTATGTCCTTATTTTCTGTTTAAGCTGGATTCTACTGTTCTTTTAATTTCCAAGTTTTTCTCGTGTTTACATTTCTGCTACTGTTTGATCCCCATTCTGATGGGATCAGGTTTATCCTCTTTGTTATCAAACACTTTTGATCTCATCTTGTTTAGGTTCATTAATTGTAATGGGATTTGAGCATTTTAATATTTAATTAATATTGCTCATTTTGATGTCTTTGGAAGTTACCAATAGAATTGCCAAATGGTATGTTTGCTACAACACATTAGTGGCCATAATGGCTTGTGTTTATTAGGACGAAAGTGACATTTGTTTGCCTTACTATTTCTAACGTGCAGAAGCATTACTCTCTTTTCATTGATGGCATTTCATGCCCTTTACTCTCTTAAGTTAGTGGGCAGAATGTGTAACTTATTTGGTCATTAGTTGGCTTAAGTTTCTTGTAACTCTCGTAACTTATTCACCCATTATTCTACCTATTTATGCATTGTAATTTTTGTAACCTATATACCATTTACCTATTCAATTACTACCTCAATTTATTCTTCCTATCCAATACTAGGATGAATACCTCACCTATAAATAGAGGTGATCTTGCATATTTTTTTTAAGTATAAGAAATATAGAGTGAAAAAGAGTTAGTAAAAAAAAGTCTTATTAGTTGAAGGAAGGTGTTCTTGTGTTGGAGCTTTGGACTCAATTCTTGTCCAGAGTTTATTGAGTTATACTTATTGTGTGGACTGTTGTATCCTGGAGAGGATAAGTCAAGAAGATTACTGCTGGACCGGTGAAAAGTTTAGTTGCAGTGGACTTGAATCTCCTTAAAGAGAGCGAGATATCCGCGCCTCAGCCTGAAGATATTTTATTTTCTTCATTGTAATTTTTCAATTGTAATTGTAATATTTCACCAACAAATTGTTATAAGAAAAAGTTACCTCCCTCACATCAAAAAGAAAACAAAGCTGCGACTAATCTACTGATTTTCAAGAGTTAGCAAATGCTAAACTTTTCTTCCCTCTAAGCTCTCTCTATTTTTTTAACACTCTCGTTCTATCTCCTTTTTTTGCTCTAATATATTTTGCTTTTTCTTTTCTATTTTCTCTTTCTTTTTCTTGCTGAGTATTTTTTGTTGTCCGTCCTTTTTTTCTATTTTGTGTGTGCGTGTTATATAATAGCGCAGCTGTGTGTTGTTTTATGAAACAATGACTTTATTATTTCGCAAACTTATAATATTCTCAAAATAATTCAAAAGAGTCGTCACTTAATTTATTTAAGGAAAAATTAAGAAAACCTTTGAAAAGAAATTTAAAGTCTTAAAACAGATAAAGACTTCAAAAAATCTAGAGATTTGGGTAAGCAATTTATATTAATACTTCAAAAAGGATTTTAAGACACTTGAAATATCCACTAACTCGTGTTTGTTTATCGATTTGAAAAACTCTTATTTTGACTAAATTTTGAAGAAAATGGTAATAATTTTTAGAAGAAAAAAAAAGAATTGACATTTTAAAGGAAAGCATAAAGACGTCAAGAAAATATAGTGAATAAATTTTCATGTTGTGTAGACTTTAACGAAAAAATTTCCAAAATGTAACGAATCTCATTTGAAAGGTAAATAATTTAAATAAGTAAAATCAAATAAAAAATTATAAATCAATTTATCAAAGAAAAATCATGGCAATTCTTTAGGGGATTCAACTAAGTTAAGTTTAAAGTTAGTAACAAATGATAAGTTCTTGACATGATGAAACTAAAGCAAAATAATTTAAAGTATTTAGGCATTTAGTCCAAATTCACTTTGAATTGTCCCTTTACGACTGCTGCTGCTTCAGATCTCATGAATTTCGACCCATTTTATCATTTCTCGCTTCCTTGTTGCTACTGCTAAAATATTCAGGCCATTAGCCTAAAAGTATTACTCCGTCTTTAATGGGTATATGCCTTAGGCCCCTGATTTTGGAGACCTTCAAATTTTATCAAGAATACTAATTGACACTTTTAATTTTGAATGCAAGTAATAAAAAGGGATAACTCAATAAACTAAAACTAATGCAAAAATATTTACTTTTATGCAACATACATGTGAAAGATCTTTGCAAAAAAATATATTTTTTCTTCATCAACAATTGTTGAAATCCTTTATAAATAGTTAGCACTAGACTTCAGTTGATCACATCACCACATGCACACCATCCTTACACACACAAAATAATTGCTTGATGCACGTGTGACACACAAGATGCATGTGTGACGCATAAAATGCACATGCAATGCACAAGATGCACGTGTAGCGCACATAGAAGCTGAATATATTTGAATCTTTTATTAAAATTTGACTTTAGGCTACCAATTTCATTGAGTCGCCCCTGATGCTTCTCTAATGATTTTTGAGTGTGATGAACTAATTGCCCATAAATATTTTTTCAATGGTGGTTGGGTTGTTGAAATGGTCTCTGAACCTGGTAAGCCTAAGATCAATATTGAAGTTAATATGATTTCTGGCCATTTTGTGAGGAGTTCGTAGATTTATGGTGATTCTCCACCAATGGTTGAGAATGTGAAGGGGCACTTCATGAGTGTCTAATGTAGTTGATGATTTGGCTGGTTTTATGTCCTTATTTTCTATTTAAGCTGGATTTTACTTTTTTTTAAATTTCTAAATTTTTCTCATGTTTACATTTCTGCTACTGTTTGATCCCCCTTCTGATCGGATCAAGTTTATCCTCCTTGTTATCAAACACTTTTGATCTCGCCTTGTTTAGGTTCATTAATTGTTATAAAAAAATAATTACCTCCCTCACATCAAAAAGAAAACAAAGCTTCTACTGATTTTTAAGAGTTGGCAAATGCTAAACTCTTCTTCCCTCTAAGCTCTCTCTATTTTATTAACACTCTCGTTTTCTCTCCTTTTTTTGCTCTATATATTTTGCTTTTTTTTTCTATTTTCTCTTTCTTTTTCTTGCTGAGTTTTTTTTTGTTGTCTGTCCTTTTGTTTTTGTGTTATGTGTGCATGTTATATAATAGCGCAGGTGTGTGTTGTTTTATGGAAAAATGACTTTATTATTTCGCAAACTTATAAAATTTTCAAAATAATCGTCACTTAATTTATTTAAGGAAAAATCAAGAAAATCTTTGAAAAAAAATTTAAAGTCGTAAAACAGATAAAGACTTCAAAAAATTCAGAAATTTGGTAAGCAATTCATATTAATACTTCAAAAAGGTTTTTAAGGCACTTGGAATATCCACTAACTCATGATTGTCTATCGATTTGGAAAACTCTTATTTCTTACTAACTTTTGAAGAAAATGGTAATAATTTTAAGAAGAAAAAGAAGAATTGATATTTTAAAGGAAAGCATTGAAAGGTGTCAACAAAATGTAGTGAGTAAATTTTCTGTTGTATAGACTTTAACATAATTTTTTTTAAAATGTAACGAATCTCATTTGAAAGGTAAATAATTTAATTAAGTAAAATCAAATAAAAAATATAAGACAATTTATCGAAGAAAAACCATGGCAATTCCTAAGGGGATTCAACTAAGTCAAGTTTAAAGCTAACAATAAATAATAAGTACTTAAAATGATGAAACTAAGGTAAAATAATCTAAAGAATTTAGGTCTTTGGCCCAAATTCACTTTGAATTGTCCCTTTAGGACTTCTGCTGCTTCAGATCTCATGGGTTTCGACCCATTTTATTATTTCTTGCTTTCTTGTTGCTACTGCTAGAACATTCAGGTCATTAGCCTAAAAGTATTACTCCGTCTTTAATGGATTCAGACCCATTTTCCTCTTGTGAACTGTATGTTGGCTTTCAAATTCATCTATGAGACTGACACGATGAAGGGTTGAACTAAGCGCAACGACAATGCATGGGTGAATACTCTGAGTCCAAGTATAAACTCTGATTTGATGTCACATGTGTCAAAGAAGAAAAAAATAAGAAGAAATTAGCATATCATATGTAAAAAAAAATGGCGCTGTTATCGGGGATTGATTTTTAATTGCCATCTTTTTTTATTGATTAGCATAAATTTTGCATCTTATTTTTCTTTTACGTTGTTTGTTATTTTTGTGTTTTTAAGTAGGAAAAACGAATGAGTCAAGCTAACGAAGAAGCTAGTGTTGATGAATTTATGGACGTCGAGGACAAGCCAGTCATTCATGGTGTCGTGGATGCCATTCGTTTACCCCCGACATTTGATAATATGTCAAAACTATCTTTTCTAATATATAGAATATGTAAAGATGAAATATAATAATATCATCTAACTATTTGGAACTAAAAATATATATGAAAAGTTAAATAGCTAGACTAAATATATAATTAAGAAATATTAAATTCACTAGCTTATTTATAAAATCTAAATTAAAAAAAAACATATTTTTCAAAAAAAATAAAATCTTTTGAAAAATAACAACAAATTTTGTCCTAGAATATAATTCTATTTTTGTAGTTTTTGATTTTTAAAAGTAAGATCTACTAAAAATAAAATAAAAGCTAAAATAAAGATTAGACTAAAAATAAATATTTAAAGCTAAAGATGGATACAATTCGAAAAGGATTAAAAAGCACGTGTCTATAATGTGTTTATAGTTTATAGCCCTGTATGAAAAGAGTCAGTATATTTTATTATATAACTTGAGAAATATTTTTTATTTATAAAATATTTGATATTTGTTGCAATACAATACCTTGATTCTTATTCTCAAAATCTTATTAGTTGATAACAAGTTTTAGGTAATTTAATTCAAAATTCTAAAATACCATACAAAAACAAAATTACTACATTTATGTTGTTTTATTGTGTTCAAATCAGTAAACCAGAAAAATTATATAAACTGAAAAACACGAACTTTATTAAGAGAAATATATGAGATCACAGAATTCACTGTGTGTCTTTAAGAAATTTAATCCCCTCATTATATCTGAGGATATGAATTACTTTTTCCCAAGATAAAATGAATGTACCAGTTATTGATGGAGTGGTACATTGAATGCCAATAAGTTCATCGAACTCAAAGTCAGTAACAAATCACACATATTCTATATTTATTTATAAGAAAGTATGCAGAAAAGGTTCAGAAAATTTGACGCAAAAAAATAAAAGAAAACTCCTCTATTTATAGCTAACAAAGGATAGTATGAACAAGTACTATTGTATCTTATCAGAAAAGTCACAACTCATTAGAAAATTCACAAATCATCGAAAAAGTGACAACCCATCAGAAAAGTCACAACTTATTCAACGTGAAAATGTGCTATTCAAATTGTAACCTTTCTCTTGGCGTCTTTTTTAAAAAGCACTTCATTTTTCATTCACATCTTTTAAAACTCAACAATATCTTACATGAATGGGGAATATATACATGATAAAAAAAACATGCATAAAAGACAGTGTGATTCGTAAGTAAAAATTAATTGTATTCAGATAAGTAGATTTTTTGTTGAACTTTTTGTGGTGAACATATATTAATATACTCGATCAATTGATAGATTTGATATCTTTGAATTATCGAGCTTTGGTGTATACCTGGACTACATAAGTCACACAATTAACCCTTTAACCGTCTTTGATTCTCACTGTTTTGGCTCATTTCTGTCATGAACACTACCTGATTCATAAGTGCGTAGAGAATGACTTTATAGGATTCTCCTTGAAGTGGCTTACACTTCACACTTACATAGGTGATTTCTAAACGTATTATCTCGTAGATACACTATAAATTAATATACCCCGTATCAAACTTAGAAATCATTAAAAAGTTTTAACGCTTTATTCGTGATACCTAACAGAATAAAGAATAAACCAAAAAGTTATTTTTGACAATGTTGAACCATCATCAATGAATTTATTTGATCTACTTGAACCTAGATCTTGGGATCTCTAATCTTGTAGGTAGAGTTACTATCACGTTAACTTGTCCTCAGCTATAATCTCATTTTCTTCGATGATTTTTTAACCAGTTCTCTTGTTAGACTTTTTGTACGTGGATCTGACACATTTCTCTTGACTTTACATAGTCAATTGTGATAATTTCACTAGAGGGTAGTTTAACAATGTTATATTTTTGTCATATGTGATGAGACTTTTTGTTATACATAACGCTTCTAGCCCTTTTTATTATTGTTTGGCTATTGCAATGTATGCATTAGGGCCAACTATTCAAAATAGAATGACTTCTAAGAAATTCTGACGACATTCAACTTCTTCACTGACTTTGTCTAACGCTATGAATTCAAACTCCATTATAGAATAGGCGATACATGTCTGTTTGGATGATTTTCAAAACATTGCTCCTCCACCAATGATAAAAACATATTTACTTGTGAATTTAGTTTCAGTTGATCCGATAATCCAATTTGCATCACTATATTTTTCAATAATTGTTGGATACTTATTGTAATGCAAAGCAAAATTTTGAGTATGTTTCAATTACCTCAAAACTCGTTTCACAGCCATCCAATAATTCTGGTCAGAATTATTTGTGTATAGACTCGGTTTACTCATAGACATATTATATCTGATCGTGTGTAATTTATGATGTACATCAAACTTTTCAACACTCTGGCATACTCTAATTGTGACTTACTTTCACTTTTATTCTTAGCAAGAACAAGGTTCACATCAATTGGTATTTTTGTAACTTTGAAGTTCAAATACTTAAATTTTTCAAGTATCATTTAAATATGGTGACATCGAGACAATGACGGACCTTGAGGAGTTTTATGGTTATTAATTCTCAATATCAAATCGATTATTCCTAAATTTTTCATATCAAATTTACTAGTAAGCATACTCATGCACATAGTAATAATTATGTTAATAATGTCATTACTCATTATCGATATATCATCTACATAAATAAATAATAACGATTTAATTTAAAGTATTCTTAATATAAAAATATTTTATTCTGGGCTAGGCTAGTCTCGATCGGTTTAGGAGTGAGGTATGGTTTAGGGCAATCCGGGTAAGAATTGGGTTGGATGTCTTGTGTTGAGCTAGTTTTTCTCGTAGCTAACACATAGAGGAGTCCGGGAGACTTTTCGAATTCGGTAAGTAGAACTACCGAAATCGAGGTTGACGTGAAGGGGTTATTTCAGAACGACGGGAAAATAAGTGTGTTGTAAAATGGACTAATTTTGAAGGTTTTACGACTTTCTGTTCCGTGTCAACCGCTATAGCGGTTGACACTCTGCCATAGCGACCTCCGTTGTAGCGGAGAAATTACCGCTACAATGGAAGTCAACGTCGGTCAGCCTCCGCCATAATGGACGACTCCGCTACGGCGGTACCGCTATAGCGGAACGGACAGCTATAGCGAAGCGTGACAGAATTTAATGCAGAAACATTCCCCAAAACGTTCAGTTTTCACAATTTCATTTTGGGAGAAGGGCAAGTCGATTCCAGGCGATTTTCCTCCGTTTTTCATTATTTTTCTTCCCTAAGGTAAGGTTGGAATAACCTAGGGATTGTAGAATCCGGGGAAGAAGGGGGATTCTAGGCATGAAAGTTCTTAGATATTATTAAAAGTAAGGTTTTATGATTACATATTGCTAAATTCTCTATTTTTATCCATGAAAATGATAGAACTAGGGAAATTAATGGCGGAAAGCCCGAGAAAAAGAGTAGGATGATCATAGGTGGCCTGGGGGTCCGGGATTGGTGTAATTCGGGTAATGCGCAGGCCTTGTTGTTAATTCAAAGTACTTGTATGTTGTGTTAGACCAAGAGCGAGAAAGGAGTCTGGAACACGAGAAAGCTCGTGTTGAGTAGAGCTTGGATCATTTCGAGGTAGGTGATGGCTTACGATTCCTGTGAATGTTGTATATTTTATACTCTTATATAAGTGTTTATATGAATTGCATTGCTTAGAGGAATTGTGTAGAATGTCTAAGGGTCCTGTTTTACTGTCTGTGAATTAAACGGTGTGTTGCTTGTTGGTTTACAAGTTGTTTGTTCATTATTTGACTGTGGATTGTTGACATTCGGTTGGCTCGGGTACCACGCCTGTTACGGGTATACTAACGGTTGGCACGGGTACCACGCCTGGTACATGTATAACAAATAGTTGGCTCGAGTACCACGCCTGGTACAGGTATAACAAATGGTTGGCTCGGGTACCACTCCTGATACGAAATACTAATGGTTGGCTCGGGTACCACGCCTGGTACGAATTTATTTTACTACATCATTGCATTGATATTGTTGCATTGCATTGACTGTTATTGATTCCGTGAGTGGACCGAGCTGCTTTATTGAATTGTGATACTGGTTGGTGGTCCTTCAGTGACCGGGAATCCTGTTATGTCTGTTGAATTGGTCTTGGATTAGGCCGGGTTGTCTGTTTAACACTTAGGTGTTGTTTAGAGGGGATCTCAGAGTGGGTCCGGGGTAGACGAAAGGATTATTTATTAGTTATGTGACTGTTGTTTATGGTTATCAAGGGTGGATTTCATCCGGGGACAAGTTAGGTGGAGACTTGTAGTCTAGGGGAGCCTGTTGACTCGTTGCATGTTTTCCATACTTGTACTTGATTTGCTGTACTGAATTATACACTGTTTTATTTGGAACTGGCTGATGATCCTACCAGTACACGGTGGTTGTTACTGATACTGCACTTGCTTGTTTCCTTTGTGAGTACAGGAAATTTTTCGACGGTTGATGCACGACCTCACTTGTAGGCCTGACTGTTCCAGATATCAAGGGTGAGTCGTTCGACCAAGCCGCCTTGGTGTTTATCTTTGAGTTGTAGCCCAATTGTTTCGGGCTTAGATTATTCTTTTTACTGTTTTAAGTTTTGGGGTTGTATCCCCATACTCTAGTATTGATAGTGTTTGATACGATGACTTTCAGATTTTAGGGGGAATTTTCCGCAGTTTTACTTAAATGAAAGGTTTTTGCTTATTGAATTGCTAGTTTAATTTCTGTTTGCTGGTTTTAGGCTGTTAGACTAGGCTATGGGTTGGACTCTACTGGTTCGCTCATCCGGGGGTTGGGCCACTCACCACGGTCTAGGTCGTGACAAATAAAAACGTATTTACTTGTGAATTTAATTTCAATTGATCCGATAATCTAATTTGCATCACTATATTTTTCAATAATTGTTAGATACTTATTGTAATGCAAAGCAAAGTTTTGAGTATGTTTCAATTACCTCAAAACTCGTTTCACAGCCATCCAATAATTCTGGTCAGAATTATTTGTGTATAGACTCGGTTTACTCATAGACATGTTATATCTGATCGTGTGCAATTCATGATGTACATCAAACTTTTCAACACTCTTGCATACTCTAATTGTGATTTACTTTCACTTTTATTCTTAGCAAGAACAAGGTTCATATCAATTGGTATTTTTGTAAATTTAAAGTTCAAATACTTAAATTTTTTAAGTACCATTTGAATATGGTGACATCGAGACAATGCCGGACCTTGAAGAGTTTTATGGTTATTAATTCTCAATATTAAATCGACTATTCCTAAATTTTTCATATCAAATGTACTAGTAAGCATACTCATGCACATAGTAATAATTATGTTAATAATGTCATTATTCATTATCGATATATCATCTACATAAATAAATAATAACGATTTAATTTAAAGTATTCTTAATATAAATATATTTTATTCTTAATATAAACGTATTTATCATACTCATTAATCTTAAAATTATTTAATAATATTATATTTAAATGATCAAATTTCGCATTCTATTATTTAGATATTTATTTTAATCCGTACAAAGACTTTAACATTTTTTTCTAATTATTTTTGTTGGGCGTGCAAATAAAAATTACATAGGTAGCTGAAAGAATTGAGAAATTACGTATAAAATGTAGAGATCTCTTAATGGTGTAAAACCTTTTGCAGAAAATCGTACGAATTTGATTTAAAGCGGACAATATCACATTATGTAAGAGTATCTTTGGGCTGGATTAACCCAACAATTTCAAGGGTCATGGAAGATAAGAAGGCCAAAATCCATTTTCCAATTGTTCATTTGGAAAGGCCACGTCTACCAGTATAGTGTCCCCTAAAGTCATAACGTGTTTCCCTCACACAGCGCCACCTCTCATATATATGCAAAGAATGCCCAATAGCTCCACATAAACCATACTCTAATTTTGCCTTATCTCTCATCTACTATAATAAGACTACAAATTATTCTTTTGCTGATAATTAAAACCAAACAGTTCATAAAATTCTTCAACAAGTTTGACCTCTTTTTCACCTTTTTTTAGTTTATGGAGGCTCAACAGCATCGTCCTAAGCAGGGTCATGATTATGATGAAGATGATGAAGATGAATTAGTAGTGAAGGGGAACAAAGTTGGATTGAAAACAGCGTTAGAGGATGACCCAAATGCACCAAAAGAGGACAAGTCCCCTTCTAATTATCAGACCAAAGTCACTGACCCTACAGGCGCCAGTAAGTGTCAAATTTGGTACTCCTTAACTTCAATTTACGTGATACTATTCGAAATGCTTTTTTTGTTTTTGTTTTTGTCATACTACAATTTTTAAAATATAATTTAAAATATATTATAATTTCTTGCCACATAATTTATGTGATACAGTTGGAATTTTGAGATTTAAATTTTCAAAACTCATGCACGTGAATTTGGACAGAAATTTTAAATTCTTAAAAATAAAATTTATATATTTGAAAAATATGTGAAACGTATAATAATTTAAAATTTAAAATATTAAAAGATATATAAAGAAATCTTGGTCAAAAAATTTGGCTGGATCTCGAATTTATGATTGTGTCACATAATTTGGAACTCGAATTTGTCCTTGCCCAGGACAAGTAAGCACTTCAATTCTGAGAGTGCATATTCAACGGGTAGCTGAATGTTTGACTTTACCCGTGTTTCGTGAATATCCGAGATTGATGTTAGACACAAAAATATTTGGAAAAATTACATAAAAAAAGTGCATGTGACAACCTTACATTGTATGACCAACTTTTTAAGCTCAGTAGAAAAAAAAAATTACTTTACATCTTTAGTCAAATTTTACTCTTCTCCCCCCACACAATTCAATCTTTATAGTTGTTCATATTGCTACAACTAATGAACATTTAAGGGAATATGAGTCTATAAAATTCGTAGACCAAGCATATAATAAATTTACATTACAATTTTACAGCTATAGCATGAATATTTTGGATGTTCAGCCATTATTGAAGCTCCAAGCTTCAAAATTTGAAAATTAAATTTTTCGTAAATAAGTTTTGCTTCGAGTGGGTATGATACCAAAAGATTGGTTATGTATAGAGGAGCATAAATGTGAAATTTTGGATGATTTGGTGTAGTTTTTAGGTGTTTTTGGATGAATTTGGTGCTTGAATTCGAGGAAGAAGATGAAGTACGTTTTGTTGTATATATTTGTATACTGTATTGTATATTGTTGTATATACAGTACAATTTTTTTTTATTTCGGTGATTTTTTTCTTCCTCCCCATACTATACATACTTATACAATGTAGATACATTGTTTAAACATTATATATATATATATATAATTATACAACGTATTTACATTCTATAAGTTTGTATAGATTGGGGAGAAAGAAGCAAATCACTAAAATAAAAAGGTTGTATTGTATATACAACAATATACAAATATATACAAATATATACATTGTTATACAAAAAAGTTACTTTACACTTATGGCTAAATTCAAATTTTGGCTATAAAATGTAATGTACTTTTTTGGCCACGAAATTGCAATGTATATTTACTAAGTGTATTTTTTGGAAATTATCAAAAAATATTTTGGAGGTGCCTAAATGATAAATTTTCGTTTTATAAACTGACAATGGAAACTAGACATTGATGTCCATAGTCAAGACATACTCGAGATTGGAGTGTTTATTAGCCAGATGAATTCAAGTTTGAGTGTCTCTTTATTTATTATGCCTATTATAAATATCTAAAATTGTCAAAGATCTTATAACTTGTAATATATTTTTATCTAAATTCAAGATCAAATATTTTGACAAGACAAGACAGAGTAGTTGACTAATTGCTATAGCATGTCACAATCGATAAGCTTTCAGACATTTGAATTAATCAAGTTAATTTAACAATGTAAAGAAATTATCATGTCAACATGCAAGTGTATATCATGTAATTACAAACCTTTTGGATGACTTGACATGTAAATTTTTCGTTTACACTAACAACGTATATAACTAATTAAATTCTTTTGAAATTAATATTATGCGCGTGTAAACAGATAGAGAGGAGGCGGGTACTACTCCACTTGTTCAGTCATTCGAGAAAATGAGCGTAAAGGAAGAAACAAAGCCAGAGCAAGAGGGAAAGAGTAAATCAAGTGGTAGAGGAGTGTCAATGAAGGACTACTTTGCAGAGAAATTCAAGCCCCAAGATGAAGATAAGGCACTTTCTGAGATGATTTCAGGTACGGGATCAAATGGATGAGTTTGAGTTAAATTTGGACGGGTTAAAATGAGTTGCGTTAATGAATTATAAATAGGTGATTATAACTCGTCAAAAAGTTGCATGGGTTTTGTTGAAATAGGCCCCAAAAAAAGAGGATAGTTCAATTATGACCATGTTTTATCAGTTTTTCTTTCCTAATAGAGTAATTTTTCAAGTATATATTAGTAATTCTTTTAAGGATTATATATAGCACGTCAAATAAAATTTTTACCTTTCTATTATGGACAGCGTATGAGCAAATTTTCAATTTTTAAATGAGAGCTTTAATTGTTGTAAAAAAATAAAATGAGAGCTTTAATTGGACAGGTCATTTGCATTTTTGCCCCCTCCCTATTTAGTGATCCTTAATTTTTGCCTCCTAAGGAATAATTATTTCGTAGGCATAAAGTTCATAATTTTGTGTTATAAATAGTCCGCTCTATGCCTCAGCATGAATATTCTTTGTTTGAAATTTTTTGGAGCCCGGACACGAGGTCTGAATATCAAGTATGAATCATGTTACACGAAAGCGTCGCTTTCTCTATAGTGTTGTCCACAATCCTATCCTATCCGAGTCCGAGCCCTTTTCGGACAGCCGTCCGTCCACAATCCTATCCTATCCGAGTCCGAGCCCTTTTAGGACAGCCGTCCGTAGCATCACTGCCTCACCAAAAGTTAGCTAACATTTTTCCCAACTGGTCAAGAACTCCCTTTGAAACTTACTACTCCTCAATTCCCATCAAGTGTTGTCTTATTTCCCAAGCCACTGCTCAATCCTCCTTTTCTGATTGAAACTCATTCGGCTGCATCGCGTATTGCCCAAAGGGCAGCGGCAGCAGTGTGGTTTCGCTAGATTTAGATCTCGGCTGCATCGCGTATTGCCCAAAGGGCAGCGGCAGCAGTGTGGTTTCGCTAGATTTAGATCTTGGGTACTTTGACTGAGCCACCGGCGCTCTATGCCTCAGCATGAATTGCTTTAGGGCAAAGATTAAAGATCCAGTCTTATCTTGATACCTTCGATTACATTTGAAGGTAAATTATACAATTTTATGTAATTGGACAGCTCATTTAGGCATTAATAAACCACCCTTAAATGAGTTGCGGGTCAAGTTTCCGTGAACTAATTTTGTCATCCTTAATTTCAGGCAAACTTTCGGGACGGAAGGACAAAATCAAGGCAGAAAAGGCAGAGACACCGGAGGGAGTGGGGACACAAAAAGGGTCTGCCGATGAACAAAGGGCGCCTGCCGCTGCTGCGACACATGGTGAAGGTGCAGGAAAGGGTATGATAGATAGGCTTAAAGGTGCTGCTACTACTTGGCTTCACAGAGGTGGTGGAAAACCAGCAGCAGCAGCACAGACCCCTACTAGTACCACAGGTGGTACATAATTAGTTAGTAGTTGATGCTTTTATATATGTTCATCAAAAGCTGTTGTATATGTTGGTTGCCTTGTTTGTTTTGTTATGTGTTCTACTAGTTTGAGCAAAGTGTAATCGGTCGTGTAAATAGATAATGGAGTTTCATGTTATTTTGAACTGAATGGGGCCGGTTATGTGTGTGTATGCCTCTTTAATTTCTATATGTTAACTTTTACTTGAATTACTACTACATATTCTGTGTGGCCCCTAATATATGGAGTGAGGTCGCAAGTAAGTTATTCATCTATTAAATTTGAATAGGTGATACTATTTGGTAGCATCTTTTATACATTAATATTAATATGATGATGATTTGCAATTTAGAAATTCGCATAACTAATCAAAGTGGATAGAAAATAGAATAACTGACTAATTTCTGCATGTATAGATTTCTTAAAATTTTGGTATTATTAAAACCGGCATGTATAGATTTCTTAAAATTCTGGTATCATTAAAACCAGCATAATTTTGACCAGCTATTAAAAAATGACTCCTACCCTCTTAGACTAGGGTGTTCATCGGTGGATATGGTAAGGTTGTAAGCGGTATATTACTGTGGGAAATTTTTGCTTGACTTGTTGATTATTTATCGTTACTTTCTTGTTCCTGGTGATATTAGAACGCTGATATGTCTGCATATCTATCCGTCTCTCTGGAAAATGAAAAGATTTTAAGTTCAGTTCATTGTTCGCAATCATAGCTTAGTTCATGATCTCCTGGAAACTTGATGAGTTGATCCACATACAGATCACGCAATCATAGCTTAGTTCATGATCTCCTGAAAACTTGATGAGTTGATCCACATATATGTCTTGCTTTTACTGTTATACTGAGAGTTTCTCCACGTATTATGTTTGATTTTTACAACTTGTTACAAACTAGCTGCTGCATTCCCTTGATTTACAGAAAATGTATTCGAATAGGGCATGGAAAATGTGAGAGATCTATTTCAGTGTAAAATCCTGTCATATATAGAAGTAGAGCAATGCAAAGTCCTATTTGCTTCTCTTAAATAGGTGGAGAAATTACTGCCATTTATAGTGATTGAAATGGCCAGTAGATATACTTCTCTAGTGCATTATTTTGGTCAAATAATTGAATATATAAGAAATTTTCATGTTTAATGAAATGGATGAATTGATTCACTTTTCTAGTGCACTATTTTGATCAAATAGTTGGATATACAAGAATCAACATGGGCAGCTCGGTGCACTAAAACTTTCGCTATGTGCAGGGTTCGAGAAGGGCCGTCCGAACTACATGGTTTATCTTATGCAGCCTTACCTTGCATTTCAGCTTAGGTCGATATCCAGTAGCTCCAGTAGCAGCAGAGGGAGAAGATCGGTAGTAGAAGGTAACGAACTAGAGACTCAGAGAGAGATCAGAAGCAAAACTCGACAAGGAGAAGGCTTTACGGCTTGAACTCGTGACCTTCTGGTCACATGACAACTTTACTAGTTACTCTAAGGCTCCACTTCATATACAAGAATCAACATGTTTAATGAAATGGATAAAATTGAATATCCACTTATCTAGTGCACTTTTTTGATCAAATAGTTCAATATATAAGAGCCAATAAACTCAATGAAATGGATGAAATTGATAGATGAAGGCTTCCATTTATCTATGAAGGTTTGCCCTACTTGTGTTTTTACTGATCAAGTGTGTGATTCGAACAAAACCAAGATAGATAATTGAATATAAATTAAAAGGAACAATGATTTGAACACAAACCAAGATAGATAGATTGAATAAATTAAAAGGAACACAACAATAGAATTCAACTGCGTTGAAAGGAGAATGAAAGATGGTAAAGCTGAGATTCAAAGTGCCCGCGATTTTATAATGTCAAAGCTCATCTCACTGGGATCCGTTGCTTGCAACTCGACTTGAATTCCGTCTAATTCTCTCTTGAATCGATCCTTTGAGCTCGAGTAAACCATCTTCATCCTCACCTTTGATGTGTCAGGTGACCTTAAAATCCATGTCAAAATGTATCAGAGAGAAGTTAAGGCAGATAATATACTGCTAGAAACAGAACAGAACAAAACAGAGTCGATATGTATGAAACACAAAACAGTTGAACAATTTAGTGTAGGGATACTCCTAACGGTGTAAGGCCGCCTTAGGAAAATCGTGTTGGCTAGTTGAAAACAAACAATATCAGACCATGTTAAGAGTATATTTTGACTGGATTAGCCCGACTAGGCTCTTTCAGAGAGAACCAATAGCTACCCTGTGACCTAAAGATTTAACATAGAAGGACCTTGCGCATTTGTTTCTGTGCTCTTTTAAGCTAAATCATTTTGCCATCAATGTTGTCATTCTAGGGTCATCATATCTATTAGCACATAAAATTTAGCAGCAAATAAGGTTGTCAACTCTTGTATTGCTCGAACTCTTCAAAAATGTCACCAGATGCGTGTGTCGGATCCTCTAAAAGTAGTGTGTTTTTGGAGGAATTTGATACAAATGTGATAACCTTTTTGAAGAGTTCGAGCAACATAGGAGCTTGCTCTAAGTATGAACCGGAAAAGGATAAAGCAACATTATAGTACCAAGCAATGAAGAAAATCTTGCTCTTCTGGCAATTTTCAGCAGTGATGAAATCGAAATCAAAGACGGCGTAGCGGCACTCATTGGCAGGCAAAGAGTTAGTGAAGTCATCATAGTTTTCTTCAGGGCTTCCAAGCTTCTCCACAACAACTTCTTGGCCATCAATCTTGAATATTATGAACCTGTAGTTCCTCTTTGCTTTAAGTTCCAAGAACTTCAGCTTGCACTCATCCACCACAGCCATTCCAGATGCCGCATTTGCCTGCATCCCAACAAATATTTTTTAGAACATGAACATGACCTAAATTGAAGGGGAAAAAAAAGGTGGAACAAGAAGAGTGATAGTCTCCGCATATCGGGGAATCTTAGTAGCCCAGTTGGTTGGCTACCTGAAATTTTACCTTGTTGGTGAAGGTTCGATACCCCACCTTATAATTCCTTCCCCCATTTCCCCTCCCCTACCCACAGTTTTTTCTTGAAAAAGAGAGTTTCTGCATATCTAAAAAGTAAATAAATGAGCATTGTGTGTAAAGAAACTGTTAGATATTCAATTTTGGCCCTCTCTTTTCAGAGCCAGATATAAGGAGGTTCATAGTTGAAAAGTTATATACATAAGGTCAAGTTTTTCTTAATTTTTTATATGTATATATAGTAAATAATGAATCGTAAAAATTCTGCCTCCAACTTAATCAAAGGATTCTCTTTTTGGTTTTCCATCCTCTCGAGTTCTATGTTCAACCTTCCAAAAGGCAGCTTTAAGAAATATGCATTACATATTTACTAGTTGTTGACATTTTAAATGAAATATCAACCAATTAACACTGTCGACATCCACAAAAGTCAAAAGGGGTGGAGGGAGAGTATTAGTTACACGTTCGTTCTGACGAACCGAGTAATTTTTATTTAGATTTTGTATTTGTTTAAGAAGAATTGTGCTAACCCAATAATCATAACGATTATGGGTTCCGCCACAAGTTCAAAACCCATAAACTTCAAATTCTACATAAGCAAAAGAGTCAAAAGGGGCGGAGGAGAGAGTATTAGTTACATGATCGTTCGGACGAACTGAGTAACTTTTGTTTATATTCTGCATTTGTTTTAGAAAAATTGCTAACCCAATAATTATAATGATTATGGGTGCGGCAACAAGTTCAGAAATCATAAACTTCAAATTTTATCAACCAAAAGAGTCAAAAGGGGCGAAGGGAGAGTATTAGTTACACGTTCTGACGAACCAAGTAACGTTTGTTCAGATTTTATATTTGTATTAGAAGAATTGCTAACCCAATAATTATAACCATTATGGGTTTCACGACAAGTTCAAACCCATAAAATTCAAATTCTACAAAACCAAAAACCAAAAAGAAAACAAAAGAAGAATGGAAAAAAAATGATATCTTGCATGTTGAGAGAGAGGGAGATTAATACCATGATGTCTTGCAATGAGGAAGAAAAATCAAGGATCTCTGCAGTTTGGATAGAAAAAAGATTATAAAAAAAATAAAAAATGGAGAGGATAGATAGTTGTAGAGTAGAGAGATCCTTGAATTGGTAGGACTAGAGAACTTAGCAGCTTTTATAAAAACGAAGAGAGAGAATTGCGGTGAATAAGAGAATTTTGTGGGACTAAATAAAGGTCCACAATCATTTTTTTATTTTATTTTTTAAAAAAGGCTGAACATCATGTCCACGACCACTCTTCCTTCCTCATGTCTGCGTTGGGAAGTTATGCTGGACATGACACCTCTTCCTGCCCTCCACGATTTCTTCATTATATATTCCCTCCGTTTTAATTTGTTTGACCTGACACGATATGAAGTTTAAAAAAAAAAAAAAAAAAATCAATCTCGTGGTCTTATATTCAAGATATGTCAAATGTACCAAAGTTGAAACTAAAAGTTGCTAAAAAGGGAAAGGTTCATCTTTTTTTGAAATGGACTAAAAAAAAAGTATGGTCAAACAAATTGAAATGAAGGAAGTATAATTCTAGGTCCTAACTCCTGAGTAAAGAATATTCGTTTGTTGTTAGTATTCTCTACTTTATTGTTTTCAGGATGATTCTTTGCCTATTATATTTGTTTTATTTGATTTTGGATATATTTTACTTGAACCGAGAATTTATTAAAAACAGTCTCTTTACCTTTGCAAGGTAGGATAAAGCTGCATACACACCATCTCTCCGGATCTCATTTATAGAATTATACTAAATATATTATTGTTGTTAGTGAACAATATTGCATCCCGTTAATACATTTAGAGGATGCTAAAGCTCACTTGTTTTATTAAGATTAAGACGTCTGAATCTGAATACATATATGAATTCTGTATTAGGATTTAAATGTCTGAGTCTAAATACACATTTGAATATTAAGTAGGCATTTGGCCATAAAATATTATTCACAATATTTCGGAATACGTTTTCACTTTATTCCAGAATACTTGTTTGGCCATGAAAACTAAAACGATATTCCGAAATATGTTTTTACAATTTTTGATTTTTTGAAAAACACCTCTTGAAGTGTATTCACTATTTTTGGATTCAATTTTTACTCTCACTTTATTTTTAAATACTACACCAACTCAATAGTCTAAAATATTTTTGAAAATACTATGGCCAAATACAACTCCAACTCTATTTTCAACTTTAAAGTGAATATCAAATAAAGTGGATAAAGTTAATACCAAATAAAGTAAATACGTTTTTTTATTTTTATGGCCAAATGAGTCCTAATATGTTTCATTAAGATCTAAATACTAAATAAATAAAACTTGTTTTCATATCTGAATACATAAATTTGCCTTTATTTAAGAACTAATAAATATAAAATCTAATATTATATCGATAAAATATTTTTAAGAAACTATATGATGATTGATGGTGGTGATAATTAATGATGATTGTGATTGTCGATAATTGGGAATGATGTTAGTTAATTGTGGTGTAGTGGGTAATATCCAATGGTGTTGGTGTTGGTAGTAGTAATTGATGGTGATAGTTGGTAGTAACAATTAATAGTTGTGGTGAATGATAGTTAATTATAGTAATGATGGTGGTGAATAATGACGGTGGTTGACGATATATAATAGTGACTAATAGTGGTCATGATTGTCGGTAGTGATTGATGATTATTGTGGTAATGATGGTTGATGATGATAATTATAAATGGTGGCTAGTGATGGTAACAATTGACTATAGTGATTGACCGCGATGGTGGTTGTGACTGGTTGTGGGTGGTAAGTGATGATGTTGATAATGGTGGACAACGTTGGTAGTTGATATAGATGGGTACTGACAGTAGCGCTGAATGGACAGACTTGGTGAACTATCTTTGTAGAAATCTTTGAATAGATATCTTAACACGATGTTAACACTTTGTTATAAATCTTAATCATTCAGATCTATTCAAACCTATTAAGTGATTGAAACATTAAAAATACAAGCACTTAATTAATGATTATAAGATTCAGACCTGAAAAATAAACATGCACAATGACTAATGATTGAAATCGAATGATTAAATTAAGACTTCATTAAGTTCAAACAAATGAGGCTTTAAATGAGTAAGTTGAGTTGAATTTGGGCATGTCAATAAGGGTTTTACTTGAGTTAAAATGAGTTAGGTTAAAAAGCATGTCATAATTTAACTCGGTCAATTTTTATTAAGTTTTAATTTCTTTGTTTGTTCTTTTATAATTTTGAGTATCTAATAAAATTATCTTTTTCTCTTTATTATGTCTCTATATCAAATAAAAAGCAATTTTTTTAAAATATTTTGACAAGGTATCTCATGATTCAATTTGAGCTATCAATTTAATTTTTAGATGAGGTGAGTTGGATGAAATCAAAATCAGCTAAGCCAATAAATTATCAGCGGGTGAATGATCATCCTTGACAAACCGTCCTACAATTGGAGAACTACTTGGCGGAGCTTCCATTTATTTTTTCCAATCATTTCTGGCAACAGCTGTGACATTAAATTGCACATATTTGAGATCATAAAACATAAAACAAATTATTATTATTATGCAATTAAAACAAAGCAAGCTCCCAGTAACTGCATTAAATTAAATTAAAAGGCTACCAACAATTATGATGTCTCCCTCTCTTGTTCTATACGAATTGTTATTGGACTTTGATGCCTCATTCATCTTATTATACATTCTATATATAAATGGATCAACACAATGTATTTTATTCTTTGTTAAATGTGTATGCAAGAACTTGTTCAACTCATTTATTTCTCAGTTTATTACAGATGAAACGTATTTGGACTTTGTGAAAAGACATGTATTTTTAATATTTAAAAGAAATATGATGATCAAAAGTCAAACAGGACATGATAAAATTACTGGTTTTAGTTGTCCTGTATTATTGGTTCCAAAAACAATCTACGAACATTATTTGGTAAAGCAATTAGAAAGAAGAACTCATAAATTCCTCAAAATCATTGACAATGATCTGATCCTCAAACTTGAATGGTGGTTGAAACATATTGTTAAAACCGCGTTAGTATCATTCACCGCTAGTAGTGGACCATATTGTGCGAAAGTATCTAATTGGAACACTGATCGTTGCAACCGCGATTGCTTGTGTTCTTGAAATCCTGGCCATTAAACTGATCTAATGAGAGCCACTCGAAAAATAACACTTTGGGTAAATTATTTTTGCGATTTTTGACGTGTGAAGCGGATTGATCCGTATCTGTTAATAATGAACCTTCTATGCGTTTAAATGAGTCTGGATTACTTGAATTTTGAAAAGCCAATTTCTTGGAAGAAGGTGAAGATTCTTCATTTTCACTTGTATATGTTCATGCATGCCCTTCTTCATTTTCAGCCATTTTGGGCACTCTCTTCTTTAGATAAGAGTGCCGATGGTTTTTTATCTCGTTATCGGTCCTTCCAGACAAATATTGTGCTATTTGAGACCACCTGTGCATATATCAGCAAAATTAGCAAATGAAAATATGATTGGTACAAGTGATCGAAGTTTGAGTGTGTTAATAATCTTCTCATTTATTAACTCAGCTTATTTTGATCCGTTTAAATTCAACTTATTTAAAAATTGAATTGATTTGGGCTATAAGCATGTAACGTAAATTGATCAATGAGAAAACTTGTCAAAACATATACAAGAAAAACAACGGTTCCGTCTCAAATAAGTTGAGGTCAACTATATACATACTCATTTCATGATTTAAACTCATATCATATCATTATCATAATAAATAAATAAATAAATAATATGTTAATAATAATAAAAGTAATTCCATACGAGTCTATACTTAATTACATGGATCTTTTTCTTTTATTGTGTCTTATCTTTAGCTAAGTCTGAATTACTACCAGGCAATTGCAGGTCTTTTGAGACCACTTCCTTCCATGTAATTTTAGATCTCCTTTAAACACCTTCACTTACCGTCAAAATATATAATTTTTTTTTTTAATTTGATATGTTATTTATAACTATGATGAAGAATTTCTTTTTGATAATTAAATAAATTATATGAATAGAAATAAAGAAATTTAAACTTGATAAAAATTGAATGGATTTGAACTATATATGATCGGTTAGCTCAACTAAGTTTTGAGTAGTTATACCATAACTTATTTATTGATTCAACTCATTTGACCGACCAAATTTAATCTAAAGTCACCCATTTGCTACCCCTAAAATTGTCAAAGAAAGGAGTCTTGACATAGTCTGACTATGATGTCTTATGAATTCTCTACATTGGGATAAATCATTGTCCAGTTATATTAATTAACTTGTTACGAAAATTTTACAAGCTTTACTATTTGGAAAAAGTCTACTGCAGTTTTTGTTAATTGCAGCCAAGTAGGTGGACTATTATCAAATAGGGTGAAAATCGTTTACACCCCCTAACTTTGCTTTAAAAATCAAACACCCCCCTCAACTTTGAACAATAATCGTTTTCCCCCCTTTATCCTATGCAATGTCTATTTTACCCTTAAAATTTTTAATTTTTTATTTATGTAATGTCTTTTATATTATATATTTATTTTTTCTTAACCTAGGTATTTATCATTTTTAGTTAAATTCATTTGCATTATTAATAAAATAATCCTTTTACAAACTAATCACAAAATCTAATGTTATCTTTTATGATTGATATTTTTATATTATATGTATTAAGTGGGCGTTTGGTCATGAAAAAAAATTCACTTTATTTAAAAAAGTTGGAGTTGGAGTTATGTTTGGCCATACCTTTTTTGAAAGACTTTTTAGAATTCAAAGTGTTAAATACAACTAAAAAGTGAAAACAAGTATTTAGGTGTTTTCACTTTTTCAAATACAACTTCAAGTTGTATTTGAAAATTTTATGGCCAAACAATTTATTTTTTGAATAATTTAAAGTGAAATAATTTTTTGAAAAATAGTGAAAAAACCTTATGGCCAAACGGGCATGTATGTCTATAGATGCATGTTTTTTTCGTTCTCTCTTTGTTATTCTCTAATGTCTACATAGATAAATGAGTTTTGGTTGTCAATAATAAAATATTTTCTAAATTATAATTTAAAATTTATAAACAACAATCATTTAATTTTATATATATGCATTGAAATATATTTATAAAGTTATAATTACATGTTATTTTTACTTGTATAATTAGATATTAGAGTTTTGATTATTATTAATATTTTATTTTATTTTACTCATTTATTTCATTATGAAATGTCATTAACTTACATATTCCATTAGTATTTTTCACTTTTCTTTTTCATCTAAGAATTTTTTATATATATATATATATATATATTTTATACAACATATGTTATATAGATTTTAAAAAATAAAAATTGTGATTACAATTTTTTTTTTTTTTAAAAGATATAAAGCTTGATAATACAAGGGCAAAATAGGCATTTAAAAAATTCAATTAGGATAAAGGGGGGAGAATGATTATTGTTCAAAGTTGAGGGGGTGTTTGATTTTTAAAGCAAAGTTCGGGGGTGTAAACGATTTTCACCCTTATCAAATAATGAGGCATATTATATATCTGAAGTCAACTTACAAGAATCATTTATCAAATAGTTGTATGTTCCTTATTAAAAACAACAGGGGCGTCTGTTTATTAAGCTGCCTAAAAAAAAGAGACAACTCGATGAACAAAACATTCCACATTAGCAGAGTTCGAGAAAAGATCGCACCCCAAGATGCGTGATGCCTATGCCTTAAAAATTCTAGAAGAGTTATTGACATGAGCTTAAATTATGTGCACACTGAAGATGTACAAATTGTTTACACACCTGGTTAAGTCGACATACAATAACATATTAATTTTCATAGCAAGTTTAGTATGATAATCTAAAAATTAAAGCAACAAATTGCTATGATCGTGTTAAATTATATTGATAGTGTAAAAGTTCTTTAGATTCATGTAAAGTATTGAACTACCTTATGCATAAAACATATTCGCATATTCACGAAGGTTCGAAGAAGAGCCAATGTGAGATATAAGAAGTCTACCTTGACGCAAAGATTAGTGATTGATTTCATGGCTCGATCTTGTGGTTTATGAATCACATGGAGACTTTACCATTATTTCAAGGCTCCCTAATCCTTTACACTATAAGAATATATGACTTAAATTCATTAGACATTATGGTGTATTTATTTGCACTACAAGAGGACTAATCATCCAAAGGACCAAAAGATTCTTACTTGTTGCCTAACATGCCATGAAGGGTCAGAATTGTCTTCTCCTCTTCAGTGCTAAATGTCCCTCTCTTTAGGCCTGGCCTTAAATAATTAATCCGCAACTTTTTCCAGTCCTTTTCAACCCTAATTAATTAAAAAGAACAAGATCAATATATATTAACATAAATGCATGTCAACTATATAATTTAAAGCAGGTCTTAATTGATAAATATCTTTTTCTATATTTATATTGAGTTGAAGTTCTTCTTCATAACAGAATTCTATTAATTGTTGACTTCTGTTGCAATCCTATTTGTTCCTATAGATGTACTTTGTCAGAAGCAAAAGTTCTTCTGTTTTAACTTTGATTTGTTCCTTTTAAATAATTTAATAAAATAAAGACACTCAAAACTATATACTCCCCTCTGACCTACTTTTCTTTTTGGTCCGTTTTAAAAAGAATGATCCTTTCACTTTTTAGCAACTCTTTAATTATAACTTTTCACATGATATGTTTAAGACAACAAGATTAAAGGGCATTTTAGTACATTTGACATATCTTTAATTTAAGACCACAAGATTCAAAAGTTTTCTTTATTTTCTTAAACTCTGTGTCAAGTCAAGGTCACTCAATTTAAAACGGAGGAAGTACTATGTAATCAAATGTACTACACATATCTTTATTCTTTTAACATTCACGTGTCAAGTTAGGGGTTGATATATTATTCTTTCTCTATATTTTATATGAGACTCTTTCTTTTCAGTTTTTTTCGAAAAGTTTCTATATTTGAATTAAATTTATCTTTATACTTTTCATTTTTACTCTTAATTTTATACTTTTATGGCCACAAAAACATCATGATATATGTTTATATTTATAAATTGCAAAAGTTGTTCTTTCTTAAACTTCCCCACTCAAACACCGCCATCTAAAAAACTAAGGAAGTATATTATATTATATTATATTATACTAAGCAAATTGCCCGCACTTTGCACGGCCATATTGAAATATTATAACTATATTAAAAAAATAAAACTTACATGATAATAAAAATAAAAACTTTACTAAAAAAAAGGAAATTGTCATTCGAGTTCTTTTTTTTTTGTTTGATTTGTCAACACACTTGGAAAAGAAGAAGAAGAAAGATAACACAATTTCGTTTGATACACAAGTAAGAGTCCTGACACAATCTTCATAATCTTCCCAAAAAAAAATAACATTATGAGTACTTCTCTACAACAATGTGTACAAACTTCACATAAATATATATTTTCTTATAGCCTTCACTACTTTAGTTACACTTTTCAATAACTAACTTCTTTTGTCATTCCGAATAACTGTGTGTATATTCTTTTAGATATTTTGGGATGATTACAAAATAGAGACAAATGTCTATAAAAGATGCAAATTAAAGAGCAACAATAACGATGCATCAGCTTCATTGACCAAAATCAACTACTAAGCTTCAGTAACTTTTTCATACCAACTCTTCAATTTTGTACAATTAGTAATGATGCACCCAAGTTAACATCAATATTATGCAGTACTAAAATAGCACTTGACAGCATCATAATATAGTATTTGTAGCAGTCTGTTGTTGTTCGGATCAATCACATCTTGGGGTCTTGAACTTGCTAGCACCACCACCTAATCCTACAAAATGATCTAATATCTTATGAAATGTTTCCCTCTTCACAACTCTAAGCTCAAGTTCTTCAATTACATTGGACTTCCGAGACCCCACATAGCCTACATCGATGAATGATTTGTTCAAATAATTGCAGCATTCTTGCAATGTTCCATCGCTTGCTTCACCACTGTGTTTCCAGATAATTGCATAGTGTCCCAGATCAGTTGCAACGTTCGCATGGCTTGTGAAATCGACTACCTCTAGCTTTTCGTCTACTAAGAGCCTGGATGCTGCTTCTACAGCTAGTTGTAAGTCTTTCTTGGAATTCTTGTCAATGTTAATGCTCAGCAAAAGATTTCTGCGATAAATAAATTGGAGTTCTGGTGTTGCATTCTGAAATCCTTTTATTTTTATAATATCACCGAGTCTATAACGATACAACCCTGCATATTACATGTGCAATCTTATTTAAGTTTTGGTTAATACTTGAAAATTGAAGAATCTAAAACAATGGAAAAGATTAAAGTACTCCAAGACTATTAACTATTAGAAATTATAATTCTCATTCTCACTACTTTTCCTCAAAGTCACACTCCTCTTCTTTAAAGGTAACAAAGCAACAATAATCTAAAGCAATATGTATATTAATAAATGTGTTACAAGTAATGAAGCATCTTAAACGACTTAACAAATATTTAAAGGCAGAATGCACATCATCTCAAATTTTCAATTCCTTCAAGAAGTGTAAAATATTGACTTAATTAGCACATCTCTACATTATACTTCAAAGGACAAATATATAGACATCTCCTTAACTCCGCTTATTTCATCTAACCACTTTAAATTAAACTTATGCACTTGAACAATCTCTTTTTTGCTCTTGTTTTCAAAGTTACCATCTTATTATTCCGGTAAGAATTTCTATGACATTTCATTGAGATTTTTGCACTTCTTAATCAATTTATACATACAAAATGAAACAATCAAGTAAGGAATTGGTAATGAATATCTACTACTTTTCTTTTAAAAAAAAATCATTGATTGTGCTAACAGAACACCATTAATATAATTATTACATAGATTTACAAACAGTTTATAAAATAGACATGCTATGAAGAAGATTCAGTTTTGAGATGTCTCATAATATAATGTGGATAATATAAGAAGTTCTTAGTGAACACAAAATTAATAACTTAGTTACAATTTTGCTTCTTCAAGACCTTGCGCTTCTTCTTGAAGACAGTTTTCTAGGCAATCGGAGCTTTTATTATTTTGAGAGAGGTTGACGATAATTCTAAGCAGGAAAGCAAAAAAATTATGAAAAAGTTTTACACCAAAATGCATAGAAAATTTGAGTTGGGTCTCTTCAATCCAAAACGCAAAGATTAAGCTCCCATCTTTTAGAAACTTGATTACATAAATGGCAAACTAAATTTTAGTGATTAAAAGTTTAACTTTTAATTTGTTTTCACATCTCTCACACTTCTAAATTTAGTAAGGAGAAAAAAGGAAAATAAATTAGAAGATTGCACTTACTGGGTATCTCCGTCATGTGAAGTTTTCGCACAGAATCCCCAGAAGAAGACAACTCTGTTTTCGAAAGGAAACTTTGGGCATTAACCAAATCATTCTTGAAATTATGAGGAAAAAAATATCATTCCCTCTTATCATAACATTCTCAATTACGTGAAGAACATAAATGCCACCATTTAAAAAATACCAGCAACCTGAAAACTCTGCCGATCACATTCTTCCTTGATCTCAAAGAGTGCATACTTGGAAACCGCGTAAAATCCATTCCTCTACTCTATAAATAATACTTTACGGAATCCTCTTCTGAGTAAATAAGTATATCATGATGATGATGGTGATAATGATGAAGGCTACAATTGTTAATATTGATATTGATAATTTCTGGGTTATTATCGTGGGAAGAGGAAAAATATTAGAAAAAATTTGGAAAAGAAAACAGACCAAAGGATTCGTTCAACCAGAAGCAAGAGAGAGGAAGGCGTAATTTATTGAAAACCCCAAGCGGCTTTTCAGAGTTTAATTTAACTGAATAGTTTAAGTTTTAATTTTAAATGTAAAAAAATTAGAAAAAAAGATAAATAGTTATTCTAATCAAAGAGGCATGCCATTTCGTTTTCATATTGAAAAAGTAATAAGAATGAGAGGTGTTAAGCTTTTTATCATCCTGGCGTCGAGCTATTTTTCCGCAGGACCTCCCCTACAGTATCGTCACCGCAGTAGAGTTTAACCACCAAGTTCGGGATGGATTGGTGTGGTTCCTCTACGCCTAGGACACCAGAATATCGAACCATGAACGAAGAAAGGCATGAGAGAAAAGCATATTGGCTAGATCACCGGGCATGGGATCTTCTTTTATATATATATAGATTATATTATATTATATTATATTAGGATAGTTGTCTTACCTCTTGAATGAATAAATCACTTGTGAGATGAAGCATTAAAAATAGCCAAAGGGCAACCAATGATGCTAATTTTATTAGTAACAAGGATGTCATATACAAAACAAATCTTGTATATCTTGGTACGTAATAGAAGTTGAAAAGTTTATAGGTGCATGGAAATATTCTACAATATAATAAGAGGTAAAAAAGGCATAGTTTGGTGCACTAAGTCCTCGATTTGCGCAAGCACAAGGTTCCAAGAAGGATCGGACTACAAAAGTGTATTTACACAATCTTACACTACATTTCTATAAAATGGTGTTTCCACAGTTTAATAGGAGCCCTAAGAGATAAAGAGACAAATTAATTTTAGGATCATAATCAGCAAAATTTAACAGGAGTAACAGTGTGGCCTAACTAAATCTTCAAAAATTAGCTTAAGAGGCAAGAATTATCCAAGTCCATTTAAGGATTCCAATCTCCCTTCTCACAACCGATATAGGACTCAACACTCCACGTCCAGAATACGATATATATGTGGAGCGTGAACAATATAAAGACGGGGCTGAGTATCGAGTAAACAATGAATATGAAAGTAATTAGCTAACCAGCATTGATTGGCACGGATGCCCAGCAGCCATGACCATGCTTGAGTATGTAGTTTTTGAGCTTCTGGTCTTCATGTGGAGATCATAATCCCCTCTGATGCTTTTGCTTTAGCTTTTCCATTTGCTTGCAATATCCCATTTTAAACAAATGATATATGGAGAAAATATATGTATAAGAAACTTGGAGAGAGAGAGAGAGATTACAAGAATCTCGATTTGAAAATACCTGAGGTAGAATTCAATCTCCGAGTTCGAAGAGTATGTAGAACAAGGGAAGGTCAAGGCTTTCATTCTTTCCACGGGAAAGTCAGCATCTTAGCCGGAAGAGCAAGAGAATATATGTATATGTTTCAGAAACTTGTAAGAAAAAAATACATATACTTTTCTATATATGGCCTTGTAGAGAGACTTAATTCACTACAAGAAAATATGAAATTAGCGATAGACAAAATTTCGTAGCTAAAAAACAAAAATCCCATGCTAATTCCATTTAGCTACGGATTAGCGACGGATTATAAGAAATTTCAATTAGCTAAGAGCTTTTTAGCGACGAATTAGTTAGGGATTACCAGGGGCGGCTCAAGAAAGTTCGGGGCTCTTCCCCCTTTTGACATCATTAAAAACATAGTGAGATAATAGTAGAGAACTAGTGCAAAACTGCAAGTGAGGAACTCATGGCCACTTGGGAAACAAAGCCACAATCAAGATAGTCACTACCACAACACATAAGGTTTAGCATCTACTCAAGCATAAGCCAAAAGCAAGGAAACGATAAGCAGACACAACAAGATAAGCACAAATTAAGCCAACCATTGGCCCAGAACAAAATATATCAATTTACTTACAAAAATAAAAAATTGTCTGTCAAGAGGAACCAATCAAAAGCAATATTTATCAAAGGGAAGGGGGGTTAGATTAAGAAGAGCTGAGGAGTATCAGGAGGAAGGCTTTGTCTTAGGAATGAGGTCCACGAGGGACTGAATATTGTCAAGATATTTGGTCTGCTCTACCACCATATCAGTCTTTAAGGTGTCCACTTGAGCTTGAGCAGCTGCCATACACTCCTTTAATCCAGCATTCTCCTTTTTTCAGCTGGGCAATCTCCTCCTGAGCAGCCTCTAAGTCCTGCAGGGATTGAGTCATGAGGCTGGAGCTCTTCTTCTTGGGAGCTTGTGCAGTCAAGCAATCATACTCTTCCAGAGTGGAAAGAGTGATACTATCATTTTTAGTAGCTGCACCTCCTTTTCCCAGAGGCACCTCAAAACTCCTAAAGACCTCAGTCAGCAGGAATCCATATGTCAAACCATGAGCGCCAGACTTTGGAGAAGTCACTCTCCCCATGTGTTTGATCATGAGAGCAAGAAAGTTGACCCTCCATCCAAGTCTAGGGAATTCATGATCCTCATGTCTCTAAAGTTTACCTCATGCCTCCTACCCTCTCTAGGTAGTATCTCCTTATTCACAATCTCAAATAAGAGCTTGTGATCAGAAGACATTTCCCCCTTATACACCTTTCTTGCCACCTCCTTTTCCTTCCACTGTGAGAACTTCTTAGTCAGAAGACAATCCTCATATGTCTTCCAAACATACTCCTCTAGCCCTTCTGAAGGTACTATCAGTATCTCCCCCAACTTAACACAGTCAAAAACAATCTTCATACCCTTGACACTAGAGCTACCCACCTAGTCATCCAACATTCTCAAGTTGGCATAAAATTCTATCACCTCCTCCTTATGCAGCATATGATTAGCAACTTTAAACAAATGATCCCACCCATGGAACCAAATTCTATCTAGCAACCCTTAAATAAAGGGGTTAAGCATTACCTCTTCATCAAGAGTTCTCCCTTTCAGGAGTTGCTATGTAGAATAGTAGCCAAGGGATCCCAGATTCAAGAACTTCTCATAGTTCATGTTCTTGATAACCTTAGAGGGGGCAACTTCTTCCTCTTCTTCTTCCAACTCATCATTATCAAGGTCAATGGTCTCATCATCATCTTCTATCTTCTTCTTCCCTCGAACCACCCTAGCTCTCTTCTTCTCAGCCTCTATTTGGGCATCAATAGCCCTTTTTCTGGTAAAAGATTATCTTGGTGGGAGAGAAAATGAGGGTAAAGTATCATTGGAGGGTTTTGACAATGGTTTTTTTGGGGGTTTAATAGCGCCTCTCTTCTTGTACCCTAGTATAGCAGCAGATTCAACCTTGGTGTATTTTGGGGAAACAAAGACATCCCCATCACTATAAATCTCCTCTTCTTCAGAGGAGGTGGGTTTAGGAACTACGGGTGAAGGAACAGTGGTGTTTATTCTGTCTGGACTCCATGAAAAGTTCAGAGAATTAGATTTTTGGATTATGGGGATGAGGGTTTTGATGAAGTAATGAGAGATGGTAATCATGAAGGAGAAAAAATAAATGTGGAAGATAGAGATCTTGAGGGTTGTTCCCCCTGAGGGGTGACCCATGTGGTGAGGAGAAGTTCTCATCATCTGAGTAGTCCACGAGAGTGTGAAGAGGAAAGATAGTAGATTTAGCAGATGAGGAGGCCATTGTAGAAATATTTGAAAATTTGGAGAAGAAGGTTTGGTGAATCTGTGAGAGAAGGTTCTGATAAGATAAATAGTTTCTTGAGAGAGAGTGTTTGAAGTGTGGGAGAGGTTTGAAATGATGGTTGTCAGTTTTAAAAAAGGGAATTAATTATTAAAGGCTCAGTATTTGATTTTTCCACTTAGGAGATTGTCTTATTTGAGTAAGTGGGGCCTTTCTGAGGATCAGGTTCTCATGATAGGGATAATATTTAATTTATGCAATTTATTTTGATATTTTGTAAAGGATGTGCGTACCTTGATGATCATATCCTTGAGTGTTGTCTAACCCTTTTCCAAGAGTTACTTCTTAGCATAAGTGAAATGCAAACCTCGGAACCTTAGAGTGTCCTTTCTCATTGTGGTGGTGATCTTGTGAGGAACAAGACTGAGTTAGTTACCATTAGCATAAGTGAAATGCAAACCTCGGAACCTTAGAGTGTCCTTTCTCATTGTGGTGGTGATCTTGTGAGGAACAAGACTGAGTTAGTTACCATTATGCATCATTCAACAACCATTATCTTACCATTAAGTCTCCTAGTTAATCATTGAGAGAAGCCTTATTTCTTTCATTTTCTATGGTTGATTGATCAGCCCAAGGGCCAACCTATTCTTCTCAAAAAGCTTCTCTTCCCAGGGCTTTAGTCAAGATGTATCAATGTGCTTAGTTTTCTTGTGCTGAACATGATTCTTTGACATGTTAACTGCACTAGTATTATCACAAAAGATAGGTATGCACTCTAAATTGATACCATAATCACTAAGTTATTGCTTAATCTAGAGCAATTGAGAACAATAGGAAGCAGCAGCTACATATTCAGTCTCAGCAGTTGATAGTGTAACCGAGTTCTATTTCTTTATGGCCCAAGATACAAGAAATGGTCCCAAAAAGTGAGTCATTCCATAGGTGCTCTTTCTATCCACCAAGTAACCAGCATAGTCAGCATCAGCATAACCAATAAGATCAAAAGAGTCACCTGCAGGATACCAAAGAACCAATCTTTGAGTTCCTTTATGATACCTTAGGATCCTTTTCACAGCCTTCAGGTGAAATTCCTCGGAAGATGATTTGAACCTAGCAAATAACCCTACACTATAATAGAAGACCTGCTTGTAGTGAGATAGAGTAAAAATCCTGTCAATCCTCTAAATTTTGTCTCAGCAATAGCTACTCCAGCATCATCTTTGTCCAGTCTTGTAGTGGTGGCAATAGGAGTATCATTTATCTTGGACCCCTCCCTCTCAAGCTTCTTTAGAAGTTCTTTGACATACTTCTGTTGATGTATTGATGTTCTAGCCTTTATTTTGTGAATTTTGCAATCCCAAGAAAGAGATCAGTTCTCCCATCACACTCATCTTGAACTCACTGCTCATCAAGGATATAGATTCTTTACTTATCAGATTATTAGTAGCTCCAAAACTTTCAAGACCTGGGAGTTGTTTTTCATACAGTTTCTCCATCAGATATCCATTCAAGAATGTACTTTTCACATCCATCTAAAATAGTTGAACTTTATATGAGAGGCAAAGGCAGTTAGAATCCTTTTTGCTTTCATTCTGGCTACAAGTGCATTTAAAAGATAGGCTGGATCTTCTTCATGAATGGTTCCCTCTGAGGCCTGTACCTTTTCATGTCCTTCAACTGGGGAATCATCTTTGAGAGCTTCCTGATCTTATTCATCTTCTGAGTCATGAAACAATCCAATCATTGTATCATTATTACTAGATTTGTTTTTCACAATTTTTCCATCACCAAAGCCCACACTTCTACCTTGAAAATTTGCAATAGAGAGGAAATTGTCTTTGCTTCCAGTCATGTGTCTAGAAAAAGCATTGTTAAGGTACAAATGCTTGCTCATTTCTCTCTTTTTTTCCTGCAACAGAGTTAATGTTTTGTCTTGGGTACCCAAATCAACTTGGGTCCCTTTTTTGAGTGAAAGAATGGATCAAGTCTCTCTTGGCCCAGTAAGGAAGCTTTCTTATGATGGAGAGTATGTTTATTAATTCTTTAGACTTGAGTTTATTGACAAAGTTTACATTTCTTTGCTCAGTTTTCAGATGATTTGGGCATTGACTCTTGAGATATCCTTCCTTGCCACAGGCAATACCCACCATATCCGTGGAGTAGTTTTCCTTGCAAGACTTAAGTCTAAATCCTAACCTATGTTTGGAGGTGCACTTACTATTCTGAATGTGAGTGAGAAGAGTTGAAGATCTTGTCCATTTTTGATTGTGTTCTAACTCTAATTTGGCCTTACTCAAATCTATTGTTAAAGAGTTGTTTCTTTTAGACAACTCTGAGAGCCTTGTTTTGAGGTCTTTAATGTCTTCTTCCAAGGATTGTTAAAGAGTTGTGGCTTAATTTTTTCCTTTGTCTGAAAACTCTTTGAGGGAATTCTTTAAAGAGACATTGTTTTCCTCAAGACTTTCACTTTTCATCCTTAGAGATGCATACTCATTCAATAGATTTTCTTTCTCAGAACACACTGAATAATATGCATCTATGAAGACAGTTGAGAGAGATTCAAGCTTTCTTTTGGAGTAAGTGTGTAAGTTGGATCTAAGGTTAGAGAAACATACCTTGATCTCTTCTTGTTCAGTATCATTTTCAGGCTCAAAAACTGCCATGAGGGCAAGCGTTGTTTCAGTTGAATCTTCTTCTTCTGATTCACTTTCAGTGTCACTCATATATTAACTTTTGTTATTAAAGATATACGTGCATACCTTACTTTTCAGATGAGTTCATTATGGTTCATTTTCAATTTTACTCTTTCAGCCAGTATTTCAGTTCTAGCATATTGTTTCATTAAGCTTTATTACATACCGTGCATTTACACGTACTAACGCCATTTGGCACTGCATCTTTCTATGATGTAGACTCAGGTGTTCGAGATCGACAATAGATGCATCAGTAGGATCCTATCCACCTAACTTTGGTGAGGCCTCTTTGCCTTCAGAGGGCTCCAGTATATCTAGTTCATTATTAGTTGTTAGACGTTGCTAGCAGCTTATTCAGGTAGTCGTGGGTATTTTCTGGGTGAACCATTTGTTTCAGTATTAGAGGCTTCATAAACTAGTAATTGAGTTTCATCTATGTTTTGCAACAGTTGCGTGTTTTCAAATTTTGACTATTATTATTATTATTAAGAATCATTTTCTTCTAAGAGTTGCATGGCCATATTATTTAAAGCTTCCGTATTGGCTAAGAAGGTCAGTACAGTAGAAAGCCAGGCTAAGGGTTCGCTCGGATCATTAGTGGTTCTGAGTGCCAGTCGCGTCTAGTACGTAGGCTTGGGTCATGAAAAAAATTGGTATCAGAGCGCTAGGTTCAAGAGTCCTTAGGAGTCTATGAAGTCGCATCTAGTAGAGTTTCTTTTATGGGTGTGAAGCGCGTCGCACTTATAATAGGTAGGCTATAGGGAGTTAGGAAATATTTCCCTTCTTTCATACTCTAGATTCGTGCTATAGAATTTAACTCTATGAATTTCCTCCTAACTCGTGCATTCACGTGTTTTAGATCATGCCTCCAAAGCGTACTTCCAGTCAGAGAAATACCGCAAGTACAAAGGTTTCCACTGGAACCAATGCAGCCAATCTGCCTCCACTAACTAGGATGCTGATCAGAAATGGAACTCATTACACTGATCAGGATACTGATGTTAGAGCTCAAGTAGCGCCTCCAAATACCGTGAGGGCCCAGGAAATACTTTCTTATCAGCCTTCTCGTGCTTCCACTTCAGACGCAGAGTTTAGAGGAGCTATTCAAATGCTCACGCATATAGTTATTGCTACAGTAGGTCGTCAAGGCTCAGCACCTACCAGGATTCTTTGGGTACATCTAGTATTAGAGAGTTTCTCAAGCTGAATCCGCCAGTTTTCCCAGGGTCCAAGGTTGATGAGGACGCCCAGAATTTCATTGACGAGATGTGGAAAATCTTGAAAGTTATGCATGTCACTGAGACCGAAGGATTAAAGCTTGTTTCTTATTATCTTAAGGATGTGGCAAACGTGTGGTATGATCAGTAGGAGAATGGTCGTGGTGAGAATATAGCTCTAGCAGTTTGGGAATGTTTCGAGTGAGCTTTCTTGAACCACTTTTTCCCTCAAGATTTGAGGGAGGATAAGGCAGAGAAGTTTGTAAACTTGAAGCAGGGCACTATGAGCGCGAGAGAGTATAGTCTTATGTTCACTCAGTTGTCCAGATATGCTCCGGAGATGGTTCCACATATGAGAGCTAGAATGAGAAAGTACATTTCATGTTTGAGAAATCATGCGAAGAAAGAGGGTATGACCACATTGCTAATCAATGATATAGACATCTCCAGACTCATGGTGTATGTTCAGCAGGTTGAGGAGGACAAGCAAAAGGACAGGGAGGATCATCAGAGTAAGAGGGCAAAGTTAACAGGCCATGAGGTCAATCAACAGAGGAATGGGAATGGTGAAAGGAACTTCTTTCAGAGAAGGTCATTTGGACCTGCACATTCAGCGGCTATTGCACCGACACTGAGGAATAGAAATGATCAAAAGTTCTAGAATGGTCATAATTTTAGGGCCTAGAGTTCTCAGACCCATGGGAGTCTCACGTAGGGAGATAGAAACTCGAAGTATCATCATGTGGTAAGTGTGGAAGAGCCCATCCAGGTGAGTGTCGTGAAGGCACAGGTGGGTGTTACAAGTGTGGCCAAGTGGGTCACTTTTTGAGAGATTGTTCGTCTTTAAGGCAGGGTAATGGGGCAGCAACACTCAGTCTACTCCAGTAGCTCCGGCAAGCAGAGTTGCCAGGAAGGGCACTATTTCAGGGATAGGTGGAGGTAAAAATCGTCTGTATGCCACTGTCAGTTTCCAGGATCAGGAGAACTCCCAGACGTCATTATTGGTATGTTAAAAGTCTTTTCTATAGATGTTTATGCCTTACTTGATCCAGGCGCTACCTTTTCTTTTGTGACTTCTTATGTAGCAGTTAAGTTTTGTATTTACTCCAAACGCCTTTTAGAGCCTTTTAATGTTTCTACTCCTATTGGTGAGTCAGTTATAGCAAAAAGAATCTATCAAAATTACACTATTTCAGCCCATCATAAAGACACCATAACTGATCTAGTTGAGCCACATATGGTGGATTTTGATGTCATTTTAGGCATGGATTAATTATATTCATGTTATGCCTCAATTGTAGAGCTCGAGTAGTAAAGTTTCAGTTTCCAGATGAACCAGTTCTAGTTTGGGAAAGTAGTCCAGTTGTGACTAAGGGTCATTTTATTTCATACCTTAAGGCCAGAAAGTTAGTTTCTTAGAGGTGTATCTATCACTTAATCAGAGTCAGAGACTCTAATGCTGAGGACACAACCCCTTAAGTTAGTCTCAATCGAAAATGAGTTTCCAAAAGTCTTTTCTGATAATCTTCACGGAGTCCCTCCTAATAGAAAAACAGACTTTGGGATAAATATTTTTCCCGACACTCAGCCCATCTCTATTTTTCCATATAGAATGGCTTCAGCGAAGTTAAAAGAGTTGAAAGAGTAGTTAAAAAGATCTCCTTGATTGTCACGACCTAAACTCGCAATAAGTAACACCCACACTAAACCCCCGGTGGGAGAACCAATGACAGCCACCTTTAATATTAAACACTTTCTGAGAATAATTGTTGATCATTCCCTATTTTATGCAACTCACAAACTAAATAAAATCACAATCAGGTTCATGATGACAGATCAAACCTATAATTAGAGTCCACCTCTAGTTTGAAATCTTGGTTTGAAAAGTTCATGTGATGATTTAAAATGGTTTTGCATTCTTATGGTGTAATGAGTAGAAGTTATAATGATTTTTGATATGATCTATTGATAGTGAAATGGTTGTATGTCGTGTGTATATCGCTTGTATGTCATATATATGCATAATTAGTATTGTATAAATAATATATATGTGACATACATACGACATACATGACATGCAAGTGATATAGTTTTTAGTTGTCACATTTATTCACTGTATGTCAAGTGTATGTCCTATATATAAATTATCATACATACGCCATATAATAAAGAAAAAGCAACAGTGATAAAACTCAATTGAAGATGCACTAGCAATGAACAAAACTTTAGCAACTTTTCGACGAGACAACACCTCATTCTAACGGGCACGTAACTGGAGAAACTTAGGTGATGGCAAACAAGGGTAGGGATGGGGAAAATCTAGCGACAACATATTCACAGAACAACAATCAAGGGCTTATCAAGTACATTGATCGTCTAAAGTCAAAATCAAATGTGAGACTTCAAGCTCAAAGAAAAAACAATTATATTTTTTTTATTTGATGTCTATTCTTCTAGATTTTGAGATGCAAAGTTGTTAATAATTTTTTATAGTCAATTTTTCTAATAATTCTTAATCCACTTAATCGTTCTTGAGACATTATTGATCTTAAATAAGATTTATTATTTCTATTTTTGAAATATTTCTTTTGGCTGAGGCATCAACGACTGTTACAGAAATTGTTAACACTATTGTATAAGCAAAATGAGCATTTGACAAAAAATAAAGTCTTTTTATTTGATTAAGTATGTCGATTAGAATATTAATTTTTACTTGTATTATTTTTTGAAACACTTTCAATTCAGAAAAGTCTAGCCGTCAATATTATAATTTATAGTGGGTATTATATTTAAGGAACATTCAATGTTAAGGTAATATTTTTGAATTCTTACCGTCTAATGATCTCAAATTTTTTTCTTACCATCTAACGATCTCAAATTTTTTTCTTACCATCTAATGATCTCAAATTTTTTTCAATGAATAGATAATCAAAAGTATTTTGACATGCTTCAAGTTCAAATTTATTTTGAAGTGAAAAAATGACTTGGTCTACTATAAATAAAAAAATAATCAACACTAAAAGATTCTTCAAAAGACTTTGTGATTTCATTATCAGCATTATCATCAAATTGTTTCTTTTTATAAATTACATTTTTATTATGCAATTCAGGTTCTATATCCATTTCAAAAAAAATCTTAATCCACTTAATCATTCTTGAGACATTATTGATCTTAAATAAGATTTATTATTTCTATTTTTGAAATACTTCTTTTGGCTGAGGCATCAACGACTGTTATAGAAATTGTTAACATTATTGTATAAGCAAAATGAGCATTTGACAAAAAATAAAGTCTTTTTATTTGATTAAGTATATCGATTAGAGTATTATTTTTTACTTGTATTATTTTTTTAAACACTTTCAATTCAGAAAATAAGTCTAGCCGTCAATATCATAATTTATAGTGGGTATTATGTTTAAGGAACATTCAATGTTAAGGTAATATTTTTTGAATTCTTACCATCTAATGATCTCAAAAAAAATTCTTACTATCTAATGATCTCAAATTTTTTTCTTACCATCTAATGATCTCAATTTTTTTCAATGAATAGATAATCAAAAGTATTTTGACACGCTTCAAGTTGTTCAAATTTATTTTGAAGTGAAAAAATGACTTGGTCTACTATAAATAAAAAATAATCAACACTAAAAGATTCTTCAAAAGACTTTGTGATTTCATTATCAGCGTTATCATCAAATTATTTCTTTCTATAAATTACATATTTATTATGCAATTCAGGTTCTATATCCATTTCAAATGCAAATTCTTTAGTTGAAAGTCTGTAACCATAGCAATTGTAAATCCTTCTTCTCTATATTTTTCAAAAAAAAGTAGACCTCTTAATTGATCTATAACAATATCAATATGCATATCTTTTGATTGTAAATTTTTCTTAACTAAATTTTCAACAAATAATACATGACACCAAATAATTATACCTAATAAAAGTTTAAAATTTCAAGTTCATAAGTTGCTAAACAATTAACTTTACTTTTAGTTTCTAGATCATCACTAACTACTGCTAATTTCAATAAAGCATTTTTATTTGTGAGTTTGAAATCTTATAGTTTTTGTTAATTATGTCTTAAATTTTTTCCTTGTATATTTTAGGAAACTCATAATCCCTATTGGTTTAGGAAACTCTTTGTCCTAATAGATTTGGGAAAGGAAAGTATAGTCTTTGTAGGATTGGGAAAACCTTTTCCTTATAGGTTTGGGATTACTTAGGGTCTATATATAGGGTTGTAGTTGGGTATTCTAAAAGAATTGTACATTGTAAACTTCTCTTCTTTCAAAGTGAAAAACTCTCTCTGCTTTTGCTTGGAGGATTAGGCCTAGCCGAACCTCATTAAATCATTGAGTTATTTTTCTTCTCTATTTCCTTTGGTGTGATTGTGTGCTAGTTAACCCACGATATTTTCGCAATAATTTGTAACAGAGCTCAATAATTGGTATCAGAAAGCGCAACAATTGGTATCAGAGCAAGGTTAGGGTTTCTACACATAGTCAAGGGTTAAGATGTCTTCATCATCTTCAACAAAGTATGAAGTAGAGAAATTCGACGAGGGATCTAGTTTCAGTCTATGGAAGATTAGAATGAGATCGTCCCTGGTGCTACAAGGGTTATGTGTAATGACCCTTACGGTTATTTACGCATTTTTGCTTTTCTTGTACTGTTAGAGCTTGCTTGTTGCGACCCCAAGTCATTTATGGCTTGCTGAAACCGATAGTTCGGTGCCCTGGCCGTTCATTTGGTCTTTATGGACGTTTCTCTGTTTTAGAGCTGAGTCTTAAGAGTTGAGTTATCAAAATCGTGCGGTAGTGATTTGCGATCGCATGACCTCAACTGATCTTGTGGGAAGGTCGATCCTTATTGGAGGTGTCGTAATATTTTCAAGGATAGGGTGTTCCCGTTTGATGTAAGTTTTATTTTATTGCCTTCCTAAAATATCTTAAATATTTATGAAAAATACTTTTGTTACGATACATTTGTGTATGTGTCTATTTTATAAGAGTTTTGTTAATTATTAGTATTTTAACAGAAATAGTAAATTTAGTTATGTTTAATATTGTTATTATAATATAGTAGGTTTTATTTGAAATAATTTTCTATTAGTTATGATGTATTCAAAAAGTTATATATATTTTATCATAAATCTATGTAATACCCGAATATATACGTAATGAGATAAAAAATAATTGTGATATGCAACCCATTTCCACGTGGAAGTCGGAAATATTGGCAGCAATGCTAGATAAGTGACACTTACCAATTTATTTAAATAGACACCTTTATGTTAGTATTAATTACAAAAAAAAAAGATGCTTACATATATTTTACTCTATATTAGAAGAGTGAATAGAGGAGCTTGGGGTCAGCCATTAAATTATTTTTTCTTTTTTGGTGGGTCCCATTAATCATAGATTTGAGACTTTGAGCTTTTCTTTTTATGTCTTTGCTGAGTTTTAGATAAATTTGTGGGTTCCATTGCTACTTTTGAAATACACATATTTACACTCATTAATTGAATTTTTACAATTAAAATAAAATATCTACATTTTTATTAGTTGACCAATCATCGATGAAGGTTGAAAAAAAAGGGTAATCACAGATGGAGTAAATCTTTTATGTACTGTTATTTGTAAAAAAAAATATTAAAAAGTTAAAATTTTATATCTTAATATAATATAAATGTTAGAATTTAAATTGGGACAGAGAAAATAACATATATTATTTAAACATTATGTAAAAAGTACAATAAATCACAATAATTAATAACTTAAAATATTTAAAATAATTTTTAAAAAAATTGACTTTTCGAGTCAGACGAAAAATTGACCATTTTGCCTTTCTTCTTTTGTAGAATTACATTAATTAAAAAAATCTTTTTAATAATTTATATGTTTGAAAATGTGTAATAAGTACTATAAATCATACTCACAATTTAAAATTTTTTATTATCTCAAAATTTATCGGTACCATATAAACTGTAACAGAGGAAGTAACGTGAAAATACCGTAAAAAGTACTGTAAATCACGATAATTAATAATTTAAAATATTTTAAAAATATAAAAGATCTGGATGATTCTCAAAATTCTATCAACGCCACGTAAACTAGAGCAGAAAGAGTAACATATATTTTTTGAAAATTATGTAGAAAGTGGGACAGAAAAATGACATATATTATCTAAAAATTATGTCAAAAATACTATAAATTACAATAATTAATAATTTAAAATATTAAAACCAAACAAAAAAAATTGACTTTTAAAATTCATTCATGTAGCATAAATTGAAATATAAAAAGTAACATATATTTGGCCCGTGCTTGCATGGGCGATTGTATCTAGTATTACTAGATCCCTGAACCATTTTCGGTAGCATATGTGTACAAAAAGAAATGTTACTCTTCTTTCACACGTTGAACAATTTATGGAATAAATATTTTGCGGTCATGCTCGATCACCGATAAGGAAAACTTGAATATTCTTCTCAAGTTATTCGAGTTTGAAGAGATACATCTTTTACGTTGGTGAGTGATTTTGGCAAGGAAAATTATCTTTTATGCAATATTTGATTTCTAAGATAAAATCGACTATCTACGTCAAGTTATTCAAGCTCGAATTCGAGGTTGATTTCATTTTAGAGCTTCTCAGAGTGGTTCGGGCTTGGACATCGTCGTTCTAGCAGCTTGTCATTGGACGACAGGTAGGTTATGATTTTAATCCTCTAGACTTTGCATATATAGGATAAAATTATATTAATGGGCATCCTTGGGTTGGGTTTATTAGCTTGGCACCACAGACCTTGACCGCTTCTTCATGTCCGATTCGTTTCTTTTCTCCGATGTTTGTAGTATTTGTTATAGACGATATTATCACTCTTGTGGTCCTGTGTGGCCTCGTATTGACTCTGGAACATAGATGGTGGGTTATTGGGAATGTCCGTGAGTCCCGGACATAGTTATTACTGTTATAAGACTGGTTATCTGTGTTGTAGAATAATTGGAGACTGTGCAGGGCCGATAGGTTGATTGTGAGCCGTTGGGCTATTGATTGTGATTGAGCATGTCATTTTCATGCATATAGAGGGTTTCTGCATAATTTTACTACGGTTTTGGCTTCAGGCCTCCTATTGAATGATTTCTAAAACCTACATGGCCCATGGGGCTCGTTTTTGGTAAAAATGATTGCAAAGAGGTTGGTACCATTTTAACGGATCTTCTTGGGGTAAGAGAAAAAAAAGGATATTTTATCACTATTTCTACTAATACTAAGCTCGGCGGGGCTGAGGGCTAGACTTGTTTTACTACAGCTTTTGTGATAATACTAGGCTCGGCGGAGCCGTGTGCTAGAATTATTTGATTTGCTAATTTAGACCCGGATACCCTTCGGGCAGCTTTACTTGGGGATTTTTGAGATTGCGGGAAATCTAGTATGTTGGTCGGGGGCCTCTATGGACCTTGTTGTTCCGTACTAGGGGCTAGGTGCTGGGAGTGCCGGAGGGAGGATATACGGTGTAGTAGAGGTATACGAGTGTGACCTTCTATGGGTCCTGTCTTCTGGGCCATATAGGACGCCGCAAGCGGGTAACATATGTTACTATTATTACATCTAGTTCATCATATTATCATATTGTTTGAGGTTCCATCCCTATTTGTTGTTTGCTGAGTGTACGCTCCGATAGTATGGGATGCCGGAGGATTTGTCTTCTCTTGGTTGTGTTCCTCGAGTGTATGGGTGTCCGTTGGGACTGTAGGTAGACTTATTATTGCCTTATCGAATATTATGATTCCTTATGTTGATTTCTTATTATATATTGGTGTTGAGACTAGTATCTTATAGTTGGGCTTGGTTATTATTCCGTGTTTGAGCATGCTTTTGTCACTTCTCCTTCCTCCTTCTCTTTTTACTTGAGGCTATCGGTATACCGTCCGTCTTCTAAGAGACTTCTATATATATTGTTATAGCAAGTATTCGAGGTGCGTTACTGCTTTCTTTCACCAGTGCCTACGATATGTATTCTAGTAACTAGCCATGTCTGTTGTTTTCTGCTTGTATTCCTTCTGTACTAGCTTTCGTGTACTTATTCGTTGTTCAATGTGACTATTTGCTTCTACTCTTCTTATTACTGCTCTTTTATCTTATATGTGCCCAGTCAGCCTATGATACCTATTGGGTACCCGTTGCTTAGTAATTGATGCTCATACTACACTTCTGCATCTTTCTGGTGCATATATTAGTTGAGCTTTCCCCATTGATCTCGTTGGAGACTCGTGGCATTTTTGGATCTTTGAGACTAGGGTGAGCGCCTAGCGACGGGGTTTGAACATATCTCATCTTTTGTACTGTTACTCTTGTATATTCAAAGACAGTTGTACTTATCTTTTGTTACTTCTAGAACTTGTATTCTATTAGAAGCTTATGTACTGTCGATACCATGTCTTGGGGTTGGTGTAGTTTCCTTTGGTATATAATCAGGTTATTGATTCTGTTTGTTCCATCTTTATATTCTGCTTATTGTGCGTATTGGTTAGGTAGTAGTCCATTACTAACCGTTCTAGGCTACGGAAATTGATTTGCCTACTGGAAGGTCGTAGGTGCTATCATGACCCAAGAGATCAGGTCGTGACATTATGGAAGGCAATCGAGGAGACTTTTCCAGAGGAGAAGAGTCAGAGAAGGCAGACCTGAAGGAGAGGGCTTTGAGTGCGATCTTCATGAGCGTTACAGATAGCGTTCTTCAGAAAATTGCTGAAGAAAAATCTGCAGCAACGGCATGAAAGAAGCTGAAAGATCTGTATTCTAAGAAATCGCTGACAAATTGCCTCTACTTGAAAAAGAGGTTGTACAATCTTCGGATATATGAAGGTACACCGATTAAAACTCACCTTGATGAATTTAATTCAATTATAATGGACTTGAAGAACGTAGATATCAAAATTGAGAGTGAGGATCAGGCCTTGATCGTGTTATGTTCTTTATCACCGTCATACGATACTTTTGTTGATAAGTTGCTATATGGAAAACACAGTATCTCACTGAATGATTTAGTAATGCACTAAAATCTAAAGAGTTGAAGAAGAGATTTTTGAATAGCAGAACTGAGGGTGAAGGTCTTGTGAGTAGGGGAAGAACACAACAAAATGACTTTAATAGGAAAATATTCAATGTCAGATCAAAGTCTAGAGCAAGAAAGCAGAATTTCTATGAGTGCGGGGAGCAAGGTCACTACAACAGAGATTGTCCTAAGCTAAAGGAGAAAAGAGGGAAGCAAAAAGTTGATTACTCAGCAAATATTATTAACACTAGCAACAATTCTGATGATAATGACTATGTAGGGGAAGTTTATGCCGCGAGTTCTGATCATAGGCATAATTCTTGAATTCTTAATTCTGGTGCAACTTTTCACATATGTCCACACAAGAACTAGTTTGCAACTTACAAGCAGACGAGTGGGACTGTCTACCTAGGTGATGATAATCCATTAGAGGCAGAGGCAATTGGTAACATCAAATTGAGAATGTTCAATGGCGTTATCAGAAATATTGAGTGTTGGCATGTTCCTCGAATGAAAAAGAATTTGATTTCTGTTTTGACTTTGGATGATCAAGGATATAAGTTTCACTCAGAAAATGGAATACTTAAAGTGTGTAAAGGCTCCATGGCACTCATGAAGGGTAAGCTGCATTCTAGACTATATTATCTTCAAGCCAGTGTAGTTGAAGGGAAAGCAATTGTAGCTTCTGGAAGGAGTGATTCGAATTAGTCTCAGTTATGGCACTTACGGCTTGGTCACATGAGTGACAAGGGATTGTCTTTGTTGAGCAAGCAAAATTTATTGGATGAGTACAAAAATCATGCTTTGAATTTTTATGAGCATTGTGTGTTTGGTAAGAAAACAAGGTTAAAGTTCAGCAAAAGGGCAGAGCACAAGACCAAAGAGAAGTTAAAATATATACATTCAGACTTGTGGGGTCCAAATAGAGTTTCCTCCAAAAGTGGTGCCAAGTACTTTATGACTTTGATTGACGATTACTCAAGAATGATATGGGTGTATTTTCTGAAAATAAAAAATGAGGCATTTCCGACATTTGTTAAATGGAAGACAATGGTTGAGAGGCAGACTGAAAGAAAAGTCAAGCGTCTTCGAACTGACAATGGGCTGAAATTTAACAACTTAGAGTTCAATGAGTTCTGCAGTAGGGAAGGCATAGTGAGACACCGCACTTGTGTTAGAACACCATAATAAAATGGTATTGCAGAACGTATGAACAGAACACTTTGTGATAGGGCACGAAGTATGCTTTCACACTCATGTGTTAGCAAGGATTTTTGGGCTGAAGCAATCAATACAACTTATTATTTGGTCAATAGATCTCCATCCACAGCTATTGAGTTTAAAACTCCTTCTGAGGTTTGGTCCAGTTAGCCTGCTGATTATTCAAATTTGAGAATATTTAGTTGTCTTGCTTATGCTCACGTGAGGGATGGAAAACTTGAGCCGAGGCAAAGAAGTGCATATTTCTAGGGTATGCAACTGGAGTGAAATGTTACAGATTGTGGTGCACAGATCAAAAAACTCCAGGGTTAATTATTAGTAGGGATGTGACATTCAATGAATCTGCCTCACTGGACAGTCACAAGGAGAAGGCAATAGCAGAAACAGATCATGATGTCAGTGACCGCATAGAGCTAGAAATTGAATCTCTACTAGCTCAGCCAGTAGTTCAGAAGTGGAGGAGGTGCAAAATCTTAATCAAGATGATAATGTTGATACACCTATGCAACAAGAATCGTATAGCATTGCAACAGGCAGAGAGAAGAGAGTGATCAACCGATCAAAGAGGTTTGCAAACGTGGTTAATGAAAATCTTTCTGAATATACAAATTTTGTGAAATTTGTTTTATCAGTGGCAGAGATCATTGACGTGTTTGAGCCTAATAGCTTTAAAGAAGCTATTTATAGTTCAAAGGGAGATCGATGGATTTGTGCTATGGGTGAAGAGATTGAGTCACTTCACAAGAATCGAACATGAAAGTTTGATTCATTGCCAAAGGGACAAAAGGTAGTAGGCTGCAAAGGGGTTGTTGATGTGAAGAAGATGTCGACACATGATAATTTGGCGGATGTGATTACCAAGGCAGTTCTGACCAATAATTTAGGCATGGCCTAAACTTGATTGGTGTGTGTAATACCCAGTGAGCCCTTTCGAGGGTTGAGAGCAAAGCGGAGAGATGTTCCTGTTGATGAAAAAAATTCAAGCCAAGGGGAAGATTTGTTAATTATGTCTTGAATTTTTTCCTTGAATATTTTAGGAAACTCATAATCCTTATTGGTTTAGGAAACCCTTTGTCCTAATGGATTTGGGAAAGGAAAGTATAGTCCTTGTAGGATTGGGAAAATTTTTTCCTTATAGGTTTGGGATTACTTAGGGTCTATATATAGGGTTGTAGTTGGGAATTCTAAAAGAATTGTACATTGTAAACTTCTCTTCTTTCATAGTGAAAAACTCTCTCTGCTTTTGCTTGGAAGATTAGGCTTAGCCGAACCTCGTTAAATCCTTGTGTTATTTTTCTTCTCTATTTCCTTTGTGTATGATTGTGTCCTAGTTAACCCACGATATTTTCACAATAATTGGTATCAGAGCTCAACAATTGGTATCAGAAAGCGCAACAGTTTTAAAACTTTCAATACAACTTTTTCAATATATTTGTGGCAATGATTTAAGAGTTAGACTAAGCACGATATCTTTTTAAAATTTTCATCCACTTAGTGAAAGAAGAAATAGTGAATATATATGTTATATCACTTTAAAAAATAATATAATTATTGTATAAGAATTAATCATATCACAAAGTACAAATATAGATTATGACAAACACATAGTGTATAAAATGATCTAGAATTTATATTGAAAAGTTTTTCTTGCGCTCCTTGATGTTTTTTTTATATTATATTTGTTATTATATTTTTGTTCTCTTGAATTATCAATATCAAGTCTAATACATTTTATTTCAGCTAAAGTAACTTCAAAAAGACATTTTTCACTTGTATCATTTACTTGTAAGTACTCTAAAAATAGTTAATAATTTTTATTGAAATTATTGAAATATCCACAATTCATAATGTAAAAGACTTTTGCTCGTAATGACTTGTATCTATAGTGAAATCGAGTATGATTGAAAAATACTCTATTTCTATAATTTTTCAATAATTTTATTTTTAATTTCACACTTTTCAATAAACTTATTAATTCATTTTGTATATTAACTCAAGATAATGATTATAAATGTCATCATATTTGATTCGTCAAACATGCTCTTGCCTAATTGGATCATATTTCACAATCATTTCAATAAGACTTAAAAAGTTGTTGTTATTTTATTGATAAATCATTTTATTTTCTTCTTACATGTCAAATTACTTTTCCATTTATTTTCTTCTTACATGTCAAATTACTTTTCCAAGAGTTTTTATGATGTAAATAATTATTAATAATATATTTTTTCAATATTCTCTATCTCTATTAATTTGTTCTTGAATATTTTAATTAATTATTTTAATATTGTGCAATTCAATTTCTAAATCAATCAATGAACTCATATTAATAATGTGATAATTTGTTGTTTCCTGAGTTCTAGACTTGATACTAAAAAAATTCAATCTCTACTGCCTTCACTAACTAATTTATTGCTCTTAGCATTAAAAGTAGTATTAAACAAGTTGTAAAAAAAAAAGACTTTATTCAAACTTTTGAAATAAACTTACCATCTTCTTTCATGTCTCTCGGCGATTTGTCAATTTGTAAAATTAATGTGTAGCAAAAAAAATCTTAAGAATGTATCTTTTTAAAGATCTGTGTTAGTATTTTTAATTGGTCCATTTTCTACTAATAGATCTCTCAACTTTGTATAAACATTATTCTTGACTAGGATCATATATGTTGTTGGGGGTATAATTATTTGATTCATTTTGGTAAGTTTTTTATTTTCTTGAAAATTTACATCTGATTTCTCACCTATCTCCGCTTTCTTCTTCTATTTTGATTTTATTATCATCTAGTTCAACTAAGTTAGTGATTTATTCATCTAAAAGACATTCTCCTATATTTTTTTTATTTAATTTTGATATTATTTATCAAATATTTATCAAGAGATCTTTTTTGAAATTTTATTAAATTATCGACGTTTTAAATAGCCGAACTCATATTCTTTTAGTTGACATATTAAAATTATAACAAATATTTTAAAATCTATTTACCATATCAAATAACAAATATATAACAAAAAATAATACTAGAAAATAATAATATTATCTGATCAAGAAATTTGAAACTTGATTCCATAATATTTTTAACTGCTTTAAAATATTTTTTTTAAAACGTGAAACATGAACTATGTTCTCTTCAATTATATTTTTTTATAGAGTAATAAAATTATCAAAACTTTAGAATTTTGAATTGTTCAACTATAAACTTTTGAACTTGGAGAACAAAAAAGTAAAGAGGACAGGAAGTGTAAATTTGGGGGGAGGCAGAAATGTCAACTTGAAAAACTAATAAAGAAGACACGTTTTTTAAATATTTTTAGAAAAAAAACTATAATTCAATTATGAAAAATTTACCTAAAGAGTCAAACATCCCTATTATATTTATTAATTCTCGCACTATTTTATTTTAATTACTTAATATGCTACATCTTATCAAAAATCCGACCAGATACATCGCGTGTATCAAATACATGCGGATACATGTGTAACCCCTCAGATACATGTTGTAACCCCTCAGATATATGAGATATACGTTGTAATCCCTCAAATACATGCGGATGCGATGTATCCAAGACTAAACCATGTATCCGGACAGCGAATACATGCTTTATGCGATGTATCCGAGATAAAATTATGTATCTGGATGTCTGTAGCGATGTATCCGAGTGGTGTGGATGCTTGTAGCAATGTATTTGAGTGGTATATTATGTAATTTTTTAAAAATAATGAAAGAGAGAGTAATTAGCTTCTATAGTTGTGAAATTTATATAAGTTACCCTTCAATTTTTACTAAAATTTGCATGCCCTCAAATTTGGAGGTCTGGAGCACCTACATTTTCTGTAAGATTTTTATAGCCCGGTTCTAACCATTATGACTAGGTTTGTGAGAAGATAGGAAAAAAGAAAAAAAAGAAAAATCTTCGAAAACTCTAATTCAGTTGAATCTGAAGGCTATATGTCTTGTAAAAAATTTACTATTGTATTTTGAAAGTGAAATAGTATTATTCGTTATGGTAAATACGATTTATAAAATAAAAAAAAATCATAAAATTTTATAATTCATCAATCTAAGTGAAGAAATAGTTCAAAAATTGACTTGTTGACATTTTAATTATTCTTGTTTATGTAAAAATTTAAATTATTTCTTTCGTCTATTTTTACTTGTCCATTATTGACTTGGCACACACCTTAAGCAATAATAAATAATTGAGTAATTTTACTATGTCACCCTTTTAATATAATAAATTTAATGCTTTGAAAAATACATTGGGTAATGAATAGCATTTAATAACAATGGTAAAATGGACACAAAATGGTAAAACTATCCATCAATTTTTCAAACTGGACAAGTATTGTTGAACATCTATTTTAGTATACTGGACAAGTAAAGATCGACGACGAAAGTACCACTTTACAACAATTACCCATATCAACCTAAATTTTAACGTCAAGATTACCTTTTCATGGAACAATTCATACCAATGACAACAACAAAATTGGTAGAGTATGAATGGCAGTTTTGGTGGTCTTGAACTTTTGTCAAAGGCCATGGTCCCAAGGCCTAAAGTATTTGGGCCTCCGTTATTTGCATTGAGTTTTGGGAAGCTTCGTAAATAGCGCTATTAGCAATCATTTTTACAAAACATAGCAGCAATTTAATTTCAAAACGTAGCGCATAAAATATCTCATCCTAACTAAAAATCGTGCAAATGCAGCATCAGAGTGCAATTGAATGTGTTGCAGCATCAGAGTGTAATTGAACGTGTTTGTATTTGTAATCAACTGTATATGTATGTGTTTTAAAAGTAGACGCTAAATATATGTGTGGCTAATTGTATGTGTGATATATGCGTGGACAAATCAGATGTTTAAATACACAAATAAATGTATAAGTATATATATGCTATAAAATTACATAATCTCGCTATATCAATGCAATTTTCCTAAAATACCACTATAAAGAATAATATGTTAACCGAGATAGCTAGTTCTGAGTAATTTTTCCTTTCGTTTCTTCTCCCTTTTGTATAGCCTCAAGGATACCTAAATCTAACCGTTGAAACCAACAGGTTGACTGAAGTTGGGCTAAAAAACCTGAGTCACATAGCACTATCTAGATGAATTTCTTGATTCACTTTTTAGTGATCACAGAAACAGCTTCTCTATCCTCGCAAGATAGGGATAATGTTTGTGTACATGCCATCCTCCCCAGACCCCACTTGTGGGATAACCATGTCATCGTTACTTTTTAATGATCACTTCAACCAAGTCTAGAAAGTAACTGTTTTTGGTATTCAAAGCGATACAAGCTGCAAAATTTCGGTATTCCATGATGAAACATTTGAACATCATAAGCCAGAAACAAAATCGTCTCGCACAGGAGACCCGAAGAAACTAGAATGCCTACTTTTCTTTCTTTTTTTCCCACATGAACACAAACTCCTATGAAGACAATAAGACGAGAAAAGCCCGCTTTCATCAGTGATTCACCGAAGAAAGAAGCTACTTCTAAGAGCCTCTCAGAACAAAAGAAACCTAGCAGCCCTATGTCAATATTTAACAAGCAATTACACACAATATATCAATATTGTACACTTTCATATCGTACCAGTCTTTCATAGCAAAGTTGCAAGTTAACAGGCTTTCATACCGTACCCGTCTTTGTAGCCATCCAAAAGAAGCCAATTTAACACAAATATTCAGATGAGTGTCATATATCTGCCTATTGTAGAAAAGTGAATCAAGGCATGGAGTAGGCCTCAGTCATCCTCAAAATATGGGAACCTAACCAAATCAATTTGATGTCATTTTTATCCTGGAGGAGCACTCGAATGTCCATCTACTATCTATTGATGGATCATGTTGAACTGGAATCTGGAAAGCTGTTGAGGAATTGTAGATATTACAGGTCCATATCTCTGCCATGAGTTAAGAGAACATCAGTATGACGAGAAAGAATTATGAAGATGGTCATATACATGAATACTGTTCCTTGGCACTTGAAAGATTACACCAGATGGCACAACCCGAGAGGACCCTTTGATCACAGTTCTTATAGGCCAACTTACTTGAAAGAACAGAATAGGTTGCAACAGAAACCATAAAATTTATTTTATTTTTATCAAGAGAGACCATAAATTATTCTTACCTGAACATTGTCGTAAAGTTCAAACAATGGCACAGCAAGAAGTTTTAGATTTTTTGGGACAGCAAAGTACTCTCTTTCAGATAAGTGAACAAGGTAGAGCTTCTTACACTCCTGCACGACATTCAAAGAGTATGAAACAAAGGATAGATCAGTCATTCATGAAACAACGGAATAGATCAGTCAACCAGAAAAACTTTATACTACTGTACCTTGGGTTTTGCTATGTGTGGAGGACAGTATGGATACATTGTGGTTTCAAAGTTCGGCCTCCACCAGGTGGCCACGCACTCACCTATCTGCATTTACAAATGCCACATCATAGGAAGATGTATAAACTGACATTTCAAAAGAGAGAGACAGAGAGTGAAGAGAAACCAAACACTACAATGAAAATCAATAGCTATGAATGGAACCTTCTAAGAAACTACCAACGTAGAAAGATGCATAAACTGATATTTTCACAGAGGGAGAGAGAGAGAGAGAGAGAGAGTTTAAGTAGAGAAGCCAAACACTTATTGTAGATTAATAGTTCGAAGAAGGGAACCTTCTAAGAGGCTACCAAAAATTTGTCAAGAGATTACTTCAGTAGAAACTCAATCGCAATCAGCTAACAGGAAAAATAAAGCTTAGGATACTCCAGATCTCTGAAGTACAAAAGAACCTAGATAATTGAGCCCAACCACATTTGAAATGGGCTCATAAGTACCAAACTATTCCCGACTAAAATTGTCCAAGTGTGTGCAAAAGTGGGTCAACATGAAGATACTAAAGGCAAAATATGTAGTTGACTCCTTAAACTTGACAGAAGTTCACATTTAGGCCTCAGTTGTTGTTATTAAGATAAAGACGTCTGAATTTGAATACACAAATTTGAATATTAAGATGTTGTATTAAGAATTGAACACTAAATAATTAAAACTATTTATTTCTCCAACATCTGAATGTATAAAATTTATCTTTATTTAAAAACTAACAAATATAACACTAACTATATCAACAAAATATTTTAAAAAAATTATATGACGGTTGTTGGTGGCAGCTAGCAGTAGTGGTTGTGGGCGTCAATTGGGGATGGTGTTGGCTAATGGTGGTGTTGTGGGTAGTAGCTAGTGGTGATGGTGGCTAGCAATAGTGGTTGATGTTGGTAGTTGGTAGTGGCAGCTAATAACTGTGGTGGATGATATTGATAGCTAATGGTTATCGTCAATGATAACAGTGGTTGGCAATATGAAGTGTTGATAGATGGTGATGCTTGTCAATAGTGGTTGTTGTGGAAATGGTTCAGTGGTGGTGTGCAACTATGGCTAGTAGGGGCGACAATTAATTAGTGATTGGAAAAGGTGATGGTCGTGGATGGAGATGGTGGGTGGTAATAATTGATAATGGTGGGGGATGGCAGCGATAGTTGATAATGGTGGGATGACGATAGCGGTGAAAGGTTAGAATTGGTGAACTATCATCTTTGTAGAATCTTTAAATAGACACCTTAATGATATTAAAATTTCGTTACAGTTCTTAATCATTCATCATTCAGATCTATAGTGGTGGTAACAATTAAAAAAATGCACTTAATGGTTAAGATTTTAACCTAAAAAGTCAAATGGACTTAAAGACTTGAGATTTGAATGATTAAGATTAAGACCTATTAAGTGCAAACAAATAAGGTTTTAGACACCTTAACTATAAGTGCAATCTATTGAACACTAGAGGTATCTTGAAAGCGCGTCTATTAAACCCTTCAAAAGCAACCAACCAAAAAATAAAGCGCATATAGTATACTTGCTCGTAACGTGGTAAAACGAACAAAGAGAAAATGGCTCTTGTCGGAGTAGAATTTTCCTGCCAGACAACAAAGAGAGAGGATACGGAAAGAGAGGAGAGCCAAGTACATTGAACAGGAAGGATAAAAGCGAGTAAGTATGCTAATTCCTCATCCGCAAATCAGGCCTTCTATGGACAAAATTTTAGAAAAATATAGTCATTCATTCTGATAACTTCCATGGAAGCCACAATCACGAGAAGATCAAGAACCTGCTCTAAGTCCTTTTACAAGATTACAAGCATGAGACCTTCAACAGAGGCTTCAAGGAAGACTTCAAAAGAGCTCCACAATATTTCCAGTGTATTTGAAGTCCAACTTATGGAGTTAGAAGATGGCAAAACAACAGATAACACTTGAAGAACTTTGGAGAGGCTTTTACAATATCGCAACCAGTATAGCATGTTGGGAGCTTGAGCACAACCTAATATTTTAATTTGTGAGCTTTTGCTTAGTTAGAACTTAAGTTAGAGGAGGCACATACTTGTCACATGACACTTTTAAGTGTAGTTTATGTTATTTGCTGATTTTCGCAATTTAGACATGTGGGCCTAATTAAGAAAGACTAAAGGATTACTTTTGTTATAAAATAGCCTCCAAACATGTGAGGCATCTAATTACGATATTTTTGGATGATTAAAAGTTCTCCATGGTGAGACTTAAAGAGACCTAATGGTTCTTGTAGAAACCCTATATTGCGGAGACTCTTCAAAATCCTTGTCGCACTGGTGTCGACACGACATGGGTGTGGGTGTAGGATCCTCACCGGATTTGGTCAACTCATTTTGGGTACTTTGACTACATCTATGACCAAGTAGATTGATTGGGTATTCAATTTGATTTTGTAGGTTTACGTCATATATATAGTTATATAAAGTATTAGAATGTTACGCTATTTCATGAAATATCTTATGAATAAAATACTAGGTGATTATAAAGAATTAAATTTTATTAGTTTAGTTTCAATACTTTAATTAATAGAAATATATGCCATAATGTACATTGATTGGTCGTATCCCAACACCCGTATCCGTACTAGGATCCATATCCCCGATGCCTAAAAGTTATGTGATGAAGAGTCCGACCGCTAGATCCGCACCCGTATCAGGTATCCGCACCCGAGTCCGAGCAGCATAGAAGAAATCAATAGATTATCCATTCAAGTCAGTCATTTTCCTTGATGTAATCTGATTTCCTTCTTGTTTCTTGATATAGGTTGCTTATTGGTAATCTACGAGAGGTGTTGTGCTTTTATACACTTCAATGCCTCGCTCGATTGAGGGGCAAAATCCACTTATAACTGTGGTGTCCGGGCCGGCTTGCCCGCACCTCTTCAAATTCTACGGGGTACCTACTACTTCCCACCAGCACAAGTACCGAATAACGCAGTTCACCAAGGTTTGGACAAACGGGAAGAAATCAACTAGGTTTTTGTCTTTACTGAGACTTGAACCTGATACCTACCTTAAGGTTCTCAACCCACTTCATTGACCACTAGACCACACCCTTGGGTGCAAGGTCAAGATCCCTTTTCTTGAAGTTCTTGCTAGTTCTTGAGTCTTTTTGCAGTCTGATGTCTTTTCTTGTGCTTCTTTCTAGATTTTGATATGGTTTTGTGGTTCTTACTTGTTCTTGGTGTGGTCTAGGTGTATATACTTCTTGTTCTTGAGTCGTACTATTCAAGTTTTGATCTTTCTTGTGGTCAATTGTGTCTCTTCTTGAGTTTCTACGGCTTCCTTATTCTTTTATTGTTCTTTCTTTGTCTTTATTGTTCTTGAATTACTCTTGGCAGTGAGTATGCTTGCTCTTCCTCGTTCCTGAATTCTTTACTGGTTGAATTGTAGTTTGCTGCCTATCTCTTTGCTATCACAAGCTCTCAAAAGAAGCAAAAAAACACATATTGTGCTATGTCAATACAATGTGTTCAATAGGCACATCTTCAACATACATAAAGTGTTCAATGTGTGACATTTAATTAAAATCTAAGTGAATTTTTTGGCGAGTTGAAGGGGCTATCGATGTATTCAACCATACAAAATGTACTTCAAAATTAACTGTATAGCAAACTTTGACTTTTATACCATGAAAAGATGTTCAATACCATCCAATCCATGTTTCTTTTATCACTATTTCCATACAACATAAAGTGTGTCGAATACCTCCATACCCCTATATCTCCTATAAAAAGAAAAACAACTACTCCCTCCCCTTCAATTTGTTTGTCTTAGTTTGACTGGGCATGGAGTTTAAGAAAGTAAACAAGACTGCTAAACATTGTGGATTAAACTAAAGATATGAATAATGTGTACCAAAATGTTTTAATCTTGTGGGTTTAAACATGCCACGTGGGATGTTGAAATTAAAGAGTTGCCAAATTAGGAAAGAGACATTCTTTTTTGAAACAGACTAAAAGAAAAGTAAGACAAACAAATGGAAATAGAGGGAGTACTTCACAGTGTAACAGGCACCAAAATTACCTGCCAATCTGGCTGAAGGGCAGGAGAATTAGCTGCAAGTTTGCTGGAGAGTTTCCTTTTCAAACCCTCAATTTCTGCAAATAACCAAAGAGAAAGAAGAAAAACATAGAAACTTAGCAAGAAACTGACTTACCAGAAATACATAGAGGAAGTATGATAAGAATTTAATTTTTGATAGTATGATAAGAATCAACGTGTCACAAATAAAAAGAAGAACATACCATTTTCTCCTGTCTTTAGGCGTCCACCTGGAAGTTTGCAAAATGTGTTCCCAATTTGCAGAAGAAGAATATGAGGATGATTATGTTCTTGTACCTGTGAATTTGCACACAATTAGTGATATCTGTATATTTGATAACAGAGTGTCATTTGATAAAACAAACTTCTCCCAATCAGCTTGATTTATGAGCCAAAATTAGCAATTTCACATATCTTCTATACTTGTACCACTTGGCCATCTATCTCTACAGAATCTATATGACATGTAAAAACTGCACAATTTCAAATTTTCAATAGTATGAGCCAGTTTTTGTTTTGAGATTAAAGAGAAAAGAAAGCAGCCAATAAGTCATCTTAAATTCTTAATTTGATGAGCATATATTCATCTTTTCCCATAACAAAATCCTGAGACCTGCTAATAGTACCTCAAATCTTATTCCTCCCCTTCCATTAATAAATCTTGAGACCTGCTAATAGCACCTCTATGAAGGAAATAGCATGAATCATCGGCAGTCTCAACAAGGAAATAGCTACTCAAAAGGTGAGTCACTACCAAACTGAAGAAAAGGCTTGATCAATGAAAAAGGTGTACTCAAGCGCTATGTCCTACACATTTTTTATTCAAACGAACTCACATAGTTTGCTAGTTCTACCAACTGTACCATAATACTCAAGAAGTATGGGAGATAACTCTCTCAATCAATCAATCATCCCTCAACTCTGAAATAGTTAGGTTCCATTATATAAATCCCATGTATTCATTCTTCTCTATTAGGGAGGTTCTTCAAAACTAGAAATAATCTAAAACTCACATTTATCCCTGCACTGACATGCAGATCTATAACCAGACTAAGAATATCAAGATAACACTGAACCTACTGTGAATGTAATAAGAACTAAGCTTTAATCCCAACTAAATGAGCGATTCATAGATCCTTTACTTCCTTCGTGCTTTTAACTAATCCACCTTGATTTCAGGATATTGTCTTTTGCAGCAATTTCTGTTGTCTACCTTAATAATTTCAATCATCATAGTATTGCATCCACAGGCACAGGCCCGAACTCTACTTAGGACATGTTGAAATTATTTCAGGCAATATTCGTTCATTAATCCTCTATATGTGTTACTTGCATCCTCTATTTGACTGAACATTTCTAACCTAGTCCAGTTTTGTATAACCACACATCTATCTTAACATCCACATTAATATGACAATCACCTAGTGAATATTCTAGGCCTTAGAGACGCAACAGTCACTATGATACACAATTTCACATTGATAGTTCAATCCCCTTCTTAATATTCGGATTCCACTTCTTGTTTTGTCCAATTTTCTGATTCAAGCTCTCATCATAAAGCTGCAACAAAAATCTTCATGCCAGACTTGTGGCCCATGGGAAAATTAACCTTGACTTTGAAATTTAGCATAACCAAATATGCTATCATATGCTTTCTCCAGGTTAATTAACATCACATGGAGATTCCTCCTCCTTCCCAAGAAATTTCGAATAGATCTTCTAAACTAAAAGATAGCATGCAGAAATACAAGTCCAATTCAACCATTTTGCAAAATTTGGCAAGTCATAATATCAAGAGGGAAAAAATCAGCTAACCATAATTATGAATGAGCTAATCATAATTATGGATGAGCTAAGCTAACCAACGCAATACTAGATGAAGTCTCGTAGTGTATGCTATTTGCGGATGATATTGTGTTTATTGACGAAACTAGGGAAGGTGTCAACCAAAAGCGCTTGAACTATGGAGAAGTACTTTAGAGAGTAAGGAGCTATCTGGTTTGCAGTATAGGATAAAGTAGTCATGGTATAAAATTGTACAATGTTTATTCCTTTGTTTGGTTACTATTTTATTTCTTGTTATAAATAATCATTGTATAACTTATACATGAATCATCGCATTAGTTTATACCACCTCCTATGTGGGATAAGCATTACATTGATAAGTTATACATGAATAATAACTGACAAAATTTCCCTTCTCTCACGTTGCCTGTTGAGATTCGCATCATGATTCTAAAGTGAAAAAGGCATCTTTACCAATTCAATTGACTTTTTTGCTAATTGTCAGAACATTTTCGCACATCCAAATTATCATGAAAAATTCCATCGGGTTAAAGAACATTGTTCACCGTTGTAACCCATATGTGCAATGCAAATTCTAAAAAGGAAAAGCAAGATTAGTTGCTGAGGTTTAAGGGTCGTCATCATTATAGCTAAGCAACCTTCTGTCTACCTAGAGTTGAATACAACACCAAAATATCCGGTGGTAATTCCACAAGTGGGGTCTGGGGAGGGTGGTGTGTACGCAACCTTACCTTTACCTTGTGAAGGTAGAGAACTACCTGGAATTAGATAACAACAACATACCCAGTATAGTCCTACAAGTGGGGTCGGGGGAGGGTAAATTGTACGCAGACCTTACCCCTACCTTGACAGGTAGAGATGTTGTTTACGGTAGACCCTCGACTCAAGGAAATCAAAAACACAATATTTATGAAGACATAAGCAATAACAACAACAGGATAGCAAGAACATGGAGGCATAGAAGACAACAAATAGTAATAGAAAACTAAGAATGAGAAATACGAAAATAGTAAAATAATAAAAATACCGAAAATAATATTAATACTACTAGCAGGAGAGACAAAACGCAAAACTATACTTCTACCTGAATCCTCGACCTCCACACCCTCCTATCTAGGCTCATGTCCTTGGTAAGCTGAAAGCTTGTCATGTTTTGCCTTATCACCTTTCCCCGATACTTCTTCAATCTACCTCTACCTCTCCTCAGGCCCTCCAGAGTCAACCGCTCACACCTCCTCACTAGGGCGTCTATGCATTTCCTCTTGACATGCCCGAACCATCTCAGTCTCGACTCCTGCATCTTGTTCGCCACAGAGGCCACTTCCACCTTGGCCCGAGTATCTTCCTTTCTGACCTTATCTCTCCTATTAAACCCACACATCCATCTCAACATCCTCATTTCTGCAACTTTCATCTTCTGGACATGAGCGTTCTTCACCGACCAACACTCTGCTCCATACAACAAAGCCAGTCTAACAACTATTTTGTAGAACTTACCGCTAAGTCTTAGTGGCACATTCTTATCACATAAGACCTATGTTGCGCGGACTCTTCAATTTTGTCGCCGAACCCGTCTCGACGCGACATCGACGTTGGTGCGGGTGCGGGGTGCGTCTCGGATTCGGTCAAACGAATCCGGACACTTTGACCAAAATCAAGAACGAATTTGAGGGAAAAGCGAGAATTCGATCTTAAAATAAATTTACACCTTACCTGAAAAAATTTCGACCGATGACTGGAATTAAGAAGGGAAAACTCCGGCGAAATCTGACCGGAACAGTAATTTGGAAGGGACGAGATGTCGCGTCATGGAAAGAACCAGAGGAGCAAATTATTGTCTCCGTTGACGTTGGTTCTCTTGATTCTTTGGGGAAGAAGACGTCGGTTCTTTGGGGAAGAATTGGTCGGCTCTTAGGGGAAGAAGACGTCGGTTCTTTGGGGAAAAGTAAAGTAAGTGGAAAATATTTATTAATATGGTAAATCTACAGGTTGTCGGTTTAGTTATGTTAATTGAAAAGGTATTTTTTTTTAATCAAAACGGGCCAAAGCCCTTTAATAAAATAAAACAAAAGAGTTTACTATATAATGAAAGGGCCCAACCGGGTCTTAGAAAAGTAAATAATGTAACTGATTTAGTACTCCTAATTGGAAAAGTATAATTAAAAATAGTAAAATAATGTAACTCCTAAACCTAATCCCTATATATTAAGGAAAAGTCCTAAATTGTCTTCATCAGTAGCATTATAACTCTATATTTATAATATTTGATTTTCTTTAGCCGAATCCCCGCACCCGTATCCATACTCGGATTCGCACCCCCGAATCTTAAAATTTAAATTTTAACGAATCCAACTCTCGGATCCGCACCCGTCTCGGATACCCGCACCCGAGTCCAAGCAACTTAGCATAAGACACTGGATGCGCACTTCAACCACCCCACACCATGTGATGCGTGACATCCTCGTCAATCTCCCCACTACCTTGGATAACAGCCCCCAAGTACTTGAAACCCGCTTTCTTGGAGATGACTTTAGAATCCAACCTCACTTCCACGTCAGCTACACGAGGCACCTCACTGAACTTGTACTCTGTCTTATTCCTACTCAACCTCAAAACTTTAGACTCCAGGGTCTGTCTCCACACTTCCAATTTGTTGTTTACTCCGCTAAGCATCTCGTCAATCAGAACAATGTCATCAGCAAATAACATGCACCAAGGCACTTCCCCTTGAATGTATCGCGTCAAAACATCCATCGCAAAGCAAATAAAAAAAGGCTAAAAGTAACCATGAAGCAACCCAATCATGACTAGAAAGTGACCCGAGTCTCCTCCTACTGTCCTCACCCGGGTCTTAAATCCATCATACATGTCCTTAATTGCCCTAATGTACATGATTGGAACACCGCTAGTCTCCAAATATCTCCATAGAACCTCTCTCGGAACTTTTTCGTATGCTTTTTCCAAGTTAATGAACACCATATGCAAGTCCTTTTTCCTTTCCCTAAACTGCTCCACCAATCTCCTCACAAAGTGGATGGCTTCTGTAGTGGATTGCCACGGCATGAAACCGAATTGGTTCTCGAAAATAGACACATTTCTCCTCACCCTCATTTCCACCACCCTCTCAAACTTTAATAGTGTGGCTCAGCACCCCTATAGTTGTTGCAATTCTGAATATCACCCTTGCTCTCGTACAACGGAATCATAGTATTCTACCTCCACTCCTCGGGCATCTTCATCGTCCTAAAGATGACATCAAACAACCTAGTTAACCATTCCAGACCCGCTCTTCCCGCGCTTTACCAAAATTCCACTGACATCTCGTCTTGCCTGGTCGCTTTACCCCTGCTCATCTTATGCATAGCCCCCTCTACCTCCTTCACCTTAATACGCCTACAATACCCAAAGTCTCGACGACTCTCGGAGTGCTCTAGATCCCCCAATACAATACTCATGTTCTCCTCTCCATTCAAGAGTTTGAGGAAGAAGCAAAAATGCAACAAAAGAAGAATAAGAAGCAGAAGTGCAACAAAAGAAGAATAAGAAGCAGAAGTGCAACAAAAGAAGAAAAAGAAGGAGTGTATGCCCTTTTAAATTGTCCTTCTTTTTCAATTACTTTACAAACGCCAATTATATTCTAAACAACAACCTTGGAACTGGATATCTGTGAAAATCATCCAAAACATTTGATTGTGATCATGTTATCTACATTGACTTTTTTGTTCCATAAGCCCAGCCAGGTTTTTCTTTCCACAGATTTATCCATTGATAACACTGAATTAGATTGCTATAACTAGGAAAATGAAAGCAATTCATCAATGCAAAAATTATGCGCCTATTATATTCAGATTACAAGGAATGAAAAGAAATCAATCAATCATGTAAAAACAGTAATCAATTTATCAGATTACGAGAAATCGAAAAGGAGATCAGACACTTCAATTGATAAATTTATTCAAATTAATTTATTTGATTTATCACCATACTTTAATTATCAACTACCATAATAATGAATATATACTACTTAAAATATTTCATGTAATTGGTAAACAGCTTTTCATCCCAAGAAACAAATTAAAGCAACAACCCTTTTTTTTTTTAACATTGGTAAAGTTGTATTCTTCAGCATTAAGGACATGCTGACCACCTTCAAAAACTGTCAGCTCTAACCAAAATTACAAGCTTCCTATTAATTCTATAATCTGATCTACATCATCTATACAAAGTTGTTTACACCAAAAGAGTAAAGATACTAAACAATTTCATTTTACTTTGTGGATGGAATTGGATCTATCTTCAAAACATCTACCATTTCTTTCCGTCCATACTGACCACCATATGCATGATGGTATTAGCTTCCACCACTTCTTTTGAGTCTTGCTTCCCCCCCTTCTGATCCAACAACTAAAAAGATCAGAAGTGTGCTCTGGCATAGTCCAGCTAGAACTTGTGATGTTAAGAAAAAGTTCCCAAAGCTGTGTAGTGAACTTGCAATGTAGGAACAAATGTTTGTTTGTCTCTCCTGTCAAGTTGCATAGAAAACATCGGGGGACTAGTTGCATTCCTTTCCTCTGTAGAACTTCTTGAGTTAAGCAAGCTCTTCTTATAACCAGGCACGTGAAGCATTTCACTTTGGTGGGAATCAATCCATCCCAAATGCTCTTCCAGTGGTATTGGTGCCCTCCTGCCCCTCCTTGTATCCCTCTCTTGTAGGCACTATTTACTGTAAAATTACCATCCTTGTTAAGCTTCCAGATTACTCTATCTAATGTGTCTGTGACAAGGTTGATTCTTCCCAGTTTCTCCAGTAAAGCAGCCACTCTATCAACTTCCCAGTCATTCAAAAGCCTCCTGAAAGATAAGTCCCAGCCTTGTGTTGTCCAGCAATCACCAACTCTAATTTCAGGGTTGGTGCAGATTGAGAAAAGATCCGGGAAAGATTCACTCAAAGGGGTTTGATCAATCCAGCCATCCCTCCGGAACTTTATCTTGCAACCATTCCCCACCTTGAAAAGCAAGTTTTCTCAAAGGAGCTCCATAATGATCTGATTGTTCTCCATACTCTCCAACCATAAGGATCTGAAACTATCTTTGTGCACCAGGGATTTAGTTCCCCATATTTTGCCACTATTACCTCCTTCCATAGTGTTCTTTCCTCACTAGTATACCTCCACAACCACTTCATTAGAAAGCTCTTGTTTTGTATGCTCAAGTTTCTACTGCCCAGTCCCCCCCTCTCCTTACTCCGCATCACAGTGTTCCATTTGACCAGGAAATAACCCTGTTCTTTTTCCCTCCTTGCCACAGAAATTTCCTTCTAAGTCTGTCCATATTTTTGACAACCTTTGAAGGCATTGGGAATAGAGACATTACATAGGTGGGTAGTGAGTCTAAAACAGAATTTATCAATATCACCCTTCCCCCCAAAGATAGGTATTGAGCTTTCCACCTTGCCAATTTCTTTTCTTCTTTCTCTAGGATCCCATCCCGAATCTCCAGAGCTTTATGCTTGCTTCCTAAAGGCATTCCCAAATAGGTTATTGGCAAGCTTTCCACTTTGCATCCCAAAATGCTTGCCAGACCTTGGATTTGAGGCACATCCTTGATAGGAATCAGACTGCTTTTTCCCCAATTGACTCTCAGACCTGATACTGCTACAAAAATGACCAGAATTAGTCTAATGTAAGTCAGTTGTTCAGCTTCTGGTTCACAAAGGATGATAGTGTCATCAGCATACAATAGGTGACTTGTCTCTTTTCCTCCCCCTATTCTGTCTCCTATGTGAAAGCCCTTTATCCACCTGTTCTGTGTAGCTACTCTCATCATGTAGTCAAAACCCTTCATTGCCAAGATAAAAAGGAAGGGGGATAGAGGGTCACCTTGTCTCAATCCCTTTCTGAAGCAAAGAAACCAACTGGTTCTCCATTTACCAAAACTGAGAATCTGACTGTTTTAATGCACACTTCTATCCACTTCAACCACTTATTGCCAAAACCCATCTGTTTCAGAATATGTAGCAGGAAGGACCAATTCACATGGTCATAAGCCTTCTGAATATCCAGCTTGCATAGAACACCTGCATCTCCACCTTTCATCCTTGAGTCTATACATTCACTAGCTATCAATGCAGCATCCATGATATGTCTCCCTTTTATGAATGCCATCTGGTTCTTGTTGACTAACTTGTTCACCACCCTTTTAAGTCTTTCTGCCAGTATCTTAGCCATGATTTTGTATATCCCTCCTATCAAACTGATTGGTCTGTAGTCTTTAAGTTCCGAATCTCCAACTTTTTTAGAAATTAGAGCTATGAATGTTGCATTGAAACTCTTCTCAAAGGTCTGATTGGAATGAAACTGAGACAGAGTGTTGATTATATCTCCCTTCAAGACCTCCCAAAAGGTCTGAAAAAATATCATAGGAAAACCATCAGGTCCAGGTGCCTTCTCCCTAGCACACATCCTAATGCTTTCTAGAATTTCTTCCTCCTCAAAGGTTCTTTGCAACCAAGTCTGTTCCTCCTCAGTAATCATAGTGACTTCTTGTAAGTTCAAGTCAGGCTTCCACTGTTCTGATTCTTTGTATAAATTCATGTAGAAGTTCAGGACAGCTTCCTTGATCAAAACTGGATCTTTCACCATATTGCCTTCCACTTCAAGTTGTTCCATGGAATTGAATCTCCTATGTGATGTGGCAATTCTATGGAAGAATTTGGTGGTGTTGTCTCCCTGTTTCAACCATTGAACCCTAGACCTCTGTCTTCAAGCTATCTCCTCATTTTTTGCTATTTCTTCAAACTCCATGCCAAGTTTGCCTTCTGTAGCATTTCATCATCATTGAGGGTCCTATTAACCTGTAAGTTTTCCCAGTCTGCTATCTGATTCAGAATGTCCTCTTTTCTCTGTTTCCAGTTGCCTTTGTTAACTTTGCTCCATTCTTTCAGTTTTACCTTAAGCAATTTCAATTTCTCAGCAAGTATATAACCTGCTCTCCCTTCAACATTGAAAGAATTCCACCACTCTTTTACCTTGTCTTTGAATCCCTCCACCTCCACCCACCATGATTCAAATTTAAAGTATGATTTCTTCCACTCCCCACCCCCACATGTCAAAGCTATAGGGTTGTGATCAGATGTTAGCTTTGGTAGAACATTTTGTTTGATGTGGACAAAACTTTCCCCCCACTGTGCACAGTGTAGAAATCTATCAATTCTTGAAGCACTATGCCCTTCGCCCCTTCTCCAAGTGTATGATCCTCCAAATAAAGGAGGATCAATTAGCTCCATCTCCTCAATACATGAGGAAAATTTTGTCATTGCCCCACTGAGTCTGAGACAATTTGTTCTCTCTGATGGATATCTGGTGACATTAAAATCACCACAGACTACATATAGCCCAGGAAACCTACTTCTGATGTCTATCAATTCCTCCCACAACACTTTCCTGACCTTCCTGTTGCAATCGGCATAATCAGTAGTTATGTGCCAACTGAAATCTTCATTAACCTCGGTGAATTTCCCAGTGATACATTGATTACCCATCTCCCTGAGTTCCCCTTTCCATACCCTTTTATCCCACAGAATAATAATACCCCCACTACTTCCCACTGCCTCCTTGTGAATCTCTCCCATCCATCTGTTGCCCCAAATGCTCTGGATTATTCCATTAATTGGTCCCTCCAATTTAGTCTCAACTAAGACATAAATATCTGCTCCCCATTGGTGTAGTAATTTCCTAACCATGTCCCTTTTGTCACTCCCATTCAACCCCCTCACATTCCAAGAGATTATTTTCTCTTTCATTGATTAGTTATAGGTAAAATCCTCCCGCTAGACCTTGGTTCCCCATCCTTAAAATTCATATCAAAAAACAGATTTCTCACCTCTTTTGATACAGTATTGTTGGTCTTGGATACCTTTCTCCTCTCCCCTTGCCCCACCTCATTTTCTCTCCTTTGGTCTAGTTTAGATAATAGAATATAAGATTCATTTTTACATCCCTTAAAATCGATCCCAAACTGTTGGCCTAATTTGATCATGTTGGCTTGTACCCATTCCGAAGCATTTGCAGCTACATCTTCCTCTTGTGCACTATTGTCAACCTCCAGAGGCTCTGGCTCTGAGTACATCACTACAAGGGTTTCTGAAAAATCCATCTCCCCTTCTTCATTGTGTAGAATTACCTTGTCTTTCGGAATTAATCCCTCGTCCTCCAAGTTATGAACATCTAATTGCATTTGATTATCCCGCAAATTTTCTCCTCCTTTGATTTTTTCTCGTTTCCTGTTGAGTTCCATCTCTCCATCAAAGTTGACGAAGTTCCAGTTCTTGCATGCCTCTGATCTTGGTGAGTTTATGAACTCAGTGAAAGGTTCAGTGAAGCTTTTAAAATTCTGAGCTGGATCCAGTTCAATTGGGCCTGTTATACCTTTCAAATAATTCACTGTAAGTGAAGTGGGCTTGCCCCCTGGCCCATCACTTAAACCCTTTGACTGAAACTCAAATTTCTCTCCCCCTATATCCTTTTCCAGTTGTCCATCGATGGGTCCCCCAACATATGCCAATATACCTTTTGGATGGGACCCATCTAAAATCACGTGCCCTAAGTCAGCATACCTTTCTTCACTCCTGTATATATCGATGTTCGATATATGTTCCTCTGCAATTTCTTTGCCCTTTCTATGAAGGATCTGTTCAATCGTAGTTGTGCTAGGGTTTGACTCTTCTCCATATCTGCTGGACTCTCCGATCATCTTCTCCGGTGTCTTTTTTGGGTAGGTTGCTAGTTCTTCGCACCATATCGACATTAAAAAGATCATATTTTCGTCTGCAATTTCTAAGGTGGACGGGATTTTTTCCCTTGGTCCTTTTGCCCTGATTCTGGCCCACCTTAGGTGGTTTTTGAGCTTTGTTTCCTCTTCGTTCTCTATCCAACCCCCACACTTGTCACCAATCTTTCTCATCGTCTCAGAATTCCATAGCTGCAGTGGAAGGCCAGAACCCTAATCCAGTACCAATCGTACTTTGTTGAATCTGGGATTGCTCCCGTAGTTGGGCACGACCAGTCTAACTTAAGAGTTTGGCCTTGTCTCTTCCAGTCTCCCATCAGGATGTGCTCCGCAGCTCTTCTAGTCTGGAACTCAAAAAGGAAATTGAACCCATTCATGTCATATACCTGAATGTTTGGGAATCCCTTCCATGTCTGTATTGCCCATCTCCTAATATCATTGTGTTATGGAGCCTCTTCTCCACCAATGAATCTCCCAACCAAACATCTTCGTAGCAGAGCATTATCTTCTTGTCTGAAAGATTTCACCATGTTTCTAGGTTCTATGCTTGGTTCAGGCTCCCTCTGGTCCCATTTGGATTTTATAATGGCTTCTTTGTAGTTACCCCTCCCCACAAAAGTATTCATTTTTATATCCCCTTCTGTAATAAATACTCCCTGTGTATTTGACACTTTGTTAATAAAGTCTTCAATTTTGTGTACCAACTTCCCCCACCCCTCGTTAAGTTGATTCTCTGGCAGGATGATGATTGTTCTGTTCTGTCCCTTAACTGCAATTATTGAGATGAGGCGACCACATTTATTGAACTTTTGAGTGCAATAAATATGTGTTGCCAAATCTTTGCATCTCCAAGATTTGAAATTTTTTCCCTTATTTGCAGAAGCTTCCTGCAACCTCTTACACAACCATAAGAGGACTCCCTTGCTGATTGTCATCCTCCTCATGGAGAATCTCGAAACCTCCACCCAGTCAAACCAGGTCTCAGAGCCTGAGATTGATGTTGTGATATCAAAAGACTTTCCCCCCATCGAAAAAAATTCGACTATCCATCTCTGGCAGAAAAAAGAGAGCTGAGAAGAGAGAAGGGAGAAAGTGGTGTGTAGAAGAATGAAGGAATTCTCCAGTGGTGAAAGACCACCGGAGATTTGACTTTTGCTCTGCAGATTAATCAAAGCCCAAACTTTTCAAGATGACTGTACTCAAATTAAAGCAACAACTAAACAAGCTTTATTAGAAAAATTATTGTTTTACACGACCCACCAAAGCATAAATCATAAGCAGTAGTTATAAGTTAATAAAGAATGTGGGCACAATAAGGCAAATTTGTTATACGTCTTCGTAAAAAAATAAATGTGTCATGGATAGTAAGGATTCATATAACCAATAACCTCAATTTGCTTGGATTGAGGCGTGATTGTTGTTGTTGTTATTTATGTCTTCACCAAAAAGTGAAGCTACCGGACAGGTGTTCACTAACAAGGCTAAGGACCCACATTACATCTTCTGATATACTTTTCAAAATACTATAATATAACATACCTATAAATGAAGGGTTTTCAAAAAACGAGAATAGAGATTGTCTTTCAGAAAGAGAAACAGGAAGAAGAACAAGAACAGGCGAAGGAGACAGGCTCTATTTTTCAAAAAAAAGGAGGAGGAGGAGGAAGAACAATCGCCTCCAAGCTTTAGTGAAAAGCCAAAAGAAAACCTCTCAACTGAAACTCTGACTTTCGTCCTTACTTCTTTTTGATTCAGCCTGCTTTTTTTACTTCTATTTTCTTTTTAAGTTGCCATTCCATGACAAATTAGGAGGCCAATTTGTAAAAGAACAGAAATTACGAGATATGTCTCGCTTTCCTCGAGTTGCACTTCAACATATGGAGTGAGTGCTTCTTTAACATTGAGTCGCTTCAAACTTAAAAAGTAAGGATGTCTCCCCTCAGCTCCCTTTATGGCTTTAAGCGATGGGGGAGCACTTCTTACGACACTGGTATAGAGTCTTGAACATTTGCTTTTTCCATAATCGATATAACATTATGACAAACATAAACGCGCCAAGAAGGTAAATTACAAGGCCAAATATACACTGTTAACGCTGTAAATCTATGTTTCAACAAGCAAAAAAAGAAAAATCAGCAATGCTTGATATAAAACAACATACAAGAAAATTAAGGTACAGATACATTCAATTAATACAGCTTATGACACCATTCCTAAATAAAGAATTTCAGTACAATTGTTTGCATTTTACAATTAGCATTACTGTTCTATTTCACTTTTTTCAGGTAAAATTTACAGGCATTTAGGTGCTTTGTAAACAAAACTTTCCTGCTTTATAAGTGAGTTAATAAATTAGCAACAAGATGCGGCACACAGAACATAAGTCAGCATCTAGGGCATAACCAGGCATATACATCTACCCCCAGAGGTTTTTTCCTATTTCTTTTTTTTTTTTTTTTTTTTGGGTGGGTGGGGGGAGGAGGGCTGTAATATCAAAAAGGGGTGAATTTACAGCTAAGGCGAATTAGAAGAAGCATTAAAAATTGAGATGACGGATGGAGAAACATACCAAGAGAATTCCTTCAACACTTGCCCTTACACCCTCCTTCATGTAGCTGCAAACAATACCTTATTTTAGGTGTTTGTTAGTAGAAAAAAGTAGAACACCTTGAGTACTAGAGAACCTTACTACCAGTTTGGACATGAATACTAAACTTTAGCATTTCTGCAAATGCTAAAGTGTGATACTGAAATATTGGTTAGAGGGTGTATTTTAAGTGAAATACTGGTCCATTCACAAATCTACAACTTTCACAAAAACATTTTGTTTAGAGTGAAAGGGTCAAATACCCACCTAAAGTATCCTGATTTTTTGAGTTTCAAACTTGAACTACCATCATGTGTGAGTTTCCTACCTGAATTATCACCAACTATTTATCAAAATACATCTCAACTATCAATTGTTCACTTTTCGTACCTGAAATATCACCATCGTCCAGGTTGAAAAAGTGGACAACTGATAGTTGAGGAGCATTTTGATAAATAGTTGGCAATAGTTCAGGTAGTAAACTCGCACACCTGATAGTTCACGTATGAAACTCAAGAAAAAACGGGATAATTAACTCTTTTTTCTCAAATAAGTTCATGTTCAAAAGTAACTTCCACTTACACAAGCTTTTTGTTTGAACTTGAATAAAAACATTTTTTTTTCATCTTCAACAACAACATACCCAATGTAATCTCACAAAGTGGGGTCTGGGGAGGGTAGAGTGTACGCAATCCGTACCACTACCTCAAAAGTGAGGTAGAGAGGCTGTTTCCGATAGACCCCGGGCTCAAGACAAAAACAGTCTAGAAAAGGACAATAATATAAGAACAGGAAACAATAGGTAGTAGGAAACAATAGGTAGTAACAAACAGCAGAATAGTAACAGAAACAAGACTACCACAAAACAATACTACAAACCATTTACCCGGAACACCAAACATTACCAAAACTCCAAGAACCGGAAACTACACGCGTAGCACTTACGACTACTAGCACGGACCCCAAAACAAAGCACACCTACCTACTAGCAAGGGCACATCCCTTCCTACTAACCTTCTACCCTAATCCGCGTTCTCCACACCTTAATTTGTTAGTCAAATAATTAAGTATTAGATTGAGATGGGCGAGTGAGTGAGCGGAGCCGGGAGCCAGAATTTTCACTAAGGGGTTTAAAATATAAGAAGTAAACACACGAAAAAGCTGCGGGGATCGGATTTAACATTTACTATATGTATACATAATAAAAGATAATTCTAACTTTGTATATACAGTATAATTTTTCATCGACCGCCCCCTAGTGGGACCAAATGAAATAGAACAATATTGCACATTTTACAACCCCCAAAAGGGTTTAATCTAGGGTTTTAAGGAATCTCTTTGCCCAAGTACAAAGACAACAAAAATTTCAAGGACAAGAGAAAAGTTAAAGGAAAAAGAAAAGCGTACTTGACTCTCATACGAGCAAGGCGATCGGAAACGGATGAATCCTTCTCCATTTTAGGCTCTTTTGTACCAAAGGTATAGCTAGAGAGTGGATATGTGTTCACTATTGCTGACGTCACCATTTTCTTTTTATCTACCAAACGCCGACAAGGAGAGATTCCGACGACGGCTCGCCGGGGATGCTTGTTTCTTTCTTCGTTTTTTTTTTTTCTCCTCTCTACTGAAATTGGTGCATGCCTTGATTTGAAATTAATTGAATCTTTTGGATCTGTGCGTGCTTATTTTATTTTTAGGGCAACTTACGTAAAACACACATTTTTAGAACTCAATTACTCTTTAAGACACTAGTTTACCAAATTATATTTTTTATCATTTTTTATGCTTCGAATATATGTATATTTCACGTTAATTATATGTATCTCAAATACATAACAACTAATTATGGAAATTTTAATTAATCAAATCTCTTAATATAAGGCGGAAATCAAGGCATGTATATGTGTTTAATTAATTTTATTTATTACTTTTTAAAAATAATAAATTCATTAATTTCATTAATATAAGACGGAAACATGTATATCTTGGTTATGTAATTTGATTACTTTTCATCTAATGTATCATTTTATATGTATCTAGTATTAATTTCATGTATATTTCAATATGTATTTATTATTAATTTCATGTATATATTTATATGTATCTAGTATAAATTTTATGTATTTATTTATATGTATCTAATATTAATTTTGTGTATATGTTTATATGTATCTAGTATTAATTTGATGTATCTAGTATCAATTTCATACATTATATCCAACATACAGTAAATTCAGTATTAATTTAATGTATCCAATATAAATTTCATACGGTGAATTCAAAATACATGTATCTAGTATCGAGTTGTCTCATCAAAATTTTTGATACATGTATATGTACGTAGATACATGCTTAAAAGAAGAAGAAGAAATATATCCATGCATTTGTGATGTATCCAGTACCAATTTGGTGAATGTATATGCGCACAAATACTTTTGATACATGTATTTGGGATCTATCGAATTTGCAGAACAACAACAACAACGACTTTATCGATCTCGTTAACCCTCAGGCGGACCATCACGTTATCGGCGATCGAAAGAAAGAAGATATTGTTCTTCTTAATATACCACAACCCGAATATCCGAGTATTAGAACTTTGAGTACCCATTAAGTTGTAAACATTTTGGGAGTTCTCATCCACGGTGGTCGAAGTGGTTGTTGTTACGAATAATCAGTAAGAGAGATTCGCAGCGGAGAAAATATTTGTGTCACCGCCATGAGACTTGCTTCTGCATAAATGAGAACATTTGCATCTCAAATCCAATCAAGAGCCCCATTTACAATAGGTGAAGTTCTTTCCAAAATAGAAATCTATATACACTAGAATCATGATTAATAATTGATATATATATGTACTGAAATAGCCATAAGAACATTTGCGGATAAGGAACAAGGAACAGAGCACCTCCGCTGTCGGCAAAAACCTCCGCCATTGATGACGCGCTTCTCAAGCAACTCTTCACCCAATTCTTCTTAAGCAATTATTCGCCCAGTTTATTTTAGCAGAGGAAGAAGAGAAGAGAAGGAAGAGGGTGAAGATACGATTAACCGTGATTTGGGTGATTTAAATTTGAGAGAAGTGTAATTTATGTCGTGTGAGAAGGGATCTGTTTTGGTGATGTATCTGATTAAAAAAGGGGATTTCTGATAAGATATGATATATTAAGTAATTAAAATAAACTGATGGAAAAAGTAGTAGATATGGTAGGAATGTTTAGTTCTTTAAGTAATTTATCCTTAATTTTATACATAACTTTTTTGTTTTAATTTATTTGGCTTTATTTTTAATTCGTTTAAACAGAATGACTATTTTTCTTTTTGGCAATTTTTTAATTTCAACTTTTCATAGGACATGTTTAAGATTGCAAACTTAAAGGATATTTTGGTGCATTTGACATGTTTTTAATTTTAAAATTACAAGATTTCAAAAAAAATTTATTTTCTTAAACTCCATATTAAATTAAAAATAGGTCAAATAAATTAAAATAGAGGGAGTATTAATTTTAACATATCAAGAAAAAATAGTTATTTTGTATAATTGTACCCTCGCTGCGGTCTTGTTTTGGGGAAATTAAGCGTGGTCTTGGTTTATTTGTGGGTTTCAGAATTGGGTCAGAAACGGATAAAATGAAGGGGGTCGGGTGGGTTTAGGTTTATGGGTAAATTATTAAGTGGATCAGGTAAGTCAATTAGGTGCTGTCACATGGCCCGCTTTTAAGCTCAGGGGTATATATGGCTGAAACTTAGACGGTCGGGGTATATATATATCCCAAAAGTATAATGGAGGGTATATATGACCCATTTATGATAGTTCAGGGGTCGCATGCAATATTTTTAATTTTTTTTTTGTGGGAGTGGGTGAAATTGGTGGTTGTGAGAGCGAGAAAAGAGAATACAACTTGTTTGTCTTACTTTTGTTAAGGAAGACATTTTTCAAAGAACTTGTTTTTCTAAAGAAAATATTTTTCAAAAAATTTAACAAACGAACATGAGAAAATAGGAAAACGTTTTACCCTTCCTAAATCTCACTTTGTGGGAGTACACTAGATATGTTGATTTTATTGTTGTATCTTCAACATTAATTACTTATTCCCTTCAAGATAAAAGATTATACATTAATTAATATGAATATTATGATAAAATATATAGATTAATCATTATTTTTTTTAAAACGTGCAAAATTCAAAGTGGACAAATAAAAGTGAACAAAAAAGGTAATTTTTTACAAGTAGATGTTTCAAATTAATTTCAACAAACTTCAATTTTATTTAGGAAAAGATAGATAAAATGTCTATTCGGTTAAATTTTCTTACACAAAAAATATCCCTTTGGCTGACTTTGGTTTCTGATGAAGTATAACTTCGTTCCTTCTCTTCTTCTTCTTATCTTCTACTTCTTCCTTCATTTGCTTCTTCTCTTCCTCTTCTTCATTCGTCTACTTCTTCGTTTCTTCTTCATTGCTTTCCCTTTTTTCTTCCTTCTTCTCCGTTACTTTTAGCCATTAAAGTTTTTTCAAAGCTCGATTTTAACATTCGACATGCTGCAAATGTAAACCATTTTGAGTGAATAACTTATCAAAAGATTCAAAAAATCGAGAAGAGCTCATATCTAAAATTTAGGACTGTTTAAAAGAGATTTTGAGTTGGTCGGAATTGAAAAACTCCACTAGACATTACTTTTCAAGATAAATTGCTGCAATTTATAAGTATTGTATAAACAGTATATATGAATGTATATACATCTCTGATACAAAATTGTACATTATATATACACAATTATACATTATTTATACGATATCAATACATTACATATATGTTACATAACTATTAGTACATAACTTTGTTTTTGAAAACATAGTTATCTCTTGGTAGTTAGATATACCAAATTAAAAATAAAAAGAGAGTATGTTATTCCACTTAATAATGCTATTGAAATCTTTATTTTTTATGTTTCTTCACATATATGACCAACCATTATTAGCGTGGCACTGAAAGGGGTTGCTTAGCTTATTAATCTGCTGAATAAGTCAACTTCAATTCTAAGCTAGTAAAAACAAATACTGTAAATAAATAAAATAAAATTATAAGTCAAAACTATTGAAAAATCCCCATTTGTGTTGAACTAAATGCATTGGATTTTATTTACAAGGATCTGATCAATTCTTAATTATTATTTTTTTTCAAATCAAAATTTATACGATATATACTACTCTACCAAACATGATTTTTTGTAATTAAAATAACAGAAAATACTACTTTAGAGAATAAGAAAAAGACATGATGTACATGAATAAGACTGAGAGAATTGTTGTTATATATACATAAATAGTTGTGACTTGTGAGGTTTGGACATCTTTTTTGAGGACAAAGAATAAGACATGGTTATCATGAATTTATTTATTTACATGTATGACGTGAACACCTCCTTAATGAATAAAAGCGAAAAATATAATATTGTAAATCACCTTGTATTGATAATAATAAAATATGTTATCTTCACAAGGGAGACCGTAGGCATAATATATGGGTTATTAATTAAAGTCAACAAAGATCGTCAAAGATTACTGTTAAAATTTTAATAGAGACAAGATAATTTCATTTTATTTATCGAAAGTTTGATTAATAAAATTGCTTGTTGTCTGTGCTAATAAAAGTTAACAAGTATTACAAAAAATAAATTAGTTAAAATATGCATAAAATAGCTCAAACACTATTATTTGAAAAAGAAGAAGATCAGTTTCGAACATATGTCAAAATTAGAGACGATATTTAAAATAAAATTATACTCGTGTATTGGGAAAAAATATTTATGCTATGTTTGTTATGCGATTATATTTGTATATAAATAATATATTCTTATACAAAAATTGATATATTATGTATAAAATACTTTTTTTCAAATATAATACTGTATATTGTATTTCGTGATATAATATTTTATGTTGAAAAATATATTTTTATAATATTTTATGTAGCATAAAAAAATAATTCTTTTTTTGCAAATTACCCTCTAATCATTTGGTCTTAGGAAATTACACCAAACGAATTTGAAATGGGTCTATTAAAAACAAGAGTAACCTACATAAAAGTCACATTTTTAGAACTCATTACTCTTTAGGACATTAATTTATTAATTATATTTTTGACCACTTTTTATACTTCGGATACATGTATATATTATGTTGATTGTATGTATCTCAGATACATGAACAACTAATTATGAAAATTTTAATTAATCAAATCCATTAATGTAAAGTAAAAATCAAGGCATGTATATGTGTTTTCTTCCAGCCAATTTTGGCCATTTCTTCCATTGTAACAAAAATGTTGTCTCCGATGAATATGGTGGCAGAGATTTTTGAAGTGACAGCGATCGAGTGTTTCAGAAATTATAAACGGTGGAGAGGTTGTTTGAGTTTCAATGGGTTAGGATGGGAGAAAAGATTGGAGTTTTTGGGGGGAAAAGAGAGAAAGGGGGTTTGGAATTGAGGGTTTTAGGAGGAGTTTTGAGAGGGTGAACGAAGCATAAGCAGTGGTGGCAATCATTGTTGAGCTCTCTGTGTGTGTGTGTGAAGAACAAAAGAGAAGAAAGAGGGGAATATAAATTAACCGTGATTTGAGTGGTTTAAATTTAGAAAGAGCGTAATTTACTCCGTTGAAGAATGGATCTGCTTTGGTGATATATCTGATATAAAAAAAAGGTTTCTAATAAAATATGGTGTATTAATTAATTAAAATAAATCGATAGAAAAAATAATAGATATGATAAATATATTTAGTTGTTTAGGTAATTTATCCTAAAAACAATCTACCTCCCTAAATATATAGGAGTAAGATATGCATACACACTATTTTTTCTAGATTTCACTTATAAAATTATATGTTATTGTTATTGTTAACTTTGAAAATGAATGATTTTAAAAGTTTGATCTTTACTTATTATACGGGTAAACCTTCAAGTTAAAAGGCAAGAATTATTCATCTTGAAATTAAACCCATAAAATAAGCAAGGTCAAAAGTTCAACATCACCCACTTCACGACCATTGGTCAATAGATTTCGTATAATCCCAAAATTTTCTAGTCCAATTAATACTATTTCGTTGACAGAGAAAGGTTTCCAAATTCAAGACCCAAAAAAATAAAGCACTTCCAATATGCCGGCAGAATTTTGTCAAAGGTGCATTTAGACAAGGACCAGTCTACTTTCTTCTAACTTTGCTATCTCCCTCCAACTCATTTCCATCTGCAAAAAGTCACAATTGTCGGTTCGTCTCTTTCCTCTTCACAATTTCTTCATTCTTCTTTCTTATTTTCTGCCTTAATATGCATTCTTTTTTTGGTATGATTCTTTTTTCTTTTTTTTTTTTTGCTTCACAATAAGGTAGAGAAATCACAATACTACAATATACTTCCTCCCTAAGTTGCTCGGACACTCCAAAAGTGTTGCCGCGGTCCTGTCAGATCTTTCAAAAATGTACTACTTTTGAAGGATCTAACACACACCCCGATGTACTACTTTTGAAGAATTCAGCACGCACTTCGATGACATTTTTGAAGAGTCCGAGCAACATAGCTTCCTCTTATGTCCCAATTTATGTGTCACCGTTTGTATTTCAAGAGTCAAACTTCCAAATTTTGAATGTGAGATCTCTAAATTCCTTAAAATAAAATATACATATTTGAAAACTACTTCAATCCAAATTCAGGATATTTAAAAGGCATAAGAAAAGATTGGAACTGTGTCGCATTAATTGGAACAGAGGGAGTATTATATATACATTTTCAATCTTTTTGGTAGATTTTTATACATGTTTTAGGGGATATTAATGGGCTCAAGTTGGACCCTATGAATTGCACTAGATCTACATCTGTTTTCAGGTCGTAATAGCTGGAAATTTCTGGTGTATAAATCTGCCTTTTTAGGATTACTAGACATTTTCTGAATGAGGGCAAAAAGATGAGCTTTTTATATCCTATCGAGAGTTTTTTCAATTGATTTAGGTGCTTTTGGTATGAAGAAAAATGGTATTGTTTGGGTGGAAAGTGTTTTGAAATTCTGGATCAACTTTCAGTTGTTTGGTTAGGTATGCAATTAATTATAAGGGGTGAATGATCCTCATTAAAAAAAATAACCAGGTGAATGCTAGAGTATAAGAATATTGTTTTATTGATAAAGACTATATGTTGGTTAAAACAAGTGGTATGAAGTAACCATTTTTTTTGTGTTGGGGGTAGGAGTAGGGGAAGTGGGAAATCGAACCCTCACCAACAAGGTGAAAATTCAGGTAGCCAACCAACTGAGCTACTGAGATTTCCCGTATGAGTATGAAGTAACCATTGACTTCCCTTTTGGTGGGAAAATATTTTATCCATACCAAACACCTGAAAATGATTTCAAGGAGAAAATCAGTTTGGAGGAAAGTATTTTCTGGCGTACCAGACATACCCTTAATGTACTCATCAAATCTAATCAGTCTTTTTGTTTTTTGGTTTGCTTATTTTATCTGATGAGTGCATTTCTGTTCTTATGTCTTTTCAGGATAATCGGTTTAGAGTGCAACAACTAAACAACATTTGATCGTATTGGGGAAAATGTAATGCCTTCATTCTATCTTGATGTTACTTAAAGTCACTTTCTGCTGCTAATGTTTGTCTGATAGACAAGGATAAAGAAAGGAAATTCTGTAGAATATGATGTTTTTAGTATAAGTAGCCAGCTGTTGACAATGTGTTGTTCAGCACCCAAAAGCTGAAAAATATTTTTACTAAGAGGGTAGATTATATTTTCTTATGAAGTTTCATCTGAAAATGCTGCTGTCCTTAAAAGGACACTTGGTCGGACGATTCACAATTTCCTTGCTAAAGGCATTGTTAAGCCCTAAATTTGAATTCAAATTTATTCGCCCATCACCAAGGTTTACAACTTAGTGGTTCCGGGAAGATTTCCCAACACAATAGTAGTTGTGAGTTCAATCTCATTGTTCCCTTCCCCTGCCCATATCCACCTATGTAATAGAAGAAAACAAAAATTACCCTTACTCAAAAAGCCTATGGAATGCGTCAAATTTCACCAATCCAACCTTTTATATTTGGGATATATAAAGGAGTTAACTTTTTCCGTAAATTCTCTCTAAATCGAAGAACTAATTATATTCTCCCTATAAAAATATGAGTCCTTTTAGAAAGTAGTTAAGGAAAACGGGGTCAAGTTGTTTGACCTACTCTTTTTGGAAGAAGCTGAACCTATTTGAGATTGTCTTATGCAATTAGTATTTAGTTTAGTATTGTTATTGATGTTTTTTTTTAAAAATTTCTTCCAACATATTTCATTGGTGTGCAGGGGGGCACACGTAAAATGGGATGAGGCAAATCTGGAAGAAATTGAGGCAAATAAGCCAGTGAGGCAGAAAATAACTGAACCAAAGACGCCATATCACCGCATGAATGATGATGATGATGGTATGTGAATGCAATTTCCTCACGCCTTATCATCATAATAGAAGTTCTCTTGTTATGCACCAACAGAGCAAATTTGATGGTGATGTATTGCAGATTCTAGTTTTTTCTTTTAAATGACTACCATTTTCTCTTAAATTTAAATAGATGAAATGTAGTTAATGTACAGTTACTAACCTGCTTCAAGACACTAACTGGTCTTCTTTCCTTCCCTCAACCGTGAGATGGTTGGGAGTAGTATAATAGACACCCTAAGAGCTACTTTACTTTGTATCTTATCCCTTTTGAAGGAATCTTAGTCATTTGATGGTCTAGAATTTGACTTGAGTTTGGATTTGATTTTGTTGATAGTTTATAAGTATTTCTTCAACTCCAAATGTTAAAGTTGATTTATGTTCTTCTTCTCAATATTTCTATTGCCTTAGAAGCTTCTCATTTGATACTTAACCTTCTAGAGTTTTAAAAATTGTGCGATGTTGGAGCTTAATGACTTATGAACCTCTGGGATTTTCTTTATAGTATGTGGCATCAAATTCTGGATGATATATTAGGTTATTCGTGCACAACAGTCCAAGAATTATATTATGTAAATTGAGATCTTCAAAGTTTCATAAACAGAATTTGAGCGGTTGAAAAACAAGCTGTGCTCGACTTAATTATTATTTGCTGGGAAGTGTGTTTTACCTCTGAATTCTCAAATTGCGTTGATGCGACTTTATTGAAGGGAAAATTTGATAATCTGGCAGTCTTATACATTTACGCATACATAATATATATGGATAAGTGGTCTTGACCACCACGTAAGTGTTGAGACGTGTTCCTCCTTATAAGCTTCTTAATCATCCCTCTAGACGTGGTCCTCATGGCATTAGCTGAATTTGGCATTATATGGGACATTATGTGGCATTTTTTCCTCTCTACTCATGTAGATTTTCTTTTTAAAGGATCTCACAAGGGTAACTATGCAAGCATGAGGTTTTTACTCTATTTAATGTATTTCACGTACAAATAAATTATTGTAAGTGTTTGCTGTTTTCTCAAATTTTCTCTCTTTTTTTGCTATTGGTTATTTGAAACTTAGTATTTTAATGTCAGTTGTTTTGAAAGCAAATGGATGGTGACAGAGTTAAATAGGGTTATATTATAATGTGTAAAAGATAAGGTTAAATGTGACATCATTTTAGTATACAAGGACTAAAAACTATAATTTGCTCTTATTGCTTTTACAATTTTTTGCTGACTACAACGATACTATAGGAGCTCCATCTCCGTGGGATAGTTTTGAGGAGGCCAGTGGTGATGCAATAGACTCAGAAGTCATACACAGCGCATTGGATGACATTGCTTCTTCCAGTGAAAATAAATCCCGACGGTCTGGCTGGACATCTTCTGACGATGAGGCTGATATAATCGACCAAGATGACGAAGGTGATCTAACTTAAATCTGTGTTTTATGTCTTGATATTGTGCTTCAGATTTCTCCTTCTTGTTATACAGAAGATGCTACTCTGCAACAATAGTATGCCATATAGAAAAATCCGTCAATGTATCTTGCTTTTTGTGTGCTTTCTCATTGACAGTTGCCTCAAGTGGTAAAAGGTTATGCTATAAATCACCTGCTTTTCTTGCCTGGTTATTTTTGGTTATCAACTGGCTGCACTTTATGCTATTTTTGATATTCTTTTCTCTTATTTTATTTGGATTTAAAGAGGGGTTGGATTGGGGTTGCATCGGTGAATTCGATTATGCTGGTATGTTTTATACAGTACGCTGCAACCAACTACGCCCTGGTCTTTAATTTGTTTTGTTACAACATCAATAGATTCTGGTTCAGAAAGGAGCAAGAGCTTTAGGGAGCACAGGCGAGCACACTATGACGAATATAGGAAAATCAAAGAACTGCGTAGAGAGGGCTCCTCTCTTGAAGGAGCATCCGATGATGAGATTGAGGATCTTGAGGAAATGGACGGTAGGTGTAATACATCATCGTCATTGACATCTGCTGTTGAGGGCATTGACATTGCGGAAGGAAGCACAGACGATTCTAAATAGCCCTCTGGCCCAGCCAATTTAAACAAGGATCGTCCTGAAAAAGTACTTATTGATATGGTCTTTTTTTCAAGAAGGTTGTTACTACAACCCGTTGTTTTGTTCGTCATATCTTCACTTTTGCTTGTAAGTTGTATATAGGTGGTATTTTACATATGGGATAAACATCTTCCATTCAGTGGTTGCCATAGTTTTTGCTGTGAAATCGCAAACTCAGATTACCTGACTTCCATTATTGTTCATTCATAGTTGTCATTGTTGACATGTTTGCTAGCCGAGTTTGCTCAGTTTTCTGGGATCAGAGTCATGAGAGTAATAAGTTTGTGATGGCTTCGGGCCTTTTCTCTTGAACTGTTGTGGTTGAGTTTCCTGAAATTATACAAGTTTGTGTACTTTTATAAACTATAGAATTGTTGTAACACAATGCTTTGGAGCTACAAGTAGAGTTTCTTGAATGTATACATGTTTGTATACTTTTGTAAACTATAGAGTTGCTGAAAGACAAACATTTTGCAGCCATTTTTCATTCTTGACTAGCTTCCAGATTAATGCTCCTCACCGTTACATATTGATATGTACCACGTACAACAACATACCTAGTATAATCCTACAAGTGGATGCTATGTATTACGTTGCGTGTAATATTTAGCTAGCTTGTTTTAAGGTTGTTCAGATCAACAATAACAAGTAGTATGCTTCAATCTAAAACTATTTCACTTCTAGATAAATTGTGAACAATCATAATAAGTTAAAGTTAAGTAGTGTTGGTGTTTTTCTCAAGTCCTCTAAGCTAGATAAGTAGGTAGATATATGTTTTTCTCTATTAAATTTACTTTTCAAACATTGCTTCAATTTTTTCGCTAATAATATAGGAGAAATATAAAAGTTGAATATATATCAAAGTACTGTACCTAATTAAGTATTTTTGTACAATTGCCTATGAGATCGCGTTCCATCGATTTTTCAAGCCCAAGCTATCATTCGATAGAAATTATTGACAATTATCTTAATCATTCTTATATAGTGTAATCCCCTAGCAATTTTAGTTTTTTTTTTTTTTGGAATTATTGCTAGGAATAAGTATTGAATCTCTTTTGACTTACAAAAAGTATATACATAATCACTCTCAAATTATGTGTTTTTAACCCAAAATTTGTATATTTAGTACGTTTTGTTTCAGTATTTTTTATTTTATCCCTAATGATATTTTCATATAAGAATGACATGATCCTAGATAGAAGAATTTGAAGGCCGAAAATTAGGGTAGAAATTAGTAGGCAGTCAAACTTTGTTTAGTTTCCTTATCAATATTATTATTATTAGTATCCTACTATCTTATTTTTGATTTTATCATTACCCGTTGTTTCCTTTACTCTGTTTAGCAATTATTTGTTATTGATACTATTCATTTTGTAGAGTATTTTTTATATATTACTGTTTTTCATTTTCAAACTTGCTCTGACAGTCTTTCTACCTTCATAAAATAGGGGTAAGATCTTACACATCACTCTTCCAATTATGAGATATCATTGAATTTATTGTTATTATAATGATATGACATGTTTGAGACCCATAAAAATTTTAAAAAATATTTTTAATACATTATACTGATCACAAAACTAAAATATCTTCTCTGAATTTTTAAACTTCATGGCTAGTTAACTAGGATACATAAAATGAGGCGGCTATTAGTATTAGTATAGTCCACTTGCCATCCATATGGTGGGTGACTCTCCCCCCCTCTAGGCTCCAACGGTAGTGTTTCTTAATATTTCTTCATTTTAATTTGTTTGTTATATTTTCTTTTTAATCCGTTTAACTTTAAGACCTAATTCCTCTTGTTTTTTTCTTTTTTTTTGGGGGGTAGGAGAAGAAAATTACAAGGTGGAGAATCAAACCCTTGCCATCAAGGTCAAAGTTCAGGTAGCCAACCAATTGAGCTATTAAAATTCGTTCGCCCCCCTTGTTTGTTCTTATCTCTATTGAGAATTTTTTATTTTTAATAAAACACCACTAGATACTATATCAAGTGGTAAATTTGCCAAAAAAAAACTTTTCACATGACATGTTTAAGGCCACGAAATTAAAGAGTAATTTGATATATTCTACATATTTTTAGCTTAAGACTACAAGATTCAAAAACCTTCTTTACTTTCTTAAACTTCATGTCAAATCAAAATCAGACAAACAAATTAAAATAGACGGAGTAATAAAGTAGTTAAGCAGATAAGAAATTGACAAAGCGAAACCTCATATTATTATACTCCCTCCGTCCCATATTAATTGATCACCTTACTAAAAATAGTTGTCCCATATTAGTTATCCACCTTAGTAAATCAAGAAAGCATTTATCAATTTTTTCCCATATTATCTTTGCAATTAATTCTTTTTTAAAGTGTTCACACTTATTTGTAAGTTCCAAAAAAGTTTCTTAGGGGATAAATTAGTAAAATTACCTTCTTATTTATGATTTCTTGATATGTGTGTAAAAAGAAAAGTGACCAAATAATATGGGATTGAGGGAGTAGCCTCTCAACCCAACCAACATTTGTAACAAATCATTCCAATTTCGTCGGCTGACATTATTTCCTTAAACAAAACCATACAAAGGAATGGCAATTGACAAAGCAGTTATGCATAATCCAATTTCTACACTCAAATTTTCCCTATTTTTTAGAACAACACTCAATTTTCTCTTGGTGAATTTGCTCTACCCTCAGCAGTCTGTTACGGACACTCTAACTATATATATATAATTAAAAAAAAAATACATACATTATACTTAGCCCCAACAATTGTGGCTAAAAATGTGTAGTGGGTACACACCACCCATGAAACTTCACTTGTTGAATCCGCCTCTACCATCTGTCCTCCCGTCAATGCCAATCGGACTGCAACACCCGTGTTATAAACGCCATTCAGTTGGAGTTCTTTAGCTCTTTCATTTAGTAGGAAAGTTGATTAATTTGCGCAATGGCAGGTCCTAAAACACCCCCGTACTATAGTCCAACGTACAAACGGAATGGAGCAAACTACCCGTCTTCGCCTCATTCCATAAGGATCAATCTTTACACATTGGCTATTGCGTTTACCGTCCTCTGCTCCATCGCGTACCTCATTGGCAGAGGATCCATTTCCACCTCCCCTGTTTCTAATGTCGAGGCTACCATCCCCTGCATCCCATTGAAAATCACTTCCACCTCTGCTGTTTCCAATAATTCTTCGTCCTCGACAGACTTCAGAGCCAGCCAAGGTGACGATGAAGGTGAAGGCGCGGTGTCTGATGATGGTGTCAAAGTTTATCCTCCATGTGACATCAAGTATAGCGAGTATACGCCCTGTGAAGACCCTCAACGATCGTTGAAATTCAAGAGGGACAGATTGATATACAGGGAGAGGCATTGCCCTGACAAGAGTCAGTTGTTGAAATGTCGTGTCCCCGCGCCTCATGGTTACAAGAAGCCATTCAAGTGGCCTAAGAGCAGGGATTTGGCGTGGTACGCCAATGTGCCTCACAAGGAATTGACGGTAGAGAAGGCGGTGCAGAATTGGATCCGGAAAGAAGGAGACAAGTTCAGGTTCCCCGGTGGAGGGACTATGTTCCCTAATGGTGCCGATGCTTATGTTGATGACATTGACAAGATGATCGATCTCAAAGATGGTTCCATTAGGACCGCCATTGACACGGGCTGTGGGGTAATTTACCATTTTTCTCAATGGCTAGATCAATTGTAGGATCCCATTTTAGATGTTTGTCCTAAAGAAGTCGCGATAATCTATGCAGGTGGCGAGTTGGGGAGCTTATCTTTTGTCGCGTGATATCCTAGCAATGTCATTTGCACCCAGGGATACACATGAAGCACAAGTTCAATTTGCCCTTGAACGAGGCGTTCCTGCACTGATTGGAGTGCTCGCGTCCAAGAGGCTTCCCTATCCATCTAGAGCTTTCGACATGGCCCATTGCTCTCGTTGCCTTATTCCCTGGGACCTGTATGGTGCGTATAATTAAGTAAATAAAAGTGCATTCTCGCTTAAATTTAAAATTTTGGTTATGTATGTTAAAATATGGTGTGTGGTGGATCAGATGGCGCGTACTTAATGGAAGTCGATAGAGTCCTGAGACCCGGTGGATATTGGATACTCTCCGGCCCACCAATCCGCTGGAGGAAGTATTTCAAGGGCTGGGAAAGAACCCGGGATGACCTTAATGGTGAGCAAACCAGAATTGAAGAAGTAGCTAAGAAACTCTGCTGGAAAAAGTTTGTCGAAAAGGATGACATTGCAATTTGGCAAAAGCCATACAATCATTTACAGTGCAAAGAACAAAAGAGGAAGTTAATGTGTCCTGCCCAAGATTCAGATAGAGCCTGGTTTGTGCTTTTCAATTCCCTTCGTTTTATTTTATATGACGATGTCTGACTAGATCGTAGTGTTTTAGAAAAAGGACTTTTGGCAGATACTAAAGTACTCTTAGAAGTTGTTTTACCCTTCTGAACTGCTCACAAAAATAAAAAACCCGGCAAATGTACATGTTTGTATATTAAGTATAAATATACAAATAATATACATGTTATATACATAAAATATAAACATAATCAATGTATATGTTTTGTATATGTTGGCTAGCGCCCGTAAGTAATTTCATCCATGGGCCAACATCATTGTATTTCGATAACATTAAGTGCATGCTTTTGGAAGTTAGAGTTTCCAAATATAGAAAAGTGTCATTTTCTTGGAACAGATTGAAAAGGAAAGAGTATCATACAAAATGAAACAGAAGGACTATTATGCAGAGTTCTGTTAGCATTAATCTTGTTTCGTGTTGAATTCGTTATTTTTTTTAGGTACACGGAGCTTGAAACGTGCATAACTCCCTTGCCTGAAGTCTCAAGTGACGAAGATGTGGCTGGCGGACAATTGGAAAAATGGCCTAAAAGATTACACGCGGTACCACCTCGTATTAGAAGTGGAACTGTCAGTGGAGTCACAGCTGAATCATTCGAGAAGGATTCACAGCTATGGCAGAAAAGAGTTTCTTATTACAAGAGCGTCGACAACAAACTCAATCAATCAGGGAGATTCAGAAATCTCTTGGACATGAATGCTAATCTTGGTGGTTTTGCTGCTAGTTGGGTTGACGACCCTGTTTGGGTAATGAATATTGTTCCTGCTGAAGCAGAGCTCAACACACTTGGTGTCATTTATGAAAGAGGATTGGTTGGAACATATCAAAGCTGGTAAATTTCCTAGGTTCTTTAATAACTTTTCCCTTTTCTTCATTTTTAAGTAAATAAAAGTGTGCTCTGTCTCATGGATCCTCAAGACCTTTATGATTTCGTGTCGAACCTGGTATCCATCTTCAAACTTCTCGTTCGATGAGACCCTAGGTCTTGCTGTTTCCGTTTTCTAGGTCACGTGTTAATCTTGTTAGGAAGTGGAGTTGGCTAGCTGCCGACATATCTTTTATGTCACTGGCCACATAGTCCACATTTGCCTGGGCTGAATCCCCTTTCTTGAGTGATTGCCTTTGCTCGTTGGCAGAACGCCTTGATGTGTGCGTCTAGTTAATTGGGGTGACACACTGACAATAAGCTTTTTTATACTCTTTGGAGGTGAAAAACTCTGTTCCCTTCTCCTTTCTACTCTTCTGAGCTAGTATGGGTCAGGAGGAGCAGGTTCCCCCTCTGGTGGAGAAGGGAAATTTCAATCGATATACAGTAGAGCTGGGACATGGAAGTGAAAATTCTAAACTTTAAACCCTATCCTTCTTTGCTATTCACTATCTAAGGAGCAAATCTGAAGTCGGTTCTGATCAAGGACTAGAAGCTCGGGGATTGAATACCTCTATGTTCCAAGTGACTAGTTTAACTATCATTTAAACTTTTAGATGAGATGATCACGTACTTCAACAAGGCTTTGGCTGATATGTGTATTCACCATGAATTTTGTTGCAGGTGTGAAGCCATGTCAACTTACCCAAGAACATACGATCTTCTTCATGCTGATTCAATATTTACTATGTACAAAGAAAGGTAAATTCTAGTATCATTTTAAATTTTATACTCCATCCATCCCCATTTATGTGAAGGTTTTGAGAGTCAAACAATTTTTTCTTTGACTATAATTTTTTCAAATGTTCTTTAAATATTTTGAATCATTAGCTATGTTGACTCGTAGTACTTTTCATATAGTTTTCAAATATATTTTAAAATTTTTATACAAAATTCAGAATCATGATTAAGTGTTTTGACACTCGTACTCCGAACCCCTTCACATAAATAGGAAAATAGGAAATAGCCCATCTCCCATGATGGCCTTGTTCTTTTACTTTTATTTCTCGAGGCATATTTTTTGGGAAATTTTCAAAAAATATACAGTCTAACATAAAATATTATGCCACATAGTCCAATATACAATATTATAATTATACATCATTATACCTGGGAGGAAAGCATTACACACAATGTTCAACCATGTATGAAAATGTATAATAATATATAAAAAGCGTTTACACAAATATGAGCTAACGCGAATATAATGTTGTATAGTATTCTTTATTGGGCTATACGTATATATTTTCTCCCAATAAAGATAGAACACGTAATTTTTCCCTACTTTTTTTAATCTTCTTACTGAAAATCCTGATTTCGCTCTGCTGAGTGACCTTTTTCTCATACTTATGAATGTTTATATATATGTAGATGTGAAATGGAGGACATATTACTAGAAATGGATAGGATATTAAGGCCAGAAGGAAGTATAATAATCAGAGAGGATGTAGATATATTGGTGGAAGTAAAGAAGATAGCAGATGGGCTAAACTGGGACAGTCTAATTGTTGATCATGAAGATGGCCCAATGGAAAGAGAAAAACTTCTTTTTGCAGTGAAGACATATTGGACTGCTCCAGCAAATCAAGATTCTAAAAACACAAGCACAAGGATCTAATTTTGTTGAAAATCCCAATTTTGTTTTCTTGTTTAAATTCTATTTTTTTTTTGTTTTTTTGGGAGTAAAGTGCAAAATTGAAAGAAATTTTAAGTAGGCATTATACTCCTCCAACTAAATTTTGTATAGTAGATAGTTTGTCTAAGCTTTTGAAAAGTTTGTAAACCAATTCTATTTTGTCTTGATATGGCTAATAGACTTGTTTAGCTTGAAAAGTACCTATTGAACTTTTATCATTTGTTTTTCTCTTTTCTTTTGCTTACTGTAATCCTGAATATTCTTTTTGTATGCCGGAAAAATCATCTCACCCTGATCAACTTTCTACATTTATTATTATATAAAATTTTCTTAGATCTCTATAAATCAGAATGAAACATCCGAGTGAAAGCGCAAAAAGATACCTTATCTCAAGTGCATGAGTATTCACACACTCCTACTGTGTGTAACTCTTATCTTATTTTTATTTTTATTTTATTACGACTACAATTACTAATATTGTTGCATCTCAATCCATAGTTAATTAGAAATATTCGAGTTTTTTCCAATTTTTGTTCCTTTATATAAAAATCCTGAAATAAGTACTAGTACATTTCTCTAAGAAAAAATCTTAGATTATATGATTCAATTTCGAATAAACTCCGTATATATAAAATACAGCACTTTAACCTCTATGCCTTCAATAAATTTTTCTTTTCGATTCCGTAATGAATGCATTATCTCAAATCTCAATAAGTTTTGTGCTTCCTTTTTTTTAAGAAAAAAAATTATTAACACGTACTTCCCCCATTTCAAAATAATTGTCATGTTTGACTTTTCGAGAGTTAATTTGACTAATTTTTCAAAAATAAATTATATTAGATTAGTTCGATATTTAAAATTAAAATTCAGATATTCAAAAACTATATGGAAAATACTACAACTTACACTTTCTCATATCAATATGTTGGAAAAATACATCTTAAAATGTCGATCAAAGTAATTCATATCATTTGACTCTCAAAAAGAAAATTGTGACAAGTAATTTGAAAAGTAGGAAGTAGTATCAATGATTCCACTTATCAAGCAACATGTCTCAAACAACTTATGTTATGTGAGCCACAAAATAAATTCTCATTAAAGAAGAAAAAATAATGAACTCCACACAATTAGACAATAGTGCCAAGTAAGTTGAAACAAATGGTATAACATATTATGGTTCAATTACAAAGTGTGGAAAAAAAATGCAAGAAAGCTGTGACTGTCAATATCTTCAATTAGGTCGTTCACACAAAGGGGTCTCATCAAATACCTTCCTGCTTAGCTCTGTTGCTCAGCAACTATAAATACTTCTCCCTTTGGCACAAGTAAAATCAAGTAAGCTGTGAAATCATTTGTAAGTTATATAAGAACTATATATTCGATCGATCGACCAAAATGACAGCTGTGAAATCATCAGTTGTTTCACTATTCCTGTTGGGCCTGGTGGTGGTGGTTGTGCTGCAAAGCAGAGTGACTGAGTGTCAGATGCAGACATGCACGGCATCGCTTACAAACCTGAACGTTTGCGCGCCATTCTTGGTGCCAGGCGCGCCCGGTGCAAGCACGGAGTGTTGCACTGCGCTCCAGTCAATTAATCATGACTGCATGTGCAACACCATGCGCATTGCAGCTCAAATTCCCTCTCAGTGCAACCTCCCTCCCCTCTCTTGTGCTGGTTAGTAACTATAGTAGAACTATAGATGCATTTCATCAAAAAAGTTTGAGACCTCTTATTAAAATTTAGCTTTCAGCCCACTAATTTTATTAAACTGAATGAATGAGATCAAGGACAAGTTTGTTATTTGATTCAAGTTTATTACATTATGAATGATTTACTCACTGACTTTTATTTTGTTGCAGCAAATTGAGTTTGAGGTCAGTGCCAGCCAGTTTACAACCGCTACATGAGCAAATCAAATAATATCATAACAATAAATTTACGTTGTATCATCTACATTTTTTTTGGTTTTGTTTTTGTTGTTTGGGTTGCTCTTTATGCTGATATTGTAGTGTCATATGATTATCAATAAATAAATTAGTGACTTGGTTAATTTTTCTCTTATCTCAAGCTCAAATATTAAGTACGATGGTTTTCTGACTGATTAATTGAGTTTGTTAATTTACTGCCTCACTAATACTGGAAGATCTGGACAAGCTGTCATTATAAAGGAGTTTTAGTTATACTGACGATGTATGTAACTTAAACTTAGTTGTAAAAAGAGGCCACTAGAATCGACCAATAAGAACTCCCCGAAATTGTACAAGTTCCTTGCACAACTTTTGCCATATGCTTTACGAAATTGAAAGAGGAATTTTGATTCCTCTATTTCCCTCTATCCCAATTTATGTAGTAAAGTTTGAATTTCAAGAGTTAAACAGTTTAATTTTGACTGTGAATTCGGACTTGAAATCGTTAATGTTTTTGAAATAAAATTTACATATTTGAAAACTACGTAAAAAGTACTATATAAGTTACAATAATTGATAATTCAAAATATTTAAAAGATATATAAAAATATTACGGTGAAAGAAAGTAGTCATGTTTGAAATTTCAAAATTCAAAAAGTGCCACATAAATTGGAACTAAGGAATTAAGATTTTGCAACAAGTATAGATGAGAAAAGGTACTTTACCGAGTGTTGAGTCGCAAATGGGTTGTGGAAAGAAGATGTCAAATTGAATTGTGAAGATCCTTCTAATTGACATGTATGCAAAATATTCCCAGCAGCATGTAACTCTTTAATTAGGGATGTCTAACTATTGCGACTGATAGTTAGTTAACTAGTTAGTTGATTAGTTAGTTAATCAATTGACTAATTATTGTTTAGCCGATGACTTGGCATAATTAGTAAGTTGTTAGTTTGTTAGATGGTTAACAAATTAGTTAGTTGCATAGATAGACACGTGGGTAGATTTGCCAGCTAAGAGGCCTTAGTGGAATTGTATAAAGCAAGAGATATTCTCTGCATTTGTCAAAAAAAAAAAAAAGTTCAATTGAGTAATATAGAAAATTTCCCAATTGGATTCTCTCTCTAAAATTCAATATGGTATCAGAGCTCTGAATCTGAGAATTACAGATTCAATCTCACAATCGATTCTGGAGATTCCTCTAAGCTTCCTTCATCGATAGAGCTTGAGGAACAATGGCGGATGCTACTGTGGAAAGTGATGCAGCTGGAGCTTCTGGAGCTTCAACTGATACTCTTGAGATGATTGAGAACAAACGCAATCATCCTCTGTATCTTCATCCATCAGACACTCCGGGTAGTGTACTAACCTCGGTTCAACTCACAGGAACTGAAAACTACTCGCTATGGAGTAGATCCATGATGATTAACCTTCGTGCAAAGAGCAAGCTAGGTTTTGTGCTCGGAACATGCCAAAAAGAAGATTATAATCCTGAATTGGAGGAACAATGGGAAAAGTGCAATGCATTTGTACTTGCATGAATCATGAACACAGTTTCTAAGGAATTGTTGAGCGGAATTGTGTATGCGTCTGATGCTGCAGTGGTCTGGGCGGATCTGAAGGAACGTTTCAACAAAGTTGATGGATCGAGGAGCTACCAGCTTCATCGCGAGATCTGTACTCTTCATCAAGGTAGCATGACAGTTTCTGGATATTTTACCAAATTGCGTCTACTGTGGGATGAATTTGATGCTTTAGTCCCTCCTCCAACTTGTAGATGTGATAAATCTCGATCTTATGTTGATCATTTACAATTTCTGTGCTTATTTGCTTTTCTAATGGGCTTAAGTGAGACATACAGTCATGCACGCAGTCAGATCCTAATGATGAACCCTCTACCTAGTGTCAATAGAGCTTATGCTATGGTGATTTCTGATGAGAGTCAGAGGATGACAGCTGAACCTAGGATTAGTAGAGATGTTCCTGAATCAATGGCATTGTATGCTGGAAAAGGTAGCTTCAGGACTGCAGGGGAATCTTCTAATTCTATAGCCTTATATGCTGGGAACGGAAAGGCTAGTTACAATTCTGCAGGAAATATTCATGAATCCATGGGATTCCATGCTGAGAGAGGCAACTATCATGCTGGAGGGAGCAATGGTTACACTCCTAAACAAAAGAAGAATTGGCACTTGTTTTGTGATCATTGCAAGCTGCATAGTCACACTAAAGAAATATGTTTTAGACTCATTGGTTATCCAGCTGATTGGAAATTTAAGAAGAAGCAGGGACAAGGGGTGAATGCAGGAAAAGGAATAGCAAATCATGTATATGCTAATGCAGATGCTAGAGATGATGTCTTTGCACATGGATCAATACATTCAGGACAAGGAGCTTCTACTAGTAACACCTTGCATTTTGGACAGGAGACACTAGCAACACAACCTACTTTCACTCCAAACCAATATCAGAGAATCTTACAGATGATAGATAAGGAAGATACAGTTGGAGATATGGCCAATATAGAAGGTATTCCTATTACTGTTCTATCAGTAAATGATTGGGAGAAAATTGTTACAACAGACTCAGATAAAATGAATACAAAGGGACTAAGTAATGAACATGCAATGTGGATTGTTGATTCAGGAGCAACATGTCATATGACATGTAAGCTTAGTAAGTTGACTGAAGTTTCTAATTCTGACAACAATGTAGGAAGAAAAGTCTATTTGCCTAATGGAAAAACAACCTTGGTAACTCATTCTGGTAGCTGTACATTGCCCACTAGTGATATGTTGAACAATGTTTTAGTGGTTCCTGATTTCAAGTTTGATCTGCTATCAGTATCCAAATTAACGAGACAACTAAAGTGTTCTGTGAACTTTTTCCCTGAGTTCTTTGTTTTCCAGGACCTCTTCAGTAAAAGGGTGAAGGGGATTGGTAAGGAGAAGCAAGGACTCTACTACTTTCCTAGTCACTTTCCAGCACAGGTCATATATAGGGATGCATCTATGGTGAATGCTACTAATATGCAGTCTTTGATGGTGAATGATATCAAGGTAGATAGAGTAATATGGCACAACAGACTTGGCCATCCTTCAGTTAAGGTGATGAAGCAACTATCTCTGTTAAAGAAGATCACAGATGAGGAAGTTTGTAATAAGTGTCCAGTTTGTCCTCTTGCTAAACAAACTAGGTTGCCATTTCCTTTGAGTACTACTAGAGCTAATGGTATCTTTGATTTGATTCATTTGGATGTCTTGGGTCCATACATAATAGCTACTCATAGTGGTTATAGATTTTTCTTAACAATTGTTGATGATCATTCAAGAATGACTTGGTTGTTTCTGATGAAGTTTAAGAGTGATGTGTTTGCTATTTTGAAATCTTTCTTTACCTTGGCTACAAATCAGTTTAATAAATATGTTAAAAAGGTTAGATCAGATAATAGAACAGAATTCTTTAACAAAGACTGTAAGTCATTATTTGCATCCTTAGGAGTCATTCATGAAAGCAGCTGTCCACATACTCCACAGCAGAATCGAGCAGTAGAGAAAAAACACAGGCACATCCTTGAGGTTGCAAGGGCACTAAGGTTTCAAGGATCCATTCCTATCAGATTCGGGGGAGAATGTGTCTTAGCTGCTGTTTATTTGATCAAAAGGATGCCTACTGGTGTGTTGCAAGGAAAATCACCTTACATTGTCTTTCATGGTTATCAACCCACTCTTTCTCATTTAAGAACACTTGGATGCCTGTGTTATGCAACCAGACTTGTGAAGGATGACAAGTTCTCACCAAGAGCTGATGTATGTGTGATGCTAGGCTATTCCACCTCTCAGAAAAGATATTTGTTGTATAATTTGGCCCACAAGAAACTGATAGTCACTAGGGAAGTTGTCTTCAAGGAAGACATATATCCTTTTGCAGGAATAAAGTAACAACATGTACCATTGTTTACCATGACACCTCCTCTTGCTGACATGGCTGATCAGTTGACTCAGGGACATACACAAGTAGATATGATACATCCTGATCATGATGAAGCTCTATTGCCTGAAGTTCATGAAGAAGTTGTGTTGCCTGAGCTACATCAGCATGATGTTGAACCACATGCTGGTGCAGAGCCTGATAGACCTCTTCCTGTGGTACTAGATGAGCTAGCAGCTAGACAATCCAACAGATCATCTAGGACCCCTGTGTGGTTGAAGGACTGTCACTCATGTGACTGATTCTGATCACCCATACTCTATGGCCAATTATGTCTCTTATAAACATCTCTCTCCTAAGTACACAACCTATTTGAGTGAGTTCTCTGATGAAGTGGAGCCCAAGAGTTATGAGGAGGCCATTAAGGATCCTAGATGGGTGGATGCCATGCAACAAGAAATTAAAGCCTTGGAGGAGAATGGAACTTGGGAACTAGTGCAACTGCCAGAAAAGAAGTCAGCTATAGGATGTAAATGGGTGTTTAAGATCAAATACAAGGCCGATGGTCATGTTGACACGTTCAAGGCAAGACTTGTGGCAAAGGGCTACAGTCAGACAGAGGGAGTAGATTATCAAGAGACCTATTCACCAGTTGTGAAGATGGTAACTGTGAGATCTATTGTTGCATTAGCCGCTGTTGAAAATTAGAAGATATTTCAGATGGATGTTTTTAATGCCTTCTTACAAGGTAATCTTTTTGAGGAAGTTTATATGAAGCTACCAAAGGGTTTCAGAAGTACTGGCCAACATGATGTTTGCAAGCTTGTCAAGTCCTTGTTGGACTCAAACAAGCTTCCAGACAATGGAATGCAAAACTCACTGAAGCTTTAAGTAATTTAGGCTATATTCAAAGTCACTTAGACTATTCTTTATTCACCAAGAGGAGGGGCAAAGGCTTGGTAATAGTTTTGGTTTATGTTGATGACCTGTTAATCACAGGAAGTGATCCTGAGCTGGTGCAAGAGACCAAACAGGTGCTCCATAATCATTTTAAAATCAAGGATTTAGGTGAATTGAGATACTTTCTTGGCATAGAATTATGCAGATCCAATGATGGTATAGTTATGAATCAAAGAAAATATACTTTAGAGCTGATTTCTGAGGCAGGTATGGCAGGAGCAAAGCCATCATCTACCCCACTTGAGAGCAACATGAAGCTCACTTCAGCAGACTATGGAATTGGTTCAAATGATGAGTTATTTAAAAATGTTTGGAGATATCAAAGAATGGTTGGGAAATTGTTGTATTTGACCAACACAGACCTGACATAGCCTTTGCCGTTCAATGTTTGAGCCAGTACATGCAGCAACCTAAACTTTCACACTGGAATGCTGCTTTGAGAGTGATAAAGTACATCAAAGGTAATCCAGGTCTAGGACTACTGATGAGTTCACACAAGAGAGACACTTTGACTGGCTATTGTGATGCAGACTGGGCTGCGTGTCTAAGTACAAGGAGATCAGTTACTGGATACTTGTTGAAATATGGTGATTCTTTGATCTCTTGGAAATCCAAGAAGCAAAACACAGTGTCAAGGAGTTCTGCAGAGGCAGAGTACAGAAGTTTAGCAACCTTGACAGCAGAAGTTGTGTGGATCACAAGTTTGTTCAAAGAGTTAGGAGTGCATCTGGTCACACCAACTGATATACACTGTGATAGCAAGGCAGCCATACAAATTGCTGCTAATCCAGTGTTTCACGATAGGACAAAGCACATTGAAATTGATTGCCACTTTATCCGGGAAAGAATACAACAGGGCTTAATCAGGACTCACTACATCAACACCAAGGACCAACTTGCTGATTTACTGACCAAAGCACTTGGCCGATCACAACATGATTTTCTGTTAGCCAAGCTTGGAGTACTGAACATCTTCACTACATCCATCTTGAGAGGGAGTATTGCGACTGATAGTTAGTTAACTAGTTAGTTGATTAGTTAGTTAATCAATTGACTAATTATTGTTTAGCCGATGACTTGGCATAATTAGTTAGTTGTTAGTTTGTTAGATGGTTAACAAATTAGTTAGTTGCATAGATAGACACGTGGGTAGATTTGCCAGCTAAGAGACCTTAGTGGAATTGTATAAAGCAAGAGATATTCTCTGCATTTGTGAAAAAAAAAAAAAAGTTCAATTGAGTAATATAGAAAATTTCCCACTTGGATTCTCTCTCTAAAATTCAATACTAACATATAATATTGATTTAATCTCAAAATGTATGTGACATTATCGTAATCTAAGTGAATGATCAAATTTATTTAAAAAATGTCTCAAATTTTGAACTGTCAGGCCAAAATTCAGACATGCGTATGTGTGAACTTTAGACTCATGCGCCTGAAGTTGATTTAAAGCTACTAAACTTGCAAAAAATTAGAAAAATTCGGCTATGCATTGAATGAAGATCTGGAAATCAACTATTTGTGCACTTTCCCAAAATTACTTTGTAATTGAGTTGGCTTCATTTGTTTCAATATAAGAGTTAGGTTAAAAATCTCATGGGGTGTAAGTCATGGTTTTTCACCTTTCGGCCAAGATAGTTTTCTATGCAATATAAGTGCTCTTATATTTGTACGCAGTGCTAATGTATGTGCCCATTGTTCCTCGTTTAATTCTCTGTAAAATAATTAGTGAATTGCGGTATAAGTAAGCCAAGAATTATTAATATGGGTATCGAAAATGAGTATAGATATGTTATAAGTACAGGCTGTACAATATTATGTGACACCACTTACCAATAATTCTATGTACGTTACTAATCGTACAGTATAATTAGGTGTCACTCTGCATAGTGCAAACCTTATTTAGATCAACTTATTTAATTTGCATAAATATTTTTTATTTCTTGATGTTGATGGTGTGGTTGGATGTTCATCTTCTTCTGGCAGCAGTTTCTCTCTGAGCATTGAAATAGACAGCAGCAACAGGGGAACCCAATCCATTCTCTGCTGCAAACCTTCGAGTGTTGAAATGGTCCCTTGTTGCTGCTGCTTTCACTGTTTGCCTTCCTTTATTTTGCTTATACAATAGGAACACATATCGGTGAATCCCGATCACTGGCTTTGGGCTCTCGTAACTCACTATCTCTTTTCCTGTATAATTTGAATTTCTACTTGTCAGATTTGTTCAAGACATAATTAAGTAAATAAAAGTGTACGTGTGCTCTCTGACGCCAACAACTAAAGTTGTTAGATGAGATAGTCACACACTTCAACATGATACCAGAGCAGGTAGAAATTCTAGAGAATAATCTCATCATCGTCATATATTATGGAAAATAAATTTTCACGCCCATCAAAAGAATCAGTCCCGCATGTGAGAAATATATTGAAAATATAATAATTAAATAAATAAAATTGTGCTCTTTTCAAGCTACGTATACCATGATAAGGAAAGAGTGAATTTAATTTGCTTACCAAAAGAGGCATCAGTAGAACCAGGAATATCTGTCACAATCCTAGAAAAGCAAAACAAAATTTAAAGCCCATGCAAATATAACAAAGATAATTTTAGTAGTAGTAATATCATGTGATTATGCCTTTCAATGCTCTTTTATCAACAATTAATTAATTACCAGTGCAGGTGTTCCCTCAAGTAAGGATCACTAGGACCTGGAACATCTGGGTCGGTCATGATCTTTTCCAAAGAAAAGAAAAACAACAACATAGTTAGAAATTTACAATTTAGAAAAAAAAAGAAGATAATCTGAAAATGAGACAGAGTAAAGACAATTAATGGTACTACGTAGGTATTACTTTCCCGTTTCAATTTGTTTCTCTAATTTTGACTTGATATAGAGTTTATGATTATATGATTCACTTTTCTTTATAGTCAGTTCCAAAAAGAACAACATATTTCTATATTTAGTAACAATTTGACTTTAAAATACTTATTTTACCCTTAATGAAATGATTTATAGCCACACAAACATCTGTGATTTATTTTAGACCACAAGTTTCAAAAGTCTTTCTTTCGTTCTTAAACTTCATGCCAAGTCAAACTGACTCACATAAATTGGGACTGAGCGAGTAAGACTTTTGAATCTTGTGGTTTTAAGCTAAAGATATGTGGAATTTTATGGTCTTATATATATCGCGTGAAAAGTTGAATTTAAAGAGTTGTCCAAAAAGGAAAGAAATATTCGTTCTTTAACTGACTAAACATGAAAGTAAGACAAATAAATTGAAACAGAGAGAGTATTGTACAGAGACGACATACGAGTGTGTAAGCAGATCTCATGTCTTCGCCAGCAATTTCCACACGAGGCTTAGCAGCAATGACAGGAGGCATGAGTTCATGGCCATTAAACACTTGTTTGTTTCCATTGTAGTAGTATATCACATTCATTTTCACACTTGGGTTGAAAGTGTCTACTACTTCTCCTATCACTCTTGCTACAACAAGTGGTTCAATATCCCTACAAGACATAATAGTGATCCTTCTTTTTTTTTTTGGTGACTAAGTACTAATTATATATTGTGTGCTTTTTAGTTTAAGCTATATATATGCAATAGAGAGATATATGTGAGCTGGTTTGAAGAATGTTACTTGGGCGGAGGACTTTATATATAGGACACTTGAGTGGGGCGGATGTAGCTTTTCGGTTGCATGCGTGTTTATCTGAATTTAGTACTTTCTACATGTATAAAATATAAATTTGTGTAAAAGTCCATCAAAATTGCAATAAATAGTACTTTTTTTTGTCTCAGTTTATATAACAATCTTTTTTCTTTTCACCTTTTTATATTTAGTATGAACAATCAAAAAATATTTTCTTTGACCATAATTATTTCAAATATTTTCTAAATATTTTGAATTGTCACTACTGTCACTTATAATACTTATTATGTAGTTTCTAAATATGTAAATTTCATTTCAAAAAAATTAAAGATTCTGCATTCACATCAAACATTAGTTAGTTTGACTTCCGAATCAACACACTCTTTTGGGACAGAGGGAGTAACATTTTAACTTAAAATTTTCCCATCCAAATATCTTTGACTTATTTTAGGCTATAAATCTTAAAACTCTTTCTTTTATTCTTAAATTCGATGCCCAGTAAAACACTTTCATTCATATAAATTTGGATAGAAGGATTAGATTTAACTCATACCTTTAAAAAGTTCATGTTAAAACCTTAAAAATTGAATGCATAAATTTAAAATCTTGAACCCGCGCTTAGAGCAAGAGAAGGAAAGGGGAGGGGATGTTAAGTTTAAAGATTCGTTGGAGAATAATTTAAAGTGTCACAAAATTGAAAAGATTATCTACATATGGAAAACACGAATGTTCCTAACAAGAAAGAAATTTCCATTCATGACGGAAAGAGAAAACACTAGAGACGGCAGAGAGTTAATCTAAATGTATACTATTTGATTATTAAGATGTTGTGTCAAAATTTAAATACGAAATAATTATGATTATTTGTTTTCTCACCATATGAATATATCTGATATGTTATATCTTTATTCAAAAGCTAAAGAATATCTAATTTCAAAAATAATAAAAAATTCTTTTGGTAATCTTTCTTTTTTACTTTCGATCTTTTCCTTTGCTTAGGTCACTGTACTTATTCTGATTGTTCCGAAGGTGCGAACGGAGGTAATCTCATATAGCTGACAATAATGGATTAAACTATTCTAAGAATGTGATATGCTTAACACAAGCTTTTATTTTTGCCTAACTCTAAGAAAGAGCTAATACAATAGACAAAATTCTGTCAAAAAAATATTAGATTTTTTTTAATGTATATGATGTTATAAAATTACTTTGTTTGGTTGTAACGACCATTTCTGTCGTTATGAGTGAGCTAATCGTGTAAGAATCGGGGTTAGAATTTTTCGGAAGTGAAAGTTAAAAATTTCAGGCTAGGCTAGTCTTGAACAAAATTCGAGTAAGATGTGGTCTAGGTAAATAGGGAATAGATTGGGTAAATGTAATAAAGTTTAGCTTAATTTTATGTTAGCTAAGGCGATAAGGAATCTGTAGGACTTTTCAAAAGTGAATTCGGGTAAGTAGAACTCCCAATATCGAACTTGACGTAAAGGGGTTAGTTCGGAATGTTATGGTTTGAGGGTGCATTGTGAAAAAGGCAAAACTGAGAGAAATTTCAAGTTTCTGCCTCGCCACACCTGCTATAGCGAGTGACAGGCCGCTACAGAGCTGCCGTTATAGCGGAATAATTCCCGCTATAGCGGGAGTCAAAGGCGGTCAATCCTGTTATAGCGGGAGGCTTCTGCTATGGCGGTGCCGCTATAGCGGCATTGGGTTGCTATAGCGAGGTAAATCGTTGTTAATGCAGAAACTCCTCCAAAAATATTCATTATTTCTAAAACATATTTTGGGGAAGACAGAGGCGATTTGGGGCGATTTTTACCTGTTTTCCACCAATTTTTTTTGTAAAGGTAAGTTCTTTATCCCCACTAACTAGTGTTTCAATTCCTAGTTCTTAAAATCTCTAGTTTACAGGTCTTGGGGAGTATTTAACTTAACCTAGCTGTAAATTCTGGTGTAAGAGGGATAATGGGGTGTAAAACCTTTGGGTTTTGATGAAAAGTTGATTTTCACAATTGCATGACCGTAATTCGCTAGTGTAATTAAGAAATTGATAGTTTTTAGGTGAATTATCGGTGGGCAGGCCCTAGGTTAGGAAGAATGATCATGAAACTTGGCCTTGGGGTTCGAGATTAGGTTGTAATCCATAGGTCATTGGTTGATTTTGTATTTATATTCCTATTTTTAGATCACAATCAAGACGAAGTTGCAAGAAAAAGAAAAGCTCAGGTTCTGTAGAGCATTTCAGACTTGGATTGAGGTAGGTTTATTGTAGTTGAAAATCTAAATTGTGTTATGTGTGCATGATAATTGTTCCTTAGTATTACTTGTACAATATATGTTCAGAAAAAAAAGAATGATTGTTTGATATCTTAAGTGTTAATCACATGCAATGAGTCTATTTGAAAGCTTGTTGATTTTACAAGTGTTATTTCTGTTATCATTGTGTTTGTGATTATATTGATATATGTCATTATTGTAGAATATACCGATATTTGGACATCTCCACGGGATTGGTTGATATAAAATTGACAGACACTTAATGTCTGGGATTTGGTACATGAACAAGAGCTCGTCCCCTGCAGGTCATGGCTAGTGGGAGACCATAAGACCTGTAGCATGTGTGTACATGTAATTGGTGAGTGTGACGGTTCCTTAAGTGAACCGGGCTTAACTATCTATTTGGCATATATGTTAGTTCCTTGAGTGAACTGGGCTTAACTGTTTATTTGGCATACATGTTGGTTCCTTGAGTGAACCGAGATTCATTATTAAATTGCCATAGATATTGTCTTAGGGATCCTTGGGTGGTCCGAGTTACTTACAAGATGTGATATAACTCTATGTTGTCTATCACTTGTGTAGTTGACCATGACTTATATGGTTGTTGAGTCAGGATTGTTGACTTGGAGTCTTATTGGTGGTCATAATTGACTTGACTTGTTATTTTTGTTGACTCATATTGACTGAATTTCATGTTGTACTTGTTACATGGTTAATGATTATGAACTTTGATTAGAGTTGCATAATAGGGAACCATGATTTTCTTGTTGTACTATGTTATAGTTACATGTCCATATTTCTCATTTTGGGTTGGTCGATGATCCTACCAGTGTAATGTTATTTCTTGTGTACTGATACTATATGTGCTCTTCTTTTGTTGAGTACAGAGCATGTTCTGGCGACTGCTTCGAGATCTCAGTTGTGAGTCGGGAGATATCCGAACTTAAGAGTGAGATGCATCTTTCGGACTATCATGAGTTTTTCATTTGTTTCTGGTCCATTGTTCGGACTTAGATATTATTTATTTTAGGGGTTGCATCCCCTTCTTTCAGACAGTTAATAGAATTTTGATACAATGACTTTCAGATTCTAGGGGTGTTTCATTTTCGCAAGTTGTTCTTATTTCCTTTTTAAGATATAAATCATTGGTTTAATTAATGAGAATTACTTAGTTGCCTAATTTTGATTTAAGTATTGAATTGGTTATTTGATTCTTCCACTAGGAATTTAGTGTGTGTGTCACTTACGACGGATTTAGGTCGTAACATTGATGAAGCACGCTAATAAACTAGTAATAATGAGAGTTCAAGTAGTGGCCATCAGCTGTGACGATTATGAGATGGTGGAGACCTGTTGAGGTGATTGTTGGTAGTGATTGGCGGTGTTGGAGGATTGGAGGTTGTGGTAAAGGTGGTCAACGGCGGATATGGTCGCAATGGTAGTAACTAGTGGTGAGGAATAGAGGTTGCAATGGGCAGTGTCAATGAAGGTAGTTGGTGATCGTAGTGGGCTATGATGAAGGTGATTAGTTAATCGTCAGCGTGGCTGATGATGGTGGTGAGTGGTGACTGATAGCTGGTGGTGATTGCTGACAATGGTGTTGGTTGTATATATAATAGAAGTTGATTTGAAGGTGGTCGTGAGATGGTAGTCTCTAGTGAAGGTGATTGATGGTGGTGATTGTGTTTTGTATAGATAAGGTGGTGGTAAAAAAAGAAAGTCACCTTCATATTTAAAAAGTCTTCAAGTGAACAACATATTAAAAACCAAATCGAAGACACTTGGCCACCCGAGAAGGTTGTGTTGGGAGCACGGCCCCGAAGGGCCTTTTTGGGATAAAGAAAGAAAATGCTCCTGATGAAAAAAGATACGACGAAACACTCGCTTGGTGACGTGCTAGAAAAGGACGAACCCTGCCAAAATCATCAGAAGCGTGGATAGACCTGCACCATGGGTAAGGACGCCAGACTGTAAGCTGGCACGATCCCTAACAAGTAAAGACACGCGATCTAACCGCATAGGCTAGGATCCTTTAGGGATTAATCACGGAGGTCCATAGAGGCCAAGGCCCAACAATGTAAAGCTATAAATAGGACATTATCTTATCACTTGTAAAGGGATTCGCCCTCTCATCTGATATTCAACATCAATACAATATTAGTTGTTTGGTCTCTAAGCTTCCATTATTGTCTATTACTTTGTTGTTCTTTAAGGCCTGTCGGCGATACGATTTTGCTCTCGATGACGATCTTGGCTAACTTAGTTCTTTTGTTTTACATACCTACTCTCTATTGTCTTTTTACTGTTATCATTTTCCTTTAATCGTTGAATGCTTTAACCACTAACAAACCGATAACCCAAATGAGGTTTAAATTGTAATGCGTACTCTTAACTCACCTACAGATTCAACTGTACCAACCACAATAAACACAACATATTAATTAATGATTTTAAGACTTTGTAGAGGATTTGAATGACCAATCCAATTAAGAGTAAATAAGTAGTTGTAAAAGAAAAGAACATATTTAATTGATTGAGAACTGCAGAGCTTTACGATGGTGAATTCATTATGGTGATCATGCTACTATAAAAAAATGCTTATTCAAATTCAAATTCAGATTTTCATTAAGTAAAAATGAACGAAGCCATTATTCGTTAAAGTTGTGAAACATCTTAACACATGATTTTGTTATTTAATGGGCATGTTAAATCTTAATATTTTGATGTGTATTTCGATTTATACGTCTTAATTTTAATAAAAATAAACAAAGGCCTCGTATTGGTACAATTATCTTTTTCTTTTTTTTTATTATAAAACTTACTGCTTTGACATATTCAATTCGGAGTTTTTGGAGCCTAAATTCGATCATATCTTATACCGTATAATGTATTACCTTAAAATGCAGGCACAAAACTTCTGATGTTTTTAGTCCATTGGCTTATAAGAATGAGGAATACTACTTTTTGAATTTGAAAACAATATTTTTTGACGAATGGGAATTCAGCTTTTTGAGTTTTGAGGTTCTTAATTGTGTCGCGTAGAAATGAGAAATTGACCTTGTCCTTCATCTTTAACCAGAAGTCTATAGTTCGAGTCTCCGTAGGTACGGCATCACTTTTGTGAGGAAGCGTTTTACCTTTCAATATGTGACTCCCTGGCGTGAATCCAAATAGATAGTTGGACTCCAATATGAGTATCGAACACCGGATGAAAGATAAAAAAAGAGAGAAATGGAAAATTAATCTTATCATGGAAGCAAAAAAAAAAAAGTACAAGTTGTATGCCACCTCAAGCACGGATGCTTTGTTAAATTTGGTAATGACAAGACATGTTATACAAATTCTTGGCCACATTTGCTAGCTATTATTAGGGTTAAGTGACTGTAAAAGTATGTCTCAATTATACTTTGCCTACTCTAATGAAACATGAAACATAGTTTTGTTACTGTTTAATTAGCTTGCTTGATTTGACATCGCTTCTTGTTTTTTTGTTAATTCAGTACCCATATGAAATTTGAAATTAATTAGTTGATACAGTTAATATAATTATATTCGTTGATATACTTGATATAGAGAAAATACACAAGAAATGAATACGCTTAATACAATTGTATTCACTAATAAAAATCAATTGTATTAATTGTATTTGTGATACAACTTGATACAACAAATACAATTGTATCAAGTTGTCTCGCTTCTCGCCTCTCTCCCAATGTCGCTCTCCCCTTTCCTTCCTCTCCCAATCTCGCTCGCTTCTCTCCTCCTTCTAACTTGTAACTACAAATCATAATTAATTAAGCAAACTATAGCTATAAATCTCCAATTAAAGTCCAAACTGTAGTCATTTTTGAAAATTCCTCTCTCAATAACTAAGGACCCATTTGACCATGAATATTATTCACTTTATTTTGGAATATTTATTCACTTTATTTCAGAATTTTTGTTTGGCCAAAAAAATAAATTGTATTTGGGATTTTAGAAAACACCTTAAGAGGTGTTTTCATTTTATTTGGTTTCACTTTTTAATTTATTTTTTTATTTTCATAAAATAACTCATTTAAATTACATTGCATGTATAAATATTTTTTTTGATTTTTTTAAAAAATATCATTTAAATTCTAAATATTAACTCCAAATACTATGACCAAACACAACTCTAACTTCAAAATTTTAAATAAAATAAATATATTTTTGATTTTAATGGCCAAACGCCTACTAATAAAAGTGCAAGATGTCCTTGTTGAGAGAATATGGAATCTAACGAAATGAGAAAATCATGGCAGCAAATAGCATTAAGACCTCTTGATTCAAAGTTTTTGGAGAAACAACAGTTACAAAAGTGGTACATATTCTCATGAAAGTAAAGCTTTTCAAATATTCTTGATACCCACCTACTCCATTCCTCTCATATTAGTTATTCACGTTTCTTTTTATTTGCCCCTTAAAAATTATAAATAAAAAGGATAATTTTACTAATTTACCAGAGACTTCACAAATAACTTATTATCACTTTTTAAGAAAAATTGATTTTAAGGGTGAAATGAGAAAAATATAACTAATTTTATCTTGATTTTATAAATTAACAAGTAATTTAGAACAACTACAGTGGACAATTAATTGGGACGGAAGGAGCATCATTTTTAGCAGGGCGAATTCAGAATTCAAAGTTTTATTAATTTACTCTTTTCGTTTTAATTTGGTTGTCTGATTTATTTGATACGGAGTTTAAGAAAGTAAAGAAGACTTTTGAATCGTATGATTTTAAACTAAAGGATATATAAATTGTACCAAAATGTCTTTTGATTTTGTGGTCTTAAACATATTCAAAAGTTAGAATAAAAAAGTTATCCAGAAAAGAAATAAATATTTTTTTTAAACGAACTAAAAAGAAAAATAAGACAAACAAATTGAAACAAAGAAAGTACTAATATTTAAGACTTTTAATACTGAACTTATTATATTTTTAAAATTATGAATAAATTTTTACACTTAAATTTATGTGCTGCTACTGAATTCAAATAAACCCGATACCGAAATGCTAGATTATCCACCTATTCTCAATTCATAACTTAGCTGTTTCTGGTAAAAGGGCCGCTATTCCTCTTTCTAGACGTAGAACTGCAGCTTCTGCGGCGCTGCATCATTCATTATTCTCATATGAATTAGTCATACATGATTCTTAGTTTCTTACCAAAAAAGGAAAAAGAGGGAGGAAGAATAGATATAAAAAGAGTAATTTGATTAGTTTAGACAACAAATGGTTGGTGCCATGTTGCTAGTGCCAAAATATCTGCCATTTTACCCTTTGAATGATATTTAAGTGTTTCCTCTCTCTATTTGTGTGACAATATAAGGTTTTTGTCTATATTATTCGGACTTTTTAAAAATATCGATAGGTACATGTATTACTAAAAACATGTTTAAAAGAGACGGATAGTGATTGTCCAAAAAAGCAAAGACAAAGCATCACTGTCCTTTGCTTTTTCCATTTCTTTTACATTTATATTTTATTTTTTTACTAAAGCGACGAACATGGTCTCTATATCTGTCGCTTTATTTTGCGCATTTTTGCGTCAAAATTATTTACATATATTTTATTTTTATGTTTTAATAAAAGCAACGGACTACGTTGCTACTATTAAAAACAATAGAAAATATATTTTAGAAAAACGACCGTCGTCCGTCCTTTCTTGTAATTTTTTATTTATTAATAAATAAATAATTATAATATCTTAAATAATTAATTTATATTAAATTTTATTTTAGGAAAGCGACGGACAACGTGATTTCTGTCCATCTCTTTTTTATCAAATATGGTCAAAATTAATTAGAAAAGGCGACAGACTAAACCAACCTATGCGTTGCTTTTTTTTTTAAAAAAATTATACAGAGACCAGATCGAATTTCTTCTCCTCATTTCCCTCTTTCCTTTTCTCTCTCTCTCCTCATTTTCGCTTGAACCAGCCACACTTTCACGCCGCCAGCCTCCAACGATGCCTCCGCTGCCGCCTTTCGACGACAACAAAGTTTGGTGGCCGCCGTCAGCCTCCTCCTTCGAGGCCATTGCCTTCGTCCGCCTCCTCCTTCGGTTGGAAGGTCAATTTTTCTTGATTTGAAGTTTAGGATTTTAATAGTGATAGTGAATTTGAGAATTCTGAATTTGGGCTTTGAAAAATTGATAGTGAATTTCAAAAGGAAAATTCTAGACTAGAATTTTGTAAAATTAATATTGAAAATTTGATATGCGAATTTGACAGTGAAAAATTGATATATGAAAATTTTAATATGTGAAATTGATAGTGAAAAATTTGATATGTGAAATTGATAGTGAAAAATTTGATATGTGAATTTGATAGTGAAAAATTGATATGTGAAAATTTACTTTTTTGAATTTTCTTTCTTGGGTATGTTAGGTTGTGTGAACCTTAGTTTAGGTTAATGCTTGCTATTAGTTTGTGAACCTTAGTTTAGGTATACAACTTATGAACCTTAATTAGTTTAGGTTAATGCTTGCTATTAGTTTGTGAACCTTAGTTTAGGTGTTTAGGTTATGAACGTCAGGCCAAGGCGATTGATGGTGTTCAGCTTGCACATATATCGCAGCAGATCGCACAGCTTACGAGTGCCTTGACAGATTCTGAGGTTGAAAAAGATTATGTACAAGACCGTTGAGGTACTCAAAGAACAAGTGAATAGCCTGACTTGTCACCAGCATAGTGCGCCCCCTTTTCCTTTCTCCTCGTCATCAAGTGACGAAATGACTGAGAGTACTGTTGGGGAGGAGTATGTGGAGAGTACCCCTTGAATTGACTTTTTTTAGCTTGCATTTGCATTTTGACACTTTGTTCATAATCTTGAACTTCTTTTAAATTTTTTGAAACACTTTGTAGGTCCTTTTGGTGGATCTTTATGTGTTTAGTGAATGTTTTAGTTGATATTTATTGTCTTATTGATATTGTAGTTGCTTTATGACTATTTTGGTAATAATTAGTGCTGCTTGGGGCTATATTTGAATTAGTTTAATATTTGACAGATAGTGCATATTTGTCACGATCCAGACCGTCGTGAGTGACACCTACCCAACTCCCGGATGAGCGAACCAATAGAGTCCAACCCTTAGCCTAGACTAACAGCCTAAAACCAGTAAGCAGAAAATAAACTAGCAATTCAAATACGCAAGGAACCATATCATTAAATAAGCCTGCGAAAATTTTCCTAAAACCTGAAAGTCATCGTACCAAATGCTACCAATACTAGAGTACGGGGATGCAACCCCAAAACTTAAAATAATAAGAAATAGTCTAAGCTCGAAATAATTGGGCTGTAACTCAAAATATAGACACCAAGGCGACTTGGTCGAACAACTCACCCTTGATATCTGGAACAGTCAGGCCTACAAGTGAGGTCGTGCGTCAACCACCGGAAGATTTCCTGTACTCACAAAAAAAATAAGCAAGTGCAGTATCAGTACACAACCACCGTGTACTGGTAGGATCTTCAGCCAGTTCCAATAACAATGTATGAACATTACAAGAATCAAGTAATAATACAGGAAACACGTAATCCAATTACCAAACACCTCTAGCTACAAATCTCATCCTAACTTGTCTCTACATGCCATTCATTTCCAATACGAGAATCAATACAAGTCACACCCTCATATCTATATAGCCCGGACCTACCCTGGGATCCCCTCTAACCAACACCTAAGTGTTCATAAGCAACTCGGTCTATACCAAGACAAACTCTAAATTAGATACAACAATAACCCTGTCACGACCCGATTTCTCGGTCATGATGGCACCTACAACCCCTCAGTAGGCGAACCAATTACCGTAGCCCAGGACAGTCAGTAATGGGCTACTATCTAACAAATGAACGGAAGAATAGTTTAAGAAGCAAACGTAAGGGAACAAGATGAGGAGAATAGATAACAGGAGTATATATATACATACGTGGAAACTAAACCAAACCCCAAGATCTGGTATTATAGTATAGAGCCAAAACTACATACATGGAGTGCAAACGATCCAAAACAATATATACAAATGTCTCTGAATGGTAATAGAGTACATAAAGCAAAAGATAAACTAAAGCTAAGCTCCGATCGCCAAGAGCTCACCCTCAGTCTGAAGTAATCTCCAACAGATCTCCAAGCACGACTTACAGCGACCTAAAGGCGATAGCCCACGCTAGGATCTGCACTCAAAGATGCAGGAGGTAGGGTGAGCACCAAATGCGAAGCATAAGGTACCCAGTAGGTATCATAGGCCGACTGGGCACATATAAGATAAAAGCGTAGTAACAGACAGAATAGAAGCAAGCAGTCAC